>VZRI01005075.1:47283-248864 GCA_013397515.1 Upupa epops | reverse complement strand
ATTTTGACCCATACACACTCAACCAACTGTTCATCATCCTTCCCCAGGTGGAGCTCCACCAATTCCAGATTGTCACTGATGTAGAGGATAAAGCCTCTTCCTCCTCTCTTTCCCTGCCTATCCTTCCTAAAGTGCTTGTACCCATCTATCCCTACATTCCAGTCATGGAAATTGTCCCACCAAGTTTCAGTAATTGCCACTATGGCATGGCCTCCCAGCAGCACAGTGGCCCTTAATTCATCCTGTTTGTTGCCCATGCTCTGTGCATTTGCATAGAGGCACTTCAGCTGGGCAGGCCCGGGCCTCCTCTTGTGCCAATTCCCCTTGATTTACTCAGACTGTCTTTGGGCATTCTCCCTGGCTTGCCTCAGGGTAAGTAGAGGGCCTTCATTGGCTCTCAATCCCTCTGCTTTTGGTGAGCTACCCCCCTGCTGTCTGTCACTACACAGCACGAGACTATTAACCCCTTCCCCCTTCAACCTAGTTTAAAGCCCTGTCAATGAGCCCTGCCAATTCCTGCCCCAGGGTCCTCTTCCCCCTCCAGGACAAGTGCATCCCATTAGTTGTTTGCTGCTCTGGTGGCTTGTAAAACTGAGCCATGACTGTGGAATCCAAACCCCTGTTGATGACACCAGTGCCAGAGCCATGAGTTGAGCTGTTGACTCTTCCTAAATGTTCCCTCATTCATCACTGATTTTAGAGGGATAGAGGAGAACACAAGTTGAGCTCCTGATTCCTTTAGCAGTTGCCCTAAGGTCATGAAATCTTTCTTAATTGATCATGATCCTCTCATTCTTGCATCATCACTGGCCACTTGAAAGACCAGAAGTGGGTAGTAGTTTGAAGGTCTCACAAGGTTGGGGATTTTACCTATAATGTCTCCTAGCTGGGCACCAGGGAAGCAGCAGACCTCTCTGTGAAATGGGTTTGGTCTGCATATTGGGCCCTCTGTTCCCTTCAGTAGGGAGTCTCTTATAACAATGACCCTTTGAGGTTTCTTCCCAGGACTGGCTTTGATGGCTGCCCTGAGGCACCTGTCTTTGGTGCAGTTACTGGGCTTTCTGAGTCCTCATCCTTGCTGATGACCTGTTCCTCCTGCAGAGCCTCATACATATTCTGCAAGTGCACTGTAGGTGGTGAACTTCTGAAAGTAGCACAATTTCTCCGTTTGTGTTTGTTCCACAGACCTGTTCCCATTGACCCTGCTCCTGTGGGTTACTACTGGGAGACTGAGACACTTATTGATGGGAGGACATTGAACCCCCTGATGCACTAAGAGTTAAGCCTTGTTCAGGTTTTGTAGATATTACATTATAAAAATAGTCGATTTCCCTTTTGCAGTCTCTTGTAGCTCTCAGACTACAGACCTAGAAGAAAAACCAGGATTGCCTATAGCTGAGTTTCTTTCAGGTACCCGATAGGTGGGGAAGATAGCAAAATCCATGAGAAGCAACCAACCATTTCTCCATGGATTTTATCCTCTCTGTATAAAATATGTAACCATAAGGGAGTTATTCCCAGTCAATGAGCAGTACAGGATGCTCCACTGTGATACTCTATGTTTTCCCCTGATTTGCCAGATGTGTCTCATTTGGCTGATTCTCCACTGTGTTACAATTTAAACCAGAATTCTAAGGCAACCCCTCACTGGGTAAGAAGATATTCCTGTCAGTGTTCTGTTTCTAGTTAATTTAGCACTGAAAGATAGGAAAAGTAGATACAGGGATCAGTACAAGAGAAGAAAGCCAAAAAGGCAAAAATTCAAAACAGCTTTCTTCAAATATGTGATGGAGATAGAGGAAAGAAAGCCATCACAGATCATACTGATCATGAGAATATTCATGTTTTCATATAAAAAAAAAAAAAGCTTTAATTACCCATGGAATAAGCTGTACCTAAAGTTATAGAAATTTAACAAAGTACATAAATATCTGTATAAGTACTTTGGAAAAAAGGAGATGGAGTGAATTTCAGAAGACAGGTTTTGTATCCTTGAATATATCTGTACTAAGTCTACCACACAGGAGAAAACTACATGATTTTCAGTTTGACTATACTCTGATTTATAGGATAGGTTTTCTCATGGTGATGAATGCACTCCTTAGCTGCACTTCAGTCATCAGAAATAAAAACCTTTTAAGAACATGTCTCTGGCTTGACTAATTTTCTATTTTGCATTATCTTTTTTTACTTTTGAACTTAGAATCAAACCACTACAGGAAAACATCTAGAAAAATTCCAAGTAACAACATATTTTACTGTCAAGCTTATGATTCATAACAAGAAAAACTGAACCTTAGAGGAATAGAGCAACAGTTACGAAGAGACTACATAATTAACTGAAACTGTGCTTGCACAAAATGAAGCAAATTTGTATATTGGAATCTATTTACTTTAGATGTCTTTATATAGGTCTTTGCTGACAGAAACGGACATTAGCATTACATAAGCAATGTTCAACTGTCAGAAAATATGCTGGATAAAATTCCATTTCTGTGTTGGTGGTTTTAACAAACTTCTGAAAGCCTTTCAAAATCACACAAATATCTAACGGTTCAGTCTGCATGTTTGTAACGTAAGTAAATGTTATGCCTAAGCTCAAATTTTAACAAGTAGATTTACTCACATGAATTATAGTGTAGGAATTGGTATTCAGCTTTAATTTTTTTCCTCTTTCACTTTTTTCTCTACTTAGTTTAAAAATACATAGGTAAGATAAAACAAATCAAAAGCAACAAGTTGTAAACTAACTAGCTACTAAGCATTGCTTGTATTTAAAGTTTAAGAGAAGGATATGTCAAGAGTTAATATGAAGTGAACAATATTAAGGTGTTCAAAATAAAGCAGTTGATTTGGGAAAATTAATTCCTTAGGTTACTGCAGAAAGGCTTCTTGAAAGTTTGTTCTAATCTCAAAGAAGACAACAGTTCTGTTAAGAAAGACAGAAGAAATTAGTAGTAACGGAATTATTTCAGACATGTTTCAAGACAGATAAAAAGATTAGGCAGGGCTATGAAAAATGCAATTAAACTTTCAGGTACAATACAGACCTTACTGAAAAATGTGACAGAAATTACAATGAGGATGAAAAGATACTTCTCTTTACCTCTGATCAAATCTGAAGAAGGAGAACAGGAGGAATGAAGGATAATTTTCTACATCATCTCTGCCTTTCCATTCCTTGGCTCTGATGTTTTTTTCTTTCCATGTTATTTAGTAATTTCTTGTCAATTGATGAGAGACTTACCCACGTCCCATGTTAGCTGGCACCAGTTTTGTGTGACCTCACAAAAATCAATAACTTTCTGGAGCCCATCAGTGAGGTCATGATCTTGATGTCACAATTGTCCTCCATACCTGATAATTAAATCCTAATTTTGACAGGCTCAGCTCGATTTTCAGACAGTAAGATCTAAACTTTTATACAAACACTAGTCTATTCACAAAAAGATAATTTACTATGTGTGCAGTAATTAACCATTGTGAGTCAGATTTTTCAGTGTTTCCTAGCTAAAAGAAGCAATGTTGGATACATGCTAAATTTTCCTTTCTCTTTGACTTTAAAAAATTAATAAACCTCTTGTACACAGTGGAGGAAAAAGTTTTAAAATTTTACACCAGTCACTTTGCATTTCAATCTGTTCTAAGTTGGCATATTGTTCTAATTATTTTAAATTTGTGTAGTGCAGCATTCAAAAGAGATATTCATGCAACTTCAAGCAGTTGAGCTGTTCTCAGTCTTAGCCAAAATTGTAGTAATGAACAGAGATGCAGCAACCCAAACCTTCCCCTTCAATATTATCAACAACAGGTAGATAAATGATCTTTGATACAAGATTTGCAATTAAATCATGTTTGAATCTGAAGCACAGGATGGCAAAAGAAGTACCTACACATTAAAGATGATAGAAAGTCAGAAACTTTGGGGAGCACCATTTTCATTTATAATCTAAATCCTTATCCTCTATAAATGGAATACTAAACAGCTGATGACAATATGGTCATGTTGAACATTGCCTCCTGTTTCACTTTAAGTTTGATGTTAAGATTATTGTTTATGTTCATCACTGTCATGGATCCAATGAGACTACAGCAGATTATCATATAATCAAAATAAAGGGAAGTCATGGATTAGAACAAAAAAGTTTTTATTCAAAGCAGTCTAGGATTCCAGTAAATTCTCAGCATTAAGCATAAATATGTAAGCACTACATGGCTGATTCCGGTTTTCATAGTAGATCATCTAAATATATTCATAGCATGAGTTTCTAGATAAAAGACTGTCCTTAAATCTGAACCGTCCAAATTTCCAGCATGCCTGCAGTATCCCTGTGGTTTATCACTCTCCAATTTATTGTCATATAGACCAAAATGAATATTTATCAACAGAAGTTCTATGGAGTAAATGTCCTGCTTCAGAAAACTTTAAACAACTTCAGATGTTGCTCATGTAGTCAAATAATGAGGAAATATTTTGAAACACAATAGTTCTTAGAATGATGTTCTGCTATTTTCACACTGTAAAAAAGACTATGCCAGGTAAAAAAAACCCCATTCTTTATATGTGAATAATTATAGTTAATATCCTAATATTCTAGAGTTCCTATAAGAGTAAATAGAATGTGTCTTTAACCCCAAGGTCACATGCAAATGAATATATTTAAAATTTTGGCATTTACTAAGAACCATCCAATGTTTAATGTAAATATTTATTCACATATTAAAAAAAACCAAACCACCACAAAACAAAGCAAATCCAAACTCCATAAATAAAACACATACCATTCTCTTCATTGCAGAAGACAAATATAAATTACATTAATGACAAACAAATTTTGAACAAATTCTAGATTTCAATGGGAGTGTTCTTAATGAAGCATGACTGCTACAGAAAAAGTGAAATGCAAAAAGCATCCTTTGTATACTATACATCAACTCACAACCATAAAATATGCATTTGCTTATATATAATTTAAATTTAAGTTAAACTGTATAATTCATCTCTGTAAATTATATATTACAAATAACATAACACCAGTGTATAAGCTTCCAGAAATGTATTCTCATAAATAGCAGCAACTGCACAGTCAAAAGACCAAGAACTATCTATTGCTATTAGACTCAATGTAATTAAGCTTGGCACAGCTGTCAACAACATGCATGCTATAAAATAAAGAAGAAAAAGCACTGTGATAATTTGGTGGAAAACTACCAAAAAAAGGCTTTTAAAGCAGGTTTCAGGGACACTTGCATGTTATTTTCAGCTCTTCAGACCTCATCTCAAAATGTTGTGGGACCCAGTGTAAGAACTATGTGAACAAACTGGTGTAAACTCTGCAAAGGATCATCAGACATCTTGGGGAAAGGAGCTCTTACCCTGTGAGGAGAGGTCCTTTTTTGAATTGGGAGTGCTGGGAGATGTTGGAGGACATACAGTTGGTCTCGTAATGCCTTGTAGAATATTTCTGAGGAAACAAAGGCTTTTTACTGATATGGTTTTTGATGGAAAAAACAGAAAGGAATGGAGAAAAAAGAATTCATATGAGGATAATTGAGGTTGCCAACTGACAGGTTGCTTCAAGGCTCCATTATGCTTAAGTAATCTGTGTGATTCTGGTAGATAGGTATGCTACTTGAGATAGTAACGGTAAGTCAACTAAAGGCACAAAATCCAATGTGATATATTTATTTGTATGAAAAACAATCTAGCATTTACAATAAATAGCAAATCTGGAAGGCACTGATTAATATTTTTTTTTTCTAATCTGTAGTGCCTCTCACTGGTACTGATGCCAGGATTCTTACCTAAGATATTTGGAACTACCAGAAAAATTAAGTCAATACATTAGAGCCAGAGGTTAAACATTGAGTAAGTTTTGTCAAAAACACTGAGTATGAAATATGGAGAAACATGTGTAGTTGAGGGGAAAAAAAGAAAGAATACTCAAGTTTTATCTAGTCATTGATGGTGATACAACTGACAACTAATTTTCCACTTTTTAATTTGAAAATTTTTTCAAATTTTGAAAATTTGATATAAATATTAAATGATCTTTGGAGAAATATGAAGAAAAGTTAGTAAAATAGTCGATTTCCCTTAATGAAATATATGAATGAAATGAATATATGTATGAAAATATATTTACTGGGAAGAATTAAACTCATACTCTCCATGTCCATCAGCCTTGAACTCCATTCATGTGTGAATTTGTCTTTTCTGATAAACAAAACTTAAAAATTGTTTTCTTTTAAATTTTTATTTTTCACTGGATATAAGATATATGAACCCTTCTCTAGGGTCTCAAAATTCTGTTTCCTTGGAGAAATAAATCTTAGAAATGCTACAAAAAGTAGAAGGAGCAGGAGATTATGTAGTAAAAGCATGTCTCTGTCCAAGTTAAATCAAAAAGCATTTGCTGAACTACACTATAAACATAAAAAATTTTTTTCTTCATTAGTTGTGGCAGGGATTATGGCTTGAGCTACCTCTCAGACTGTCTTTGACTGGGATCACTTCTTCATTCATTAGCAAACTTTAACTAGTTCTTTCTTTAACTGTTCTATATAGGTGAACTTTTGTGTGATGATCATAACATTAAGCACTGCACTTCTTTTTGTCTGTTGCACACATTTTTCCCTGTTGGTTTTGAGCCTTGTTTTAGAAATCCAATGTCTTCATACACAATATTACAGAATATGCTGTGCAAAGAAGCACCATGTGGCATGAAAGAAATATTATGTAATTTGCTTTAACTGAAAAGAAGTAAAAAGTTTTAAAGAACTTTCTTGTGGAGCATAGTTCTTTCTAGTAGTTTCAGAAATTAAGTCAATTACAACAAAATATATAGCAAAAGATTGGGTGCTAGAACATCTTGTTGCTTCCAAATTCAATATTCTGTATTTTTGCTTAGAACTGATTGTTTCAATTAAGCAATGTTCCCATTCTCACATAATTATCTTCACATAAGTTGTCATTTTACTTTCTAATAGCAAACTGGAGAGTACTCAGCTACTAACTAGAAAGACCAGTTGTGTTTCTAAGTAAACAAAGATATAAAGAATTGAAAACATTCTTATGCTGCCTGCCAAAAATATTGTAAGTGTGCAGGGATTTTTTAGCAATCATTATCTTGCAATCACTGATGCAGTGTGCTGTCAAATATCATATTTTTAAATATTCTGGGCAAATTCTGAGGATCTCTGATGCTGACATCTGTAAAAGAGATAATTGAGGAAAGATTATATATTGTAATTATGTCAATTCTCTATGTTAATAATATATTAGACTCACTTGTATATTCCAAATATGTAATTCCAACAAAAACTAAATTAAACACTCTTACAATGCTCTTTTTTGATGTTTAGAATTTATTTGTCAATCAACCAAATGAGCACAATATGTCACACTTCATCTTCCATATAAGAAGTTACACACCACAGAAGAATTTTTCTACAATTGTCTTTTAATTTTTCTAGTTCCATATGGCCAGGAATTCCCTAAGGTTACTTTGCAAACTATTATCATTTATATCCAGATAAGAAAGAGAAAAAGGACAGGAAGAAAAAGAATATGCCCTTTTATTTTCCAGTGAAGCATTACACCAGAAATCAAGCAATGTGCTTTTTGTGCTCAGCAGTCACAGTGCGTTGACAAATTCAAACACACCTCCAGAAAAACTTAAATCCTAAAGTGGAGGAAAATGTCAGTATTATACCCACATTTTAATACACACACACACACACCCTGTTTTCCAAAACCTTTGAGATTTTGTGATCAGGCTTCAGAGGCATCTGCTCTCCCTGGGTGAAAGTAACAAGGATCCTAACAGTGCAACGTATTAGTCTTGACAATATTTTATTAGTCTAAACAAAAAAAAAAAACCAAAAAACAAACAATCAAATCTGATTGTGTCATGAAAACATGATAATCTCAATATAGGATTATATTGAGCTTAATAAATAAAAAGTTACTCTTACCACTGTTACGAAAAATTATCAGTCTTTCTAGCAACTTCAAAAGTTGTTTAAAATTTAATAACAAGATATAAAATTGACACCTACAATTACAATTTGAATCATAGAACCATAGAGTGGTGGGGGTTGGGTAATAATCTGGTCCAGTTCCTCTGCTATAGCAAGATCCTCTAGCAAATTACACAGCAAGATGTCCAGGTGAATTTTGAAAGTCTCTAGAGGAGACTTCACAGCCTCTCCAGGTTGCCTGTTACTCTCATTGTGAAAAGTTTTTCCTTATATTCAGATCAAATCTACAGTATTCCAGTTTGTACTCCTTGCCTCTAGTCCTGTCACATTGCACCACTAAAAAGAGATTTGCTTGTTTTTCTTCACACCCACCCTTGAGATATTTATAGATATAAATAAAACCTCATCTCATTCTTCTCTTATCCAAGCTAAACAGCCCCAGATCTCACAGCCTCTCCTCATAACACAGAGGATGCAACCACCTGTGGCTCTGTGGTGCACTCTTTCCAATAATAAATTGTCCTCTCGAGCTAGGGTGCCCAGAACTGGACACAGAATTCCAGATGTGGACTAACCAGATCAGAGAAGAGGGTGAGAACAACCTCCTTCAACCTCCTGCCTATACTCTTCTTATGCACACCAATGGTCTTCTTGACCACAACTGCCCATTTCTGGCTCATGGTCAGCATGTAATCTGCTACCACTCCCAGGTCCTTTTCTCCAGATCTGCTCTCCAGTAGGTATTTAAAAGTGCATTACTAAGTAAATTTGTCAAAAAATATTGAAGCATGCTGAGTATATCTATCACCACTTTATAAATAAGGAAATGTAAGAGAAGTGTGATATTTCCTCAGAGAAAAGTTTTGGTAAAGGTGGGATAAAACATCCTCCTGTGATTCAACGTGCAGCATCTTGTTAGCTCCAGCAAATCCAGCCAATTGGCTAGATGCTAATCACCACTAAAGAGCAATGACTTAGAGTGTTACTGAGACACAGAGTTAACAGATCTATGGCAGTCTGTCCTTCTCCACAGCATGCTCATTATCAAAAGGCCGTGTAAGGACTAGAATATGAAATAGTGTCTGTGAAATGTTCCCTTATAAAAATGTTGAGATTACATCCACCAGGAAACGAGCAGTCATTTGTCCATCACCATGTCAAATTGTTTATAGACTATGAGCAAATTATTTCGAACAAATGACTGCACTAGGGAGGAGGCTCAGACCTTTTTAGGGTGAATCCGCACCTGACATTGAAGACAGCTGGCAAGTTTTCATTGCACACCTTCTAAGCCTCTCAGGAGAAAGGGATAACATTGTTGGCAGAAGCTCCTAACAGACCCATGTTGAGTGGGATGATCAAGTAGCTTTAAAGCCAAAATAAAATTTCCTTGCTGATCCTTCACGTTAGAGCAGGATCTTGGCTGCACCCTAAGTGCTTTTTTAAGCCAGCAAATATCTCCTCAGGGAGAAAGCATGCATTAAACAGTATTAATAATCATGCTTTATACTGTCTTAGGGATAATTTCATGGGTGAGTCCAGATTAGTTCTGTAAGATCTTGGTTCCAGCAGCAATTGTAAACTTGTGCTTGGCTTAAGACATATGAACGTTTGCATTAAAAGCTCAGAATAACCTGTATTTGATATGCTTAAGAGATTCAGCCAGTTGGATCTCAAGAAAAGAAAACTTGGCATCAATGCAACATTAGTCTAAATTAAACAAATTACCAAGGCTGTAGTGTTAGAGGGAATGCCATGAGAAACTGGCATACTGGGTGCAGGCAGAAAACACTTGGAAAATTTTCACTTCCAAATCTGAGATTTCTTTTTTAGTGAATGAAATCTTTAATTCTAGAAGCATTTACACAGCCTTAGTGAGGGACTGCATGCACATTTACATGCATGTAACACCACTAATGCATGCATGCAAGCAAAACATGTAGGTTTCTGTAAATTTTATTTTCATGAAGATATATTCTGGTTTGTATTCTGTATATTCTGGTTTGCATTCTGCTCACGTTCATTCCAAGAAGTAGAGATTAACCTGCAAAAAAAAAGGTAAAAAAGACTCTCTTTTAGCACTTTTAGCATCACAAACGGAAGGACCTTCTTTAGCCGTGTTTTCATAATTGATTAAAAGTACCACAGCAATCATGAATCATCTTTCATGTCAAGATTTAGAGTACTGATAAAGATATTCAGTGTGACTTTTATACATATATACTTTTCCTCGTTTCACTTGTATCCTTTTATATTCAACAAGAGTCTTGAGGTGCATCTGGGTACAGTTAGTATGCAGAACTGTAAATCTGCAGTCCTACACTGATGCTGAAACAGTTAGTTCTAATCTACAAAGCATATCCATTTTCATAAGAGATAATATGTATCTTCAAGGGTTTTTCTAATTAGATTAAGCCCATTTAAAGCACTGATTACTGCACCAAAAAATGTGTATTCTTTAACAGATCAGACAGAGCAGTTTCCAGAAACAGATGATGGTACTTAATTAAGTTTGCAGTTTCATTAATGCCCACTTCAAAATAATTCAGAGACATTCTCAACAGCAGCAATTCCACTATGGTTTTATTATGTTTGTCCTTACCTTTTTTTTTCTTTGCATTGATCATTTTTTAGTACTTCTTCAAAATATAAAAGCACTAGTTTACAACTTCACATTGTATTTTTCTAAATCCAGAACACCATATATATTTATTTGCAAAACTAGTGACAAATTCCAAAGACAAGGATGAGTACATTAATACATCTTTGCTGACATTACTTGAAGAAAGATTTGTGTGTACAGTTGCTTCTTCTTTTGTAGATAGGTGCCTAATTGAAAAGAATGGTTAATCTTTATCCTAAGCTCCACTTATATCTTTTACAAAGATGAAAACATCCAGCAGACTCTAGAACACTGTCTGCCAGTGTTGAATCCTACAGTGAAGAGAACTTTATATTTACCCTTTAAGATAGGTTGGATTTATTCCAGTAGAAAAGGCAGTAAGTATGGAGTTAGTGAATATTTCCTGTTCACACTGTCCTTCACGACATCATTCCTGGCCATAAAGCCTCATGTCTTGAAATGCAGTTGAGTAAATTTTTGTCCATAGCTCATTACCACAGATCATCACATGCACATTTGGCTTCAGATAAATACAGGTAAATGCAATGTAAATAGTGAATCCAGTGAAGGAAAACAATCCATGCATCCATACAAAAGAAGATTTTAAGGTCATTTCCTTTAGAGTTTTAATAATCATCTCAAGTTGCAGTAAGGATTCCAAGTTCAAGCACTGGCTTAAATACTTTGTTTTTCCTCTTATTTGATCAACTTGGTTCGTAGTTGATCTGTTTGTCTTAGTTTATGAGTAAAATGCATTGTGCTACTTCTAATAGTGTAGGATTTATTAGGTTATAATTACTACTATTAGTATTATTTAAAATTACACAAACATACAATGGTTTAATTTGGGAAGTACCTTAAAAATCCTAAACCACCTGGCAAGGGAGCAAGGAAACATCTCACTAGACTAGGTTTTCCATTGCCCCATCCAGCCTGGCCTTGCACACTTCCAGGAAGGGGGCATCCACAACCTTCCTGGGCAACCTGGTCCCGTGAAGTAAAACTAAAAAGAGCCATAAGTGTCTGGGATGATGCATTTGTGTCTTTTGTGGAGCTGTCCTTGGACCAAAATGTGGCACATACTAAACAAAGGTATAATTTTTTTCTATTCTGAGGTCTGAAAGCAATGCAAGACCACTTTGTATACAGACAAGTATGACACTTGGTGAAAATCAGTTCTGCTGTGTGTCACAGTTTAAGTCCAACCACAGTTAAGCACCATGCAACCTTCTGCTTCCTCCAATCTCTCAGTGGGATTAGGAGGCAATTTTGATAAGTAATTTAACATTTTTCAATTAAAACCACTTCACTAATCACCATCAAATAGTAATAACATTTCTTATTGTCTTTCTGTTGTTGACATTGTTTTTTAAAGGAAATTAACAGAGAAGGGGAAAAAAGCAAGAAAAGACAAGTGAGGCACAAAGGAATTGATCACCACCCACTGACTAATACCTGAGCAACAGGTCATCCCCCTGGCTTACTCCCCTGAGTTTATACACTGATCAAGATGTCCTGTGGTGTGGAACACCCCTTTAGCTAATCCTGTTGTGTCCCAGCTGGGCTTGTCCCTAAACTCTTGCGCATCTTCTCACTGGCAGAATCTGGAAAACTGAGTAATTCTTGACTTAGGATGAGCAATACAGAACAACAATTAAACCATCAGTGTATAATTAACATTATTCTCACCTTAAATCTGAAGCCAAATACTGCACTAGCTACTAGGAAAAGACCCAGGAAATTCTAAAGCCATTAGAGGACAATGTAATGTATTAATCATGAGATTCTGTCTGGGATACCCTATCATCTATTGGTGGCAATTCAAGAAGAAACTTGAAATAATACTATACTTTGTTTGTATGGAGCTGAAAAGTATTGGCATAGACTTGCCATCATTGAAACAGTAGTAGTAATAGTAGCATTAGTAGTAGTTTGACTTGAGCAGAACATCTCTTACCCCGGTAGCTGGTGATCATATAAAGGCATGAGTTTTGCCCTGCTCTGTTAACTTTGATTTGAAAGTATAAGGACTTGAAGGTGACGGAAATCATTGTGGAAAGATACTAGCATGGGAATTTGTTTATACTGAGGAAGGGCTGTGCAAGCTCAGTTTGTTTAGCCTCAAGAATAAAAGGTTAAGGGGATCTAACTGCAGTGTTTAAATGTCATGAAGGGAGAAGCATGACAGAAGAAAAGATGAGACTCGGGAGAAGCACAGCTAAAAGTTGATAAACATGCAATGAAATTGCATGAAATTGTTGCATGAAATGGGATTTCAAGTGTACCTATGTATTAAGAAGAAGCATTTTCACAGTTAGGGTGTTTAAATAGGGAAACTGTTCTTGGAGATGTGGTACAGTACCTGCCCTGGAATCTATTATTTTCTGTATTTCATGTTCAGGATCCTGAAGACACCAAATTATGTCAGAAGTAAGCCTTCCTTTGAATAACACAACCCCAGAGTCATTTCTAGCCTATTGCTATTTTGCAATCAAATCTTGCAATCCTGACAGATCCCCTGGTCTCTGCACATACAGAGCTTAGACTTTCCCAAAAACATTACTTTTTATTCTAGTTCTCCTTATACAAGTAGGTAAAATTAAAAATGAATGTAAGCTTGTTAGAAAACTGTATTGGTTAAGCAGTAAGTCATAAACTTGCCTAAATATGTTGAATGTTTGGTGTCTACCCTTCCCTAAAATATGTCAGATGAAAAAAGGTTATTGAAATATTTCACTTGCATTCAACAAGACCTTATGGAAAACATGACTGTATTTATTAATAATTACATGTTAATACAAGTTTGGTAATCCTCTGATGAATTAGTTGAAGTATGTCTGCTATGAGGTACAAAGATGTATATTGCTCCAAGGGAAAGACTGAACAAAGTACAATTAATTATTCACTGGTGATACTTCATTTTCCTGACACACAGCACCAGGAATGACTATGATGTGTCATTAAATACATCATACTGGAACTGATGTTTCTTTCAGGCAAAGGGGAAGAAGAGATAAGAGTTATGCAAAATACTGTATTCGTAGTTGGAATTATTTTTAAAAAAAACATTTGAAATATACCTACAAGAAAGTGTGCTTATTATTTGCTTGTATCCTTCAGTTCACATATGTCTGTGATGTCTGTGTGTCTGTGCATCTGTTTGTACATACATAGGCACATACATGCACTCATGAGGAAAGGGAGAAACTGGAAAGCAGAAAAGGTTACTCTGGTCTCATATGTGGATCATGTTCATCCTTCAAATTTCCCTTTATGGTCAAAATGCAAAGGCAATGAATTAAGTAACTTACACATTGAGGTAAAGTATTTTCTATTTGACTCACTCTGCCGTCAGTGTTGGATGAACTACATGACGTCATGTACATCTCATGTATTGGCTCTAAGAAAGCAGAAAAAAAATGAGAATGAGTTAATTTCTTGGTTTTGGTTGAAATTTCAATCTGAGAGAAAGTAAAACAATGTCAATTTTAAAACATAATTTATTCATTTCTATTTAGCAAATACCATCTTAACAGTCTCTACACAAGTTCTATATTATAATATACTACCTGTTCACATTTGAGCTGTATCCTATGAAGTAGGGAGAAATATTCATGACTTTAAGACAGAAGTTCTTGGTATTGGTATTGTTTTTCAAGACATTTCAGTAGTATGTGCTAATCTAGTGTAAAAATCTGAGTGTTGCACTAATATAATTAGTTAAATTATATATAAAATACCCCAAACTTACATGTCCTACTTGTTTAATCAAACCCAGGTATTTTTAACAAAAATAAAAAAAACAAAGTAAAATCAAACAACTCTCCATTATCTGAAAATTTAGATCACAGTAGTTTTTGATATCTAGTGAATTATATAAGCAGGTCTGTAAAAATAAGGAGGATTTTTTTAAGCTAAATTTACCCTGTGTATTATATCTTGCCAAAACTTCAAAGTTTAAAATATGATAATTTCTAATTATAGATTTCTCTTCAAGTCCTTGAATCCCTCCAGTTTCCTGCAGGCTATTTGAATATTTTTAAACCATTACTGTGTCGTGTCTTTAGTACTATAAAACTGCAAGATGCAGTACATATTTCCTATTATTTTTCCTACAATGTCCTTCAATGTAAAATAGATATATGAACAACAGTATTTGTACATTTATCTGAAGAAAAACTTCCTATATTTTAATAACTATTTCTAGTTGTGTAGAAATCTTTCAGTGGCATTAGAATTACAGATTAATTCTGTAATCAAATTCTTATCAGGACTATGATTACTGAAAGTTATTTGAAGGCTTCTAATAGAAACTGTCAGCACTGTACCATACAAAAATATAAACATGGACAGAGGAAAAATGTATTTTCTACACATAAATCTCTGTGTGATACTTGTCTGGGAAAAAAAAAGAAAAATTTATGAAGCAATTTTCCATTTAGTTTGCACACAGTTTAGAGTCATAAAGGCCATTATAGAAGAATCAATACTTTATAAGTAGATCAAGACCTCTTTAACATATCCAGGAATTTATTAACTTCTGATGTTAAAATAAAAGTTTATGATCATCCTAACATCATAACAGAACTTAAAACATTTAATATGAAAATGCAAAAACCTTCTTTTAACATTATTCTTTCTTTCTGCATAAACACTGGACTCTGTAACTGTCAACGGTTAGCAAGCTGGTCAGGTCTTGGAGTAATTGCCTTAATAAACTAAATGAAAGGGAATACCAAACTGGCCCCTTGTGATTTTACAGGTAAAGAAAAACTTAACTTCAGAGAAGTGCATTTGCTTTTAACAACTGAGACCTCACTACCCACTACATTCCCCAATATCCAAACAGAAGCTTCCCCAAAGGAAGAAAAACCCCAAACCCCATAAGCAAATAAAAATCCAAAGCTAAAACCCACAATGTCCTGTTCCTTCACCTAAATATATTCATTTGCAAAGGAGCTCACTGGCTGAGCCCAGATGGATTTATGCCTGGAACTGGGGAGGATTTTCTTCTGATTTCTGGAAACTTCTCACAGGTAACTTTTTAGCTCCTGTCCCCATCTACCAGACACCCACCTGGCTCAGACCATGACAGTAACATATCCTCTTCCTGACCCTATACAAACAACAGATTCACTTACCATTAGTTTGACTTTTGTCCGTAGAGGAGAGCTGTGCTTGTTCACATAGTATGATTTTGCAAATAAACTCGCGATTCAATAACGCAAGTTAAATTTTGTTAAAATAGGCCACACATGAAACCTGCTTCAAATTTTATATTCATAAATTCAGTCAGTTAGACAGGACTGAGGCAATCAAAATTTCCAAGATATCTTCAAGTATTAAAATCTTCTCCTTACTTACAGGCAATGTGCCAAACAAAACTAGTTCAAGTACTTGTTAAAAAAAAAAAAAAGACCCACTGTCTTTTTATATTACTTCTAGGTAAAGTTCGGAAGTTTAACATGATATCAAGCAGAAAAGGACTGTGAAAATAATTATTAGGTTCAATGTTTCTGTTAGGTTTTTGGTGTTTCAGCTTGTTTCATTTAAATTAAACAGACATCTTAACAAATAGACAGACCTTCAGTTGTGATCATTACCAGCTCATTAATTTTGAGAAGGTCTTGTATTGTTTGATTCAGGCTAATAGAATTAAAGTTTTAAAGCGGTGCATATGTTACAAGAAATTTATTTAGGAAAAAAGACCTAAGTATTACAATTTAGGAGAGGATTTCTCTGCTGGTGACTAGGTAGCCAAATTGTATTATCCAAAGAACAGAAAGAAGAAAGGCTGCTTCCTAGAAGAATCTCTAAACAGCTTAGAACAATTATCTTTCCCAGAGCAAGATTTAGCTCCTGTTCTGCTTTGCAAGAAACATTTTATGTAGCTTGCTCCACCACCCACTTGCGTTCCGTTACTGGGAAAACAGATATTTGTTTAAAGCTATGTAAGTTGGAGGTAGCCTTACAATAAAAGGGTTGTCTGTGTTTCCCAACCTAATGAGCAATTTGTTTTAATAGCTTCTTAATTATCAGATGTTGCTTTTAAAATAGAAGACTAATAACTCACTGAATTAGACCACAATTAAGTAAGAATTTTCTTCCCAATCATAATGTGTTTTCTTTCCTTCTCATTTGCTTTAATTATTTCCAATTTTCCTCATCTCTTTCAGGGTTTGCTCTGGAATATATATATGCTTTTACTATTTATTGGATTTTAAACATGGTTAACTACTAGTCCTCTGCAAAAATAAATAAATAAAGTTGGAAGCTGGTAATTTAAACTTCCTTCTGCTTAATTGGGTAGCTAATGGGAGGAATTTGGATCAGAGCTACTCGGGTACTGGAAGTACAGCTTTTACGTAGCTCTGCCAATTCAAATATATTTTTGCTGGACACTGGAATGTTGATATGGACAAATTAATTAGAAAATCAACTACTTAACTGGAGAAGTAAATCAAAAACCGTTTTTTTTTTTTTCTCTTTTGAAGGGCAGACAAATAAAAATGTGCCTGTCTAGTTCTTATGGTCCAGGAAGCCTTGGGCTATTGGCAGTTGACAATGATTAAAGTAGCCTTCATGCTCTTATCTATCCAAAACTGGTGAATAGTTTCCTACCAACAACTGCTGAAATCAGAAGACAGAGAAGGCAAATTTCCCCTTCTTTATGGTGATGAATTTTTCTAATGTACAACTGAAATTGGTGCATGGTCTCTGGATATTATTTTAAAGAATTAAAGCACTAATATTGTCACCATCTGACAACAGGGAGGAACAGACTTTTTTTCTTATTACAGATAGAACAGATCTTCTACGTATTGAGGAAATCAACTAACCAAACTCATAAAGTCAGGTCCTGAGGAGCATGAGTCCCTAGCTAAAGAACAAATCTAAGGAGTCTGAGCTAAAGCACAGAGTAATAGATAGGTAATTTAATTGAGACCGTTCAGCAAAATCCAAACTCTTGTAAGGAATAGACCTTCCTAACTGTAAAGATTTGATTATTCTCTTTCTCCAAAGCAATGCTTAGATGACTGATACATTCCTTATTTTAGAGGATTGCACTGATTTAATGACTTAGGTTATCCTAGTTTTTATTTGATTACTTAGAACAAAGTCAACTGGAAAAATCTGGCAGACATTTCCTCCTCTAATGGTAGAAAATGCCTGTGAACTACCTTGAACTACTACTATGCAATTCTGTGGGTCAAGATAGTCTAGTTGTGGTCATCTTAGTTACTTTGATAACACTAAATGTGATCACGTAAAGAGATTCAACATTTAGTAGATGCTTAGGCAAGACCATCACTGAAGAAGATTCCAACATAAATAAGTACTGCTTAAATAACTATGAAGATCTATTTATTACCAGAGGTGCATAATTGGCCTATTTGCTGTTCAAGAAATAACAGTGTACTGCTGCTCAAGAGAAGCTAGGGATCTGAGGAGTATTTTCTATTGTTTTTAAGTAAAGAGGGTATGCACTGTAATCCTTCTTTCTAATAACATACAGAGATAAATAAAATGTGTCCGATTAAATGTCAGTTAGACACAATTAAAATCATACAGCTGATGGTACACAAATATATTTTCTTGCCACTTGAAGGGAAAGGTATTTAGGTAGCTGGAGTGTTTCATTATCTACCTCATTAGCCTCTTCAGGACATGCAGAAGTAAATGAGAAGACTAGTCAATTATTTCTAGCTAAATAGAACATGATTCCAACATGGTTATACCTGACAATGGACATTTGTTGAGCATGCATTTGTTTTCAGTACTTATTGTAAAGGAATACAAAATTTATCCTTACTGTCTGCCTATTGAAAATGTTCACAAAGTTTTCCATTAAATTTTGCATTATATTATATGCAAAGAAAATCTTGAAGTTGTATAAACATTTTCAGACTAGAGTATGGTCTGGTACAAGGCTCTTCTCACAGATGAAATCACAGCACAACAAAATCCAGCTTTAGAGACTCAAGTCATGTACTAGAATTCTCCATTTTCTTCTTATTCCTCTTTTGCCATGGACCAAAAGTAGCTAAAATTAATACAAGAAGAATTAGATAAATGTTGTTGTTTAATATTTCAGAACATCACATTACCTATAAATCACATTACCTATGCATATGGTGGTACCTAACCATGAGTGCAAGTTGCTAACCATAGATGTACAAGTGATATTTAAAAAAAATCACACATACCTGATATTTTTTGGTCTTTTTAGTTTTTAAAAGCTGCTTATATTTCATTCTTTGCTGATATCAAAAAACTGTAATAAAAGATTATTACGTATTAGATGTCACAATTAGCTATTGTTCCATTTAGAGAGTGCAGTTCTAGTGACTTGTAAGTTATCTGTCCTCTTTAAAGACAGAGTTTGAATCAATTGTTGAGAGTCTCTTACATTACACTCTCAAAACCATAGAATGCTGAAATATTTTCAGAAACTCAGAGAAAGTAAGGGTGACTAAAGGACAAAAATGTTTGATAAAGAATATCTAAACAAATAGTTTTCAATCTTACTTAGTTTGTATGTGATCTTTTGGACATTCTTTTACACACCTTTTACCAAAGTACTCAGACAATTGGACTAAGATCATCATTGTAGGTTGTTTCCAGTTGAAATATTCAGTCCTATTCTATTCTATTCTATTCTATTCTATTCTATTCTATTCTATTCTATTCTAAATATCTATTTGGCTTTCACATACTTTAAGAATAAGGGATCTTGTAAGTGATAAGATAAATTCCATTGTGACTGAAGTCTTGTACACTTAGGAAGGTAATAGTTCCTGTATGGGGAGTGCAAAATTTTCTGAAATAAAAGTTAGTTTGATGCATCCAGTTACTGTGAAAAGCATGGAATTAATTTCTGACTGGTTAAGAATATAAACCTTAACTATTAGGAGATGAGAATAATAGTTTAAAAAGGCAAAATTCTTCAGTGGTACATGATAAATAATAATATCAGGATAGCATTAACTTTTTAATAATGTGGATATACTTATGTCTTGGTTTGGGAAGACAGGTATTAAATTCTTTCAATTTAAAGGCCTTCAGGCAAGAGATTTGGGAAAAGGAACAATTCTTTACTAAGAACACTAAGGAAATAACCCAACCGTACACCCCAAACAACCAGTCAGAATATAAAGTGTCCTAGGGATCCCGACAGAGCAAAATAAAACCTGTCCCAATTTAGTTTTTCCGGCGTGGCGGCTGCGGAGAAACTTCCTCGGGGCGGGTGCCGGCAGAAGCAAGAGATGCAGGAGATGGCCAGGAGAGAGAGAGTCGGGCAGTCACAGGAGCACTTCGGGGAGGGGAGAGCGGGAGGCAGGAAGCGAGAAGATCGGCGGCAGGGGCAGTAGTGGAGAGCAGCGGCGGCGGCAGTGGAGAGCAGGCGGCAGGGACAGCTTCAGCTGGGAACCCCAGGGTCCGGGGAGGCGGCAGGAAGCGAGAAGATCGGCGGCAGGAAGCGAGTCCTGTCGAGACCAAGACTCTGCCGAGAAGCCAAGACCCCCCTCCTTTTCTTTAGTCCCAGTACATGCAGCTTGGCACGGGGAGATCAGCGCCCCCCCACACTGCGTGAAGTCTCTCACAATGGGGAGGAGATGGGGGTCTTCATGACTCGTTAAAGATACTTAAAGAAAAAATATAATTCCTTTTTACTGAGTCCCAGTATGTGCCCAGCTGGCACGGGCACAATCAGCTCCCTCCCCACTTCCCCCCACCGGGTGAATCTTTCCACAATGGGAGGAGATGGGGTCATCAGGGGATATTTAACGATATTTAACCCCGCCTGGTTTTAACAATTGAGCCGGTACCGAGGCATTCTCTCCCCACCCCAAGACATATCGCCCCCCTTATTTTAACAATTGGGTCAGTATTCACTCCCCCCCCCTCCTGAAGTTACCAAAACAAAACCATACAGCTTCTCAATTGCTTTTCAACAGATGAAAATAGAATACAAACTTCTTGCTTCTATAACCCAAGACAACTTACCTCTAATTATTATCTCCTATAGAATATATTTTATCCAGACTGCTTCATTTATTTTGAATCTGACTTCTTTTCATCAACTTCACCTGAAGGAATGACTCTGTAATTCTTTCATTCTACCTTGTATTGAAGGGAAGATTTTCTTCAAAAAGATTACATTTAGAGTCTTTTCCCAAATCTCAATATAAGTCTGTGTTGCTTCCCAGTGCTTCATTCTCACTTTCTCTTCTCTAAAAATAAACTTGAGAATGAAAACTTGAGTGTGAGAGCTAGAATTCATAATGTATTTCAACAGGCTCTGATGACCAGATGCTCAAGGCATCTGGAATGTAGACTGCTTTCAAGATTTTGGCTATTATTTAGCCCAAAAGTCATCCTGGAGAACAGAAAATGAGCCAGAAACTTAAATTTCTGTTGCATTTTAGACTGAAATAGCTTCAGAATTCTCCAGTAACAAGTTGACACTTGATGCAAGAAAATTAAAATCTTACAGTAGCATACATAGGCTGGAATGGATTAATTTTATTTTCAGAGTCAGCCTTTTATGTTTTCACAACACAGATTCTCTTAAAAACATAACATTTCTTTAGGAAAAAAGCTCCTCACACTTTCAGAAAGAAGCCCCTGAAAATTAAATCCTTAACTTATATGTGGAAGCATATCCACCATCGAAAAAAGCACAAACACAAGTTTTCATCTAACTTCTGCTATTTTAAAGGCTGGCTTAGTGTGCTCATGCTCATGCAAGGATAACATTGTTTGTTATTCTCTTGATTCTGAATGAGGTTAAATTTAACAAGCAAAAGCATTTTAAATGGTTTATTGCATTTGTCATACATATGGGTTGACGTTTCATTATTTTATGTTCTTAGAAATATTTTTTGACTGGCATGAGATTAGTGTTAGTCTTTCCCATATTTGCTAGTTTTTGTCAAAAGGACCTGTTATTACATTTTTTTGGTGTGTATAATCTGTTTTTGTTCTCATTACCTTCTCATTCCTCTGACAAAAACCATGATAGGTACTGTAAATTGCACAAAATTAACGCATTACCACGACAGGAACCATAAAGTCATTTTTAAAATGGTTATGAAGTAACAGGGTAGTTTAGTATTTTGAGCAAAATTGCTTATAATGTGGAAAAGGTGACAGTATTAGACTATTATTTCTATAAATTAGTATAGGAATTAATAGATATTGATGTTGTGAGGATACACAACAGTAAGGCTGCACAGCCTGCTTATATAAAGGAAACAAAAACTGATTCTGGAAGAGGCGTTACATAGCACTAAAAATAAAATTAATCCTGAGCAGCATCAGAAAGTATAAAACTCCACCAAATGAATTGAGAGTATAAAGAAAGAGAAAAATAGAGAAAACTATTAATTAGCATTGTAGTACCCAAAAGCTAAGTGCTAAGAGGCAAAACCTCCTTCAGGAATTCCAAAGCAGGTTTCTTTCTTCTCTTCTACATTTTACCACTGCTGTAGGAAAGCTGGCAGGCAGTAACATATAATCATGTCTTAGCTGCTGAGTGTTAAGGTGTTAAAGTTAGATATAATATAAGGTGGAAAGAAGTCTTGGCATTTTAAGCTAACTAGCTAGGCCAACACTAACGTTTGTCAAACTTGCGGAAGAGTGTAATAACCATCTTGAAGAATTATTGCGAATGGTAAAGGGTGGCCAGTTCTTCCTCTGGGAAATGCACACATATTGCTGATTTAGAGGCTAAAAAGCTCCATACAGTAAAACAGGAGAATATTTGTGTCTAAATAGAAATTCATGACAGTCACTTACCTGAATATGTGTAAGGTATTAATAAGAATATCTTTGGAAAAGATGTATGAAATCCACTTTATTGTGTGGAATTTATTTCCTGTCTCACATTGAGCATTTTCTCTGCAGCTTACAGAAACACAGAATCATAGACCTGTTTATGTTGGAGATGACCTCATAAGACCATGTCATACAGTGCTCCTGCTCAACCAGGGTGAGCTGGAACAGATTGCACACAATGGTGTCTAGTTGAAACATTAATATCTCCAAGGAAAATGCTCCACAGTTTCTCTCGGCAGCCTGCTCTGTTACTTGACTACACCCACAATAAAAATCCTGTTTTCTACTTGGATGGCACTCTAAGGCTTTTTTCATTTGCTCCTTGGCCTCTAAACACTTCCTGAGTGTTGAGGTAGTCTTGTTACCTCATCACTCCTATCAACGTTACTCTTCACTAAGTTCCTACTCAGGTTTTGGCTTAACATGCAGCTTAAGTTAAGCTGAATGTTTATTAGGAGCATTGCCATCACACCAAAAACTAAGCAATGCAGGACACAGTGGACAGGAAGGAATAAGGACTATTTTGCAGAGTGACAATCATGTATTTATACACACTGGTGAGATACACATGATCCTACTCTATCCAGGATGTGTTTGGTTTGTAGATCCTTGTTTGTCTGTGCATGTCTTTGCTTGATTTGCTACTTTTCAGGACGGAACTCTCCTGGGCTTTGAAGAGATTATTCTTTCACATTAGAGATTTGTTTGGGCTCTCTTCTCACTAGGTCTGTATCCCATAGGGAACAGAGGAAGCTTGAACATGCATGTCTCCCACAAAGGATCAATGTCCACACAAGCTGTATGTAGAGTGCTCTAATGCAACTGAGCATTAACAATTTAACAAATTGAGGTTCAACAAGTGAAAGTGTATGTGTGGCATCTGCGTTGGGCCAATCCCAGGCCAGTTACAGCTGGGTGCAGGATGAGTTGAGAGTGGCCTGGAAGATAAAGAATTGGGAGCACTGGTAGTTGAGAATCTCAACATGAGCTAGCAGTGCACTCCTGCATCCCAGAAGGCCAGCTGTATCCTAGGATGCATGAAGAGAAGTGAGTGAGCAGAGCAAGAAAGGTGATTCCCCCACTTGTGAGACCCTGCCTCAAATACTGCATCCAGTTCTGTTGCCCCAAGATAAGGACATAGAACTGTTGGAATGAGCCCAGAGGAGGCCACAAAGATGATACAATTGCTGAAGCACCTTTGTTATGAGGATAGGTTGGGAATGCTGGGGTTGTTAGCCTAAAGAAGACTCAGGAGGAGCTTATAAATTGCCTTCCAAACCTGAAGGGAGCCTACAAGAAGATTGAAGAGTGACTGTTCATAAGAATATCTAGCAATGGGACAAGGGGAAATTGTTTTAAACTGAATGTGAGTAGGTTTACACTACATCTTGAGAAGAAGTTCTTCAGTAGAACAGTGGAGAGAGAGGCTGTGGATGCCTCCTCCCTGGAGGCATTCAAGGTGAGCTTGGATGAGGCCTTGAGCAACCAAA
Source organism: Upupa epops (assembly GCA_013397515.1). Classification (NCBI taxonomy): domain Eukaryota; kingdom Metazoa; phylum Chordata; class Aves; order Bucerotiformes; family Upupidae; genus Upupa; species Upupa epops. The sequence continues at coordinate 224,930 of VZRI01005075.1, read as the reverse complement.
TCTAGTTGAGAGGTATCACTGCCTATGGTAGGAAGCTTGAAGTAGGTGATCTTCCAATCAAAAATGCTTTATGATTCTATCATTTGAAAAGATTAAATTCATTTAGGTCATCACTGTTTGCCACAGGCTCATGGTGCATTTAAGACATTATTTCCAAAATTAATGTTCTTATTCTTTGTTAATTCCACAGTGGAAAATGATTTGCAAACAATATTAATCCTGATTAAATGGATACACTCAGATAATTTTCAGTTGCTTCCTAATTTAACCATTTTCTTTTCCACCTTCAGATTTCATATATAAAGTCTCTTTTACATAATACAGTTTCCTCACCACTGCTTCTCTTCTGTATCTAAACTTTTCAGAGATTTTTTTCAATAAGTTAAATAAACAAGGCACTTGGAAAACTTGAAAGATGCAGATAATCAGAGAAAGAAAATTATGCACACAATTATGAATTTAAATGAAGATCACTGTGTGGCAAACTGATAAAATATTTGAATGTAACGGGTAAGAAATTCCTTCCATACATCTACCTTGTTTGAATCATAGAATCATTAGGGATCAGAAGGGACCTGGAAAGATCATCCAGTTCAATTCCCCTGCCACAGCAGGATCACCCAGTCCAAGTCCAAGCAGGTTTCAAAGGTCTCCAGAGAAGGAGACTCCATAAAACCCCTGGGCAGCCCCATCCAGTCCACCATCACCCTCACTGGGAAGAAGTTGTAGAATCACAATGCCAAGGACCAGTGTCATACCTGTGTCATAGTAATTTTTTTTTTTTTTTCTGTGATAACACAATGATAAAAGCGATTCTCAATTACTGTTACAAAAATAATGAAATTGAAAGGTGCTATGAAAAAAGCTCAGGATACACAGGATCACTGACATGAAATTAAAACTAGACTATAAATGTGAATACTTTCCATTATGAGGATTATGCTGATTATATCATGAATTAAAAAGAAAATATTACCTGCAGTTTAATTACAATGTTATACCATTTTCAATAACATTCCTAAAGTCAGTAAAAATTGACTGTCTGCCTATAGCATTTGCACTCTCAAAGTCCAATTTTCAGTACTCCTTTAGCAACTTTTTTTTATTACTTTTTCCATTTCAAAGCTGATGTTTTCCATGATAGTTCTTAGCATTACAGAGTATTTTTTCCCTGCTTGGATTAAATTGATTAATTTTAAGTTATTAGACTGTAAAGAAAAAGAAACCAAACTAATTACAAAACTCTGTAGCATTTGGGTGGAATCCTGCATAGTAAATTGTGTGAAAAACCTAAAAATATGCAATAAAAGTATTTTCCAGTTCGGGCCTTAAAAACCAGTTTCAGGGGGAAAATTTTAGATATCATTGAAAATTAAAGAAAGCATTCTGATTAAGAAAAAATAGGAATAAAATTTGCATTTTAATAGTCATTACAACTTGAAAAGAAACTAAGATCTGCTACATGTGTATTTTTAATTTACTTTAATTTCCTACTCCAGTAGTTTTGATTTTATGCCTGGTTTTCACATCTGCTGCATGAAAATGTTCTATTTATCATATAACCTCTCCAGATGTCGTATCTGTATTTTTCAAATAAAGTTTTAGGTGCTAGTTTTAAGATAAAGAATATTGGTTTCTAGAATATTCAGAAAGAACAGACATGTTGCACATTTATGAATTCAGACACCAAAATTCCTGAAATTTTTTTAAAATACTGTTATATCTTGTTGATTTTTAAGGTACTGCTATATACCAAAAGCTGGTTTAAACCATCATTTTATTCCTATAAGTACAATTGATGATGTGTAAGAATAAAGAATGTATGTATGATGGTTTGAGGTTGTTAAAGAGGATGTCTCCCTACACTGCTTTTCTTTCTGGCTTAGTATCATAGAAAATAGAATATTCCGTGTTGGAGATGAACAGTTAAGGTCATCTAGTCCAATCTCCCTGCCATCAGCAGGAATGTCTTCAACTCAGAGCCACCATCAACCTGTCCTTGAATGTTCCCATGGTTGAGGCATTTACTCCAGATGCAACCTCACTAGTTTGTTGTAGAGGGGGAGAAGACCCTCCCTTGATCTGCTAACCACTCCCCTTCTGATTCTCCCCAGGCTGCAGTTGGCTCTCTTGGCCACAAGACCACATTGCTGGCTCAGAGTTATCTTGCTATCCACTAGGACCTCCAGGTCCCTTTCTCCTACACTGCTCTCCAACAGGTCAGTTCCCAACCTATCCTGGTCCCTGGGGTTGTTCTTGCCCAAATGCAAGACTTTACACTAACCCTTGTTGTACCTCATTAAGTTTCTCTCTGCCCAGCTCTCTAGGTCTCACTGAATGTCAGCACAGTCTGCTGGGGTGTCAGCGACAAACTTGCACCCTAATCCCTCATCCAACTCATTAATGAATAGATTGAAGAGGACTGGTACCAGCACTGATCCTTGGGGGAACCCACTAGGTAGAGGCCTCCAACTAGACTCTGTCCCATTGACCACTACTCTCTGGTTTCTATCCTGCAGACAGTTCCCAATCCACCTCCCTACCCTGTTATCCAGTCCACGCTGCCTCAGCTTGGCCACAAGAATGTTATGTGAGATTGTGTCAAATGCCTTCCTGAGGTCAAGATAGACCACAACCACTGCTCTGCCATCATCTGTCCACCTGGTTATGCCCTCATAAAAGGCTACCAGGTTAAAAGGTTATTATGAACTCTGCTTTTTCCATACTCACTTCCATTGCAGAATCAAAGGGAATTTAAAATATGTTGAAATTATATCATGGGCTTCAATGCACAATTTGGTGTAAGAGCCATACATCTTTAAGGTTTATATTTGAGTAACTTCACACCCACTACCACCCTCATGCCTCACCATCAATTTTTTTTTACTTGAGGTCAGATTTCCTCCAACACAGTTGCTTACAGTTCCATTAATATGTATAAGCTCCAGTCTAGAATTCTCATTAAGTGACATTAAAATAAGCTATATGCTGAACCATTATTGTTCCTGACAAATTCAGTATTTTAGTATTTTTGTGCTATTTAGTGGATCCTAAGGTACAGGCAGGAAGAAAGGTGAAATGAAAAACTAGCAAACCCTGGTACCAGTCCTTTAGGCCAAAAAACTCAAGTCTACTTCTTTAAGTATATTTGCTAAAAAAAGAACATTTGTACACCTACAGTGTATTTCCAGTAACTGCTATTATGTCCCAGAACATGTGCTCCTGGGGACATTATTTTAGACAGGAAGCAATTTTAATTTGATCATGTGATATAGACTCCCAAAAATAAATTCCTCAGTCTATGCCTCAGTAAAGGTCGTTAAACTCGTGGTCATTCAGAGCCCTGGAGCTCAACAATATTTCCTTTGTGCAACTATTGCCTTCTTTCTACTACATGACTTCACATTTTTCTTCTCTATGATAGCTATATCTGAATTTAAATAAACTATTAAAACTGCTTACGATTCTTCTCCAAAGGTAACACGAGCTTGCAGAGTAAAATGCTGGCTTTACTGTCAATATTTCTATATCCAGTTTTAATAAAATGACTACTTAACTTCCAGAATATTTCCTTAATATGTGTCTAGCATTCTCAAAAAGTAACAGGAGCCAGGGAAAAACTAATAGCTCTACATAAAAGGCATGGAATGGAATTGAGATGCTTCGTACAGGAACTATTACTGACAGATGTGATTTGTCTAATCCGCACACTTGATTTATTGATGATAAATCACGTGTAAGGGAGATGTGGTGAACCAAAATGGATGAGTAAACATTCCAGTTGCTATATGTGTCTAACTTCATAGCCTGTGTTTATTTTATAGGCTAGTCCAGAGAACATTAAGGTGTTTTTAAACATAAAATGCATGGCTATAATATAAATATTTGATGGATTACAGATTTGTTTGTTTTTCTTGGGAGGCAATTATCTGCATTTGAGTGGATGGCAGTGTGTGTTGCTGAGCCATCTAGGAGAACTTTGGAAACCCTGTGCCTGCAGCACTTTTTCCTTCAGCAGCTGAAGTAACTTGCATGTCATTATGCAGGAACTTGCTCGCTATCTGTCTGCGATAGCCATAATACTTATAACTTGCGGAGAAATTACCTCAAGGTTGCATCAGGTGACATTTAGATTAGATCTTAGGAAGAAGTTTACTGAGAGTGGTTGGGCAGTGGAATGGGCTGCCTAGGGAGGTTTGGAGTCACCATCTATGGAGGTGTTTAAAAGGCAGTGGATAGAGCATTTGAGGCCATGGTCTAGGGGTTGGGGAGATGCTGGGATGAGGGCTGGACTTGGTTACTCTGGAGATCCTTTCCAGCCATGAGGATTCTAAGACTCTATAAATGTTTGACTGGTGATTTTACTGGGGGTTAGACTATTCTCCTAGGTAAGAAGTGATAGAATGAGAGTAAGTGGCATCAAGTTGCACCAGAGGAGGTTTAGATGAGATATTAGGAAGAAAAGTCTTCACTCAGTGGGTTAACAAATATTGAAACAGGCTTCCCCAAGAAGTGCTGGAATCATCATCCCTGGAGTATTTAAAAGCTAGTGGTAGTCAAAGGCATATAGATGCAGTACAGAGGGACAGAATTTATCAGTGACCTGGCAGTGCTGGGTTAATGGACAGACTTGGTGATCTTAAGGGTCTCTTCCAACCAAAATGATGCTGTGATTTGATAAGAACAAGGTAGTGTTCATAAAGGTCCAAATTCTAGGTTTCAAAGTGGATGTAAATGCCGAGTCTGTCAGCAACTCTGAAGAACTTGTGGTTGGCCTTGAATTCCACGGGGCAAATAACCATGGCCAGAAACTCCATCTTGAGGACATAGTTACTCTCCAAGATGGTTGCAAGTGCATGGAAGATAATTCAGTGGTTGGTTGCTTTGGTCCATAGACTCTTCTGTCCCTAGCAGCTCAGCACATGTATTCTCAAAGCCGCTGATTGAAGAGTGGAAGTAGTGAAATTCAGCCTCTTCTTTTACAGACAGAGGTCAGAGGTTTGTATGGTGATGTGCAAAACTTGTGAGCTGTGGCTGAGATTCTTACCCAAAAGGTTTATGCTCATAATGATCCAGAAAGCAATTTCTTTTCAATAGAGAACATAATGTTATCTAAATTAGCCTCAAGGCCAATGTTTTCCTTCTTATGTCTGTTACTCTAGCAAGCTACAGTGCACAGTGCTGCTTTATTTTACCAAGTTAGAGTCAGGAAGCTCATGTGCTTCAGCAAATCTAGAAGCAAGTCATTTTCTTGATTCTTCAAAAATCAGACCATTTATTCTGCCTCCTCCCACTTCTGCATTTTGTCTTTTAAGAACACAAAGGATGTTGCTGTTAGGGGTTTAACCCAAGATGAAATGAACAAATTAATTTACTTGGTGAGCTACTGGGCCAAAACAAGAACAAAACAAGGAAGGTTCAAAAAACATTTATCACCTACAGGCTAAAACCTAAACTAACTCGATTTGGGGAAAAAATGAGAAGACTTATAATTCACACCACATAAGAACCCCACACAAAGACATACAGAGATTAGTCACATTAGGGGTCTGGCGAACAGAGGTGTTGATGAGAAACTGAGGATGGTGGGGCTGTTCAGTCTGTAGAAGAAGAGGCTGAGGGGAGACCTTATCGCTCTCTACAACTACTTGAAAGGAGGTTGAAGTGAGGTGGGTGTTGACCTCTTTTCCTGCTTGACTAGCAATTGGCCAAGAGCAAATGGGGTCAAATTGTGGCAGAGGAGGTTCAGATTAAATATTCCTAGAAAGAGTGGGGAGGCCTTGCAACAGGCTACCCAGGAAGGATATGAAGGCACTGGCCCCAGAGGGGTTCAGCAAGGGGCAGCCAGGGTGTTTCAGGAGATGGATTAGTGGTTTGGGGTTGTAGGGCAGATGGTTGGACTTGATGCTCTTGAGAGTCTTTTTGAACCTTGATGATTCTAGAGACATTCAAGACTCTCCTGGATGTGTTCCTGTGCAACATGGTCTAGGTGATCCTGCTGTGGCAGGGGGATTGGACTAGAAGATCTTTCGAGGTCCCTTCCAATCACTAATCATTCTATGATTCTATGGTTCTAGTTAGAAAAGGAACAGGAAAATTTGGAAAGAAGCAGCCTTATGATGCAGGTTTAACATTTTCAATACTCTTTGTAATCCTGAGCACCTCATCTCAAGAGAAACAAGAATCAATCAGAAGTTGGACATTGCATATAATGATCAGAACTATTTATTGTATTTTATTCTGTTTTATTTCATTGTTTTTATTTAATTTTAATTTTATTTTTTAATTTTAATCTTAATTTTGTTCTTTTTTATGCTTTATTTTAATTCTTTATATATTTTCATTTTATTCTTAATTTTTATTCATCATCTAGTTTAATTTATCTTATTTTGCTTTACTTGTTAAACTGTTCTATTCTCAACCTATAATTTTTCTCACTTTTGCAGTTCTCTTTACCCTCATCCTTCTGCGTGGGAAGTGAGAGAGGGGTTAGTCACCTAACTTGACCTTAAACCCCGACATATACAGATCATCTAATGAAAGCTGAGATTTTAAAGGTAAGAAGTACGGCAGTTTGCTCTTCCTAGCATGAGCAAATATTATTGCCTAATGAAATGCTTTTGCCCTTTGTGCTGGTTTTGGATGGAATGGAGTTAATTTTCTTCACTGTAGTTAACATGGGGCTGTGTTTTGGACATTTGTTGGGAACAGTGGAAACTAGGGACAGTTGAGTTGCTTCTGAACAGAGCTTAGACATAGTCAAGATCTCTTCTGTTCCTCATCCCAACACAGCAGTGAGCAGTCTGAGGGTTCACAAGTTACAAAGGGACACAGCCAGAACGTCACGCCCCAACTGAACAAAGGGATGTCCCAGACATCATACTCAGCATATAAAGTGGCAGAATAAAGATGGGGACATTCAGAGTGATGGTATTTATTGCCCCAAGGAATCATTACACATGATGGTGAATGGCTTTCTTGGGGATGGCTGAACACGGACTGCTCATGGGAAGTAGTGACTGAGTTTGTTACTTTTGTTTATGGTTATTGCTTTTACCTAATAAACTGTCTTTATCTGAACCCATGAGTTTTCTCACCATTATAGTTCTGAGTGAGACAGCCACTGTGTGGGTCTTAGCTGTTGGCTAGGGGTGAACCACATCACCTTTAAAATGAAAAGTGTTGACAAATTTGCCTCCTGCTGATTTTTTAGTTTTAAAAGGTAAAGTTTCCATTTTAAGCTTGTCTGAATTAGCCTCATAATAGTGGAACAGCACATATTTGAACCTCTGTATGTTTGAGACTGAAACTTAGCAACACTTCTAAGACAAGTTTACACATTGTGTAAAAATGAAAAGTGGATGGATTATCTGAGACTTCAATTTAGCCATCATTCCAACATTTTGGGAAAGTTTGAAATTAATCATGGAATAATAGAATTCTGAAGACTTCTTCAAGATCAACCTTTTCCTACTCCGTCACTACTAAACTATGTCCTTCGACACAACATCTACTCTTCTGTTAAAGCATCCAGGAATGGTGACTCAATCACCGCCCTGGCCTGGTGGCTCCAATGACTGACAACTCTTTCAGTGGATAAATTGAAAAAAGAAATCGTACCTTTCAGGGAAAAAATAAAATTTTACCTCATTTTAGTAACCTTACTGATGATAAATTTTGAAATATAAGTAATCATCTAGGGAAAAGCATCAAAATTCAAGAATTGCAGATATTCTGGCTTAGAACTATAAAATATATGAAACAAAAATATAAATTTATTGGTAGCAAAGATCTCTCTTCACAGAAAGATCACATTTCACACTTTAAATAATAATACAGTATGAAATATTCACTTTCAGTGTCCCTATGTTTAGCTTCTGGCTTAAATCCATTGTCTGGAAGAAATCTTCAAGTCATGAGTCTTTGCGTACTCATTTTAATGTTTTTTAAAAACTCAAAGTAAAATCTATTTCTTGAGTATGTAAACCTAGGACAAATGAATGGGAAAACCACAATAAGTTAACTTTTCTTCTTCCATTTAGATAACAATGCCTGAATATTTTTACACATCAAGAAATGGAAATCCATTTCATATTTCCTTAAGCAATTACTTAAAAACCCTAATTTCATAATTATATGAATGTTGTTTTTTAGCCAAAGAAATAAATTTCTTAGTATTACTGAAAAAAATGGAATATGTACTTCTGTAGCAGCACAACTGAAATTTAAAAACAGCTAATTAATTTCTTTATCAGTTACTGAAGTAAGTAAAATTTAATTTTTAATTAAGAATTTTCAGAATTCAAGTTACAGAATTTTATTAGAGAGATTATATTGAAACTGAGGGATGTGGTGCAACTGAAAGAGATTATACTCAAAGATACAGTGCACTGTAAATATAAATAAATTTTCTATAGCAAAACAATCCCCAGCACCATCCAGTTGATTGCATGAAGGATTATACTTACCAGCACAATGCTATGGTCTGCCACCCACGTGGGTCCAGAAAGGGGATGAAAGCAGCTACTTCCAGCAGTCATTCTTCTAATACTCATTCTTGTGACATAATCAAGTATCTTCTACTTTGGAAAATACTTTTTTTTTTAGGGTTGCACCTGGACAAGATATGACAGCAGTTTTACTCAGCTTTCTTCACCTGAGGACTTATTGTATGTACACTCAGGTAAATTTTCTTGTGTGTGGCAACATGATTTTATGTGGGAGTATTTTGCGATTTTTTCTTGTGCCACTTTGGACATTGAGCTTCTATCTACAGCCACAGTAGAAGCATAGATAGTAAGTAGTCATTTTAAAAAAAAAACAAACATGTAATTGTTTCTCTCAGGTCAAGTGATTTTGATATAAATGCTAAATCGTTGACTTCTGAGTATTAGATTTTCTAGGGAATATGGAGTGTATTAGGATTCCATATATTGGCAGACACACATTCCTGCTCTTAAAATGTTAATACATAGATATTACTGTAAATAATTACAGTGACTTCAAAAGACCGTAAAGGTCATATACTTCTATATTTAATTTTATTTTCTTAATAAGGCTTTCAATTTAGTGCAAATCCAGATTTCTGATATTTGTAGCAGGAATAGAGCAGTGTGCACTGACTATAGGTCTGACAGAGATTATTGATAAATATATTAAAGACATTTCTGTATACATATAGATATACATATGGGTATATATACTGCCATTGTCAAGAAGCAGCTAATCTGAAGATTGAGCATCATGGATTTCCTACTGAGATATCACACCAACAATTTTATCTCCCTGAATCAAAACAGACTATTCATTTTCTCTGACAAGTCTGAAAGTCAAAGACTTTTAAGGCAGTCCTAATGAACTCAAGAAAACATTTTTTGTGCACTTATGTAGCAGTTTATTTAATGCAGTTCCCATTTCACAGCTGAGTTATAAACTCCAGAGAAGGTTACAAGGGAATACTGAGGGACTTTCATTTACACTACCACCAGACCTAACTTTAATGCTGTTCTTGCATTTAACATCTTTCATCAGTTTACTGGAGCATGAGTCCCATAGTTGTACCTCATTGAACTTACTAGTACCTAAGATAGAAATACATTTACAGAACAGCTCCCAAGAGATCAAAATGGGAAATCAGTTCTTTTATTGCAGATGTACTAATTTATAGTGTACGAATGGTATGAGCATTTCCATTAACTCACTGAACACTAATACTGAAAAGAATATGAATTGAATTGCTTCCCCCTCTCCCAGTCTTCTCCAGATATCTATTAAAGTTGTGCAATCAGCTTTCAAAGCAAGTGTTTTGAGATAGCAGTAAATGGTAAAATTATTTTAGGAATATAATTGACAGGTATGTTTCATAGTCAAAGGGATGATTTTCATACAAAGATCTAAGTAAAATTTTTTGTTAAAGTTGATTTGAGATGAATTCCTACCAGAAACAAATGAGGAAATTTGCAAAGATAGGGATTTCCTTTTATTTTAAAGAGGCTTAAATAAAATAAATCAGAAACTGATTATCTGAGGAATTAGTATTTATTACTATTTTTTAAAAATAAACAGATACAAAATAACCCATCTCATTACTTTTGTTACAACAGTTTCATATGAAATATTACTTGTATTAATCTTTACTTCAGATTACACTTTGTAAATGAGGAATAAAGCTAGTGAATATCACAGAATAGTTTGAGGTGGAAGGGCTTTCAAGATCATCTAGTTCCAACTCCTCTGCCAGGAGCAAGGACACCCCCTGCTAGGCAAGGTTGCTTAAAGCTTTATCCTGGTCTTTGCAGTAACACAATCTTTTCAGTCAGGTTTTTTCAAATATACTTCAAGTATCAATTTCAGAAAGTATTTTCCTTCCTCATTATGTGAAAAACAGTTCTGTACGATAGCTTTGATTTCACTAAACTTCTGTGGTGTGAAGATCAGATAATTATACCATGAAGAAGTCTGCAAAATTACCCTGTTTATTAGCTGAAAACTCAGAAAAAGGATTATCTAAACCAAGCAGAAAATGGATACCGAAGGTGCAATATACATCAATGGATTTTTTTTATTATTCCTAAAATAAACTCCACTTATAGTTAAAGCTAGTTATTTTTGCTATAAAAGTAAGGAATAAAAATTAAATAAGTAATTAAACTTAGCAAAAAAAAAAGTCATACTAGAGTGCAATAATGTAATAATATAATACCATGCTCCTGTGTTATACAAGGTTAATATACTGTGTTATACATATTATATTTTATTGTATTATATATTATATATATTTATTATATTATATATTATATGATTTACTCTGAAGAAAATGAGGCCATTTTTCTTTCTGTTCTTAAGCTTGTAAAAGTGAAAGTGAAAACATTGGAANTTTGCAAAGATAGGGATTTCCTTTTATTTTAAAGAGGCTTAAATAAAATAAATCAGAAACTGATTATCTGAGGAATTAGTATTTATTACTATTTTTTAAAAATAAACAGATACAAAATAACCCATCTCATTACTTTTGTTACAACAGTTTCATATGAAATATTACTTGTATTAATCTTTACTTCAGATTACACTTTGTAAATGAGGAATAAAGCTAGTGAATATCACAGAATAGTTTGAGGTGGAAGGGCTTTCAAGATCATCTAGTTCCAACTCCTCTGCCAGGAGCAAGGACACCCCCTGCTAGGCAAGGTTGCTTAAAGCTTTATCCTGGTCTTTGCAGTAACACAATCTTTTCAGTCAGGTTTTTTCAAATATACTTCAAGTATCAATTTCAGAAAGTATTTTCCTTCCTCATTATGTGAAAAACAGTTCTGTACGATAGCTTTGATTTCACTAAACTTCTGTGGTGTGAAGATCAGATAATTATACCATGAAGAAGTCTGCAAAATTACCCTGTTTATTAGCTGAAAACTCAGAAAAAGGATTATCTAAACCAAGCAGAAAATGGATACCGAAGGTGCAATATACATCAATGGATTTTTTTTATTATTCCTAAAATAAACTCCACTTATAGTTAAAGCTAGTTATTTTTGCTATAAAAGTAAGGAATAAAAATTAAATAAGTAATTAAACTTAGCAAAAAAAAAAGTCATACTAGAGTGCAATAATGTAATAATATAATACCATGCTCCTGTGTTATACAAGGTTAATATACTGTGTTATACATATTATATTTTATTGTATTATATATTATATATATTTATTATATTATATATTATATGATTTACTCTGAAGAAAATGAGGCCATTTTTCTTTCTGTTCTTAAGCTTGTAAAAGTGAAAGTGAAAACATTGGAAAGGTGAGTGCCAGGAGGATGGAGCCAGGCTCTTCGCAAGGTCATCTAGTGATAAAACTAAGGTGGGGTGCAAGCTGGAAAAGAGGAGGTTCCATACAAATATCAGAAGCAACTTCTTCCCAGTGAGGGTAATAGAGCATTGGAACAGGCTGCCCAGGGTGGTTGTGGACTTTCCTTCTCTGGAGATGTTCAAGACCCGACTGGCTCTTTTCCTGTGATCCTGCTGTGGCAGGGGGATTGGACTAGATGATCTTTTGATGTCCCTTCCAATTGCTAATGATTCTGTGATTCCATGAAATGTATTCCAGTGAATATTCTTGCAGCATGATCACATTGCATTTCTTTTCAAGAAAGACTTCCCAAGACACCCTATTTTCTTGGTGTCAGTGATATTGAATGGAACTAGAGGAAGGTGAAAAAAGGGCTTATTAGAGAAGACTGGCAAATATGGGCCACTGAGATACATTCATATCGTATATAAGTGCTTCAGTGCCCCACAATGTGACAAAAAAAACATGGATTTTTTTTTTTTACTCGAAGCTGCTGTCCAGTAATATCATCCTGTGTACAGTCCAGTTATATCCATGGTGGGGCAATGAATTCAGCCTGAAGTTATCTTCAACACCACTGATACAGCTTAGACAGAGATAGATGATGCCAGAAGACATTAACTGAATCCTTAGCAAAAAAACCCCAAAAAACCAAACAAAAAACAAAACCAAAAAAAAAAAAACCCAAACCCACCAAAAAACAAGAGGAACTCTACTGAGTGGAAGGTTCTGAGCACACAGAAAGTGGAAACTCTGATAAGAGGCTCATTAAATTAATTCTGATCCATTGAATTAAATACAGCTGTGTGGGAGGAAAGGGCTCATGACAGACCATAAGAATGTAGGAGGAGGTTGGATGCATGGGAGGAAAAGATCAGGAATTCTGAATATTGCAGAGAATCATCGAGAGTCTGCAGTAGTTAACCAAATTAGATCTACGTTGTTTTATTTTAAAAGTGAATACTTATAAATAATTATAGTAATCTTTTTCACAAAAAAAAAAATCTAAGTTATTTCTATGTTATAAATAATGGTTCAAGAAGCATGAATAACTTAAGGTACATACTTCCCAACACCAGAAATCTGAATGCCCTCAGCACGTAGCAACATAAAAGCAAAATTCCCTTGCTTTTGTGTGGAGGGGTGATGTGGGTTTCTGATCTTCAATTTAGGACTTTTATCATCTTGTTTTCTTTGTGAAGAAAATAAACATTTTGTTCAAGCAGAAAGTTTTAGAGCAGTGTTCACATTCATTGATAGAACTGGGTTAAGTACTACCGGGTTGTACTCAACTGGTTTGTACTCAGCTGGCTGGGGTACCTCTGGGTTTAGAACTATGGATTCAAACATTGTTTGAATTGCCTTTTAGTGTATGATCAGGCTAGCACTTAACCCTTCAGGGTTTTCCAGGTCTTCTGGCAACAGTTTCAATACACAGAAAGGGCTGCATAAAATGAACAGTAGCATTAAACACAGGGAAATTCAAGTAAATCATGGGAAATAGGACATTTCATATCTAATATTCTGTAGGAGAAAGAAGATTCAACTTTTCTAGTGGGGTAAAATTCTTCTGTAGCTAACAGATTTCCCATCCATCGGGATAGCTTAGGGAATTTGTGAATATAATGCAAGAGATAATTCTCTAAAAGTTTGCTTGTATATATTATGCACATAAATAGCAGAGCTGTTAGAAATCAGATTCAAGAAGCAGGCAGGATCTAGTTAATCACAAAAAACTGTTAGGAACTGATAACAAGTTTCTCTGGATAGGGAGTGTATTCTTATCTTTCAAGACTAATTTCAATTTGACATTGTAAAAATCTAGAGACATTAGTTACAGTTAATTTGCATTCTATCTTCTAACAAGGAAAAGTGAAGTAGAAGCTTTAAAATGGGATGATTTCTCTGCTGTGCTGCAGATAAGGTTAAAAATAATTAAGAAAGAGCACCACAGGTGAAAGCACATAACCTACAGAAATAAATTAAATAACATATTAATGTACTAATTAGTGTAAGGTACTAATTGAAACTTGAACTCCTGATAGTGTAAATTTGAATCCACCTTGTTTCTCAGTACAGTCTTAATCCAAGATAACATTAAATTTCTTCTATAAATCTTTCCATTTAAAGTTAGAACAGCTAAATTCAAAGTGTTCCCTTGCTTAGTTGTAAAATTAAAACTTTTACATACAATAACAGTCAGGACAATGCTGGGGATATTTTCATTTATCCTTCCCACATTATACACCTGTCTGAGACATAATTAAAGAATACTTTTACTAAATCAGTAATTACATTGTTAGAAGGCATAAAACAGCCTCCTTTTTTTAATCAATGTTTACTTCTGAGGTAGAACAGTTGAGGTGTTTCAATCTCTACTGGTGGTTACCATGTTTGGGATCCACTCTTGGGATCATCCCCTAACTATCCCACTGAACTTGCTGCTGCCCCAGCTCCATAGGGGATTTCTGGCCTCAATGACACTTCCATTACAATAAGGGTGTCTTTTAGATTTACATTTGTGTTACTTTTTGTTTCATAGAATCATTAGGGATCAGAAGGGACCTTGAAAGAACATCTAGTCCAATCCCCCTGCCACAGCAGGATCACCTTTTCCACTAGGGGTGAAAACTCCTGCACTGCTCCCAATACCACCAAAAACTAAATCCCACTCTATTTCTATACAGAAAAGCAATTGTCTATCACTCATCCCAAACAAACAGTGAACTGGGTAGCTCAGTAGCTGGCTGCCGAAACACTCCAGGAGGTTGGTGGTGGCAGAAGTCCGAAAGCAATACCATTCCTGAAATTCGTTTGGTGTATAGATTATGGAAAGGGATATCCAGCTATCATACAGGGGCCAGGCTTGAATGCCTTTATACTAATGTAAGGTGCATGGGGAACAAGGAGGAGGAGCTGCAGCTCTACACATGCCTGTAGGGTTATGATGTCAACATGACCAGTAGGTAGAGGGAGGTGATCCTCTCCCTCTATTCTGCTCTCATGAGACCCCATCTGGAGTACTGCGTCCAGTTCTGGAGCCCCCAACACAGGAAGGAGATTGAACTGTTGGAAGGTGTCCAGAGGAGAGCTGTGAGAATGACTGGAGGGCTAAAGCACCTCTCCTACAGGGACAGGCTGAGAGAGTTGGGGCTGTTCAGCCTGGAAGAGACTCCGGGGAGATCTAGTGGTCTTACAGTACCTGAAGGGGGCTACAGGAAAGCTGGAGAGGGGCTGTTTCGAAGGGCTTGGAGTGGTAGAACCAGGGGGAATGGTTTTAAGCTGTTTCGAAGGGCTTGGAGTGGTAGAACCAGGGGGAATGGTTTCAAGCTGGAAGAGAGGAGGTTTAGACTGGAGGTCGTGTGGAACTTCTTTGCAATGAGGGTGGTGAGACACTGGAACAGGTTGTCCAGGGAGGCCATGGCTACCCTCTTCTTGGAAGTGTTCAAGGTCAGATTGGATGGGGCCTTGAGCACCCTGGTCCAGTCGGGGGTGTCCCTGCTCATGGCAGGTGGGGGGGGGATAATGAGTTGATCTTTAAGATCCTTTTCAACCTGAACAATCCTATGATTCTGTGAATCATGTCTCCATGGAAACAGAGTCAGTCTTGCAAGCAGAAGGTCCTTGGTTTGAATCCAACCTGATAACGGTCGAACTACCACAATGTGCCATTTGTTCCTCCAGTTTATCATGTTTCTTGGCTATAGTACGTGCATAGAGCATTAACCTCTCCAGTTACACATTCTAGCAAGTTAGACAAGTACACTGCTGTGGCCTCAGTGTCAATTCCTTACTATTCCTTACTATTCCTTACTCATCACAGAAAATGGTCAGACATAAACCACCTACTGCAGTATGTGGAGCTCCACACATTTGTGAAATTTCAGCCTTGATATGATGCAAAGAAAGAATCTATTATAACGGTAAAGAGAATTGAGATAGAGTGTGGGTATTTAAAGCAACCAGATAGTGGCCGGTATGGATGTAGTTTCTGTCTGTAACCTTATTACTGGCTTTGTATCTATCACTCTCAAAATGTTTTACCCTTGTCTTCTTTGACCAGTTCAAGCACCTGAATTCTCCCACACCTTTTCAGTGACAGTCACAGTTACAGACCTGCCTTTAGATGTAGATGTGGCAGTGCCTTATTTGATTGTTGCTTATTTAGGCCTGCCAGAGCTGTTCTCATTCCTTTGTTCACCTACCAAAAAGATAGTTGTAGCATATAAATGCTGCAATGTGCTCTCATTTTAATAATAGAAATTTTATCCCACCATTTAATCACCACAGATCTTACAACATAGCACTTACATACCTTCAAAAAACTTGCTGTTTTCTGCCAATGTCAAATCTTTTACAGACTGTTTTCACAATGGCGTACTTTTACTCTGTATGTGCTTTTTAAAGTAAAAATAAATCATAAGAATTCTATCATATATATTCAGAGTTTTTGTCTCCACTCTGAATACATTGGGTTGGTAGATACAAGCACAATCCATATCAATACTAGAACTACGTAATAGTTTCTTAATTACTGTGATTTTAATTGCCAACACTGAAAGATACGCCTGCCTAAAAAGAACAGTGATAGCATCAGGGAATTACCTGTGAAAATGAATTAAAAAGAAAAGAATCTAAAAAAGAAAGCAGAGCACTATGTTGTGAAAACTGTAATGTGGGAAGAAAACCTCACCATCATCCTCTTCTATGATTGGTCTGGATGATCTTTCGAGGTTCTTTCTAATCCCTAATGGTTCTATGATTCTACATGTGCCTTAATAACAGTAGCCACTTAATCCCACAACTATTAAGTTAAAAACATTAAAGTTCGGCTATCTTTTTACAGAGGAGTTGTATGTACACCAGAATGGCACAAACCCATAGAATATTTCTAAACATGATAAAAATAGTAGAACAGGAAGAATAGAACCATTTCAGCTGAAAGGAACCTACAGCGATCAGGCCTGACCAATTCATGGTTGAACAAATGGAAATGTGTTGTTAAGGGCTTTGGCCACATGTGTCTTGAACAAAGAATGCAGACATTGACCACAGGAGGCTGTTCCTGTGTTTGATAACCCTTTCAGTAAATAAATTAGTTTTAATTAATGCTTAGTCTTAACCTCCCCTAGAACACCTTTGAACCCATCCCATATATTCTATCACTGGATCCTGGGGAGAAAAGATCAGCATCTGCTTCTTCGTGTCCTCTTCTCAGGCAGCTATAGAGAGCAATGAGGTTGTGCTCAACCTCCCTTTCTCTAAACAAGACTAACCCAAAGTCCTTAGCTGACACTCATAAGGTTCTAGCCAAACTTCATCCACTTAATCATAGCCCACTGCTCCATTTCTATCAGATTCCTCTGCAAGGCCTGTTGTATTTTGGGAGAGTCAAAAGCTCCTTCCAGTCTGGTATCATCAGCAAACTTGCTAATGTTGCATTCAGTTACTGAGTCCATATCATTGATAAATCTGTTGAACACAACTTGCCCTAGAACTAATGTCTGAGGAACTCTGCTGGTGATTTGTAGACCCATTATATACCTTTGAGCTCTGATCTTCAGCCAGTTATTCACATAGTGAACCATGAACCCATTCACAGTAGAGTCAGACAGTTTGACTAGAAAGATGCTTTAAGGAAGAGTATAAAAAGCCTTACTAAATCATAATTAAATTATCTCTGTTAATAAAGATATTATTAATAAGTTAAAGTTAGTTTAAAAAAAGAATTCAGAATTTAATTTTGAGTCTCAGGTATTGTAACTACCAATTTGTTTATTGTTCCAGAAGTAGTAACTCATACAACATGAAATCCCCTTTTTGGAATACAAGATTTATTGCTGTGTACTTAAGAGAAAAGAGAAAGCCAAAGTTTTAGTCAATACTGTTTTTCAGACTTGCTTCTCTGTTAGCCCATGTGAACAATAGTCCACAGGTAGCTAGTACTGCTAGGTGAATGGAGTGCCCAAAAGATTGTAAGACTAAATGGCAAATTCTGACAGCAACTCACTGAGCCATTTAAGATGAGCAATGAGTCAGAGATGGAATCCTACTGAGAAAGATCAATAGTGAGTGCATTATCATAGTTATTTCCAATGACAGGAATAATAACACAGTATTTATTTCTGCCATAAACTTGTTTCGCACACCACTCCCCACCCCCCTCCTCCAGCCATGCTTTAGGATGTACCTCATTCTAATGCAAAACTTAGATACCTCACTGTGTTTATTTCTATGAAAACATTTTTTTTTAATTATGTTGAGTAATTAAACTTTCTCTGAAGATTGTGGTAATTGAGTGTAAGGCTCTCATTAACACAGGAATACTTCAAGGCAGTATTGTAGACTTCTCTAGTTTTAGCACTTCTCACTGTGAAATAAAGAGGAATAAATAAACAGCTAGCTTGCAAATTTATGTCAGTCAAAACACAAAAAAAAACCCCAAATAATCCAGTAAGGAAGAAATCAGAAACATTTCTCCTAACCTAGAAAGAGACTACATGAATAGTAAAATGAAAAACAATTAAAATGTTCACCAAGGGATGAATTTTTTCTCACTTTGGCCTTGTGTTCTTTAATCCATTGACTCTCACAAAACTCTTAGAACCTAAACCTATTTGATGCATCACTTTTTTTCTTCTCCCCACCAAACCATCATGAATATTCCATGCCAAAATGTAAATTGGCAGCTATTTTCTTATTTTCTGTGTTGAAGAAATGCTCCAAGAAAACTATCCAAGAGTGTTATGCCTCAAAGGCTGAGCAGAATCTATAAGTCTAATTTGTGTGCTTTCTGCAGAAAAGTTTACAATTTGGGTGGCAAAAATTGAAAGACAATTACCTGCCTTCCTCCCATCCCTTTGTCTCCCCCCACCTGGTAACTTCTACCTTCTGTCCATCTTGGACTTATTGGAGATGCATCACTGCCACTGAGTGAAAATGTTATTGCTTCTAAAAATGCTATACCTTCTCCAGTTGAAAAAAAAAAAATTATGGTGAGTGGGAAGATTTGCCTGAACCCGAAGAGCCTCTGAGAATTCTGAACTTCGAAGATTTATGAGGATTGAGACTAAATGTCAGATAAACACCATGATTTGAGAGAGAAACAGGAACTCTCTTCAATGAAGATGTTCTACTTGTAAAAATAAAACTTAAAATAATGATTTTATCTTTGTTCAATGTAAGAGCAGTGTGACTGAACTCCGTAAGTGGGGTTTCTTCTGATGTGTGTTGAGCATAATGAATCAAAACATGTTGGTGCCTTTCTTCCACAAGTTGAGTTGGTTGTTTCATTGCCTACAGATTTGTTAAGTGGCTTTGATAAACCCACCCTTGCTGTTTGGTGCTTCACTTGGTTAATATATGGGTGGGGTCTCTAAACCATGACATTATTGGCAACCCAGGTGGGATTGTGGGGATCCAGATAAGCACCCATACAACATTACTATACTACACTACAACATTACAAAGAGCCTGTAAGGAATGAAGGCAAAATAATAACTAGCCTTAAAATTGAAGGCTTTCTAGGTCCTAGTTCTGTGACCCGTATAAAGCCATGATAATCTGAAAAGCATCCCTCGTATAAATATCTGGTTACCTTTAACAACTCAGCTTTGGAAAAAGTACTCAATGACTCCTAATTTTTAAAAGATTACTGCATTCTTCGTATAAGTTTTCAGTAAATATAGAAATACTCCTTTGTTTTGACAAGTTTATTTTCAATTGTTTTGATGTGGGTGCAGATTCTTTTGGAGTGTATCTGTTGATTATTTCAGAAATATTTTGACTTCCCATAAATTGGGGGTTGCTTTCAAAGACTAATATAAAAATTTAGTTGTATTTAGAATATTTCTTATGAAGAAGCTCTGTTTATACACCCATTTCTTGAAAACATCTGATTTAATGTGATCAGAAAAATTCAAAGACTATAAACAAATGCAGGATAAAGGGCAACTTCTTTCAAATTGTTGCTCCATTTTTTTCTCATTTGCCTGGGGGGATCACAAGGGGAGTGGTTAGCAGATCAAGGGAGGTTCTTCTCCCTCTCTACTCTGCACTGGTGAGATTGCATCTGGGATATAGTGTCCATATTGTGCCTTTCAGTTTAAGAAGGACACAGAGCTGCTGGAGGGTGTCCAGCATAAAGCAACAAAAATTATGATGTAAGTAGAACTCTTCCTTTATGAGAGGAGGCTGAGGGAGCTGGGTCTCTTTAGCTTGGAGAAGAGGAGGCTGAGGGGTGACCTGATTGATGTCTATAAATATGTGAGGGGTGGGTGTTATGAGGATGAAGCCAGGCTTTTCTCAAGGTCATCTAGTGATAAGACAAGGGGCAATGGGTGCAAGCTGGAATAGAGGAGGCTGCATACAAATATCAGATATATACTAGTCTTCCTTACATTTGGATTTGCATGTTCTTAGCACTGCCTTTATCAAAATCTTCTGAAAATGTTGGTTGTCATAATTTTTTAATCTTTAATTAGAGATACTGCCTCTGTCATTGTGTTTTTAAAGCTGA
The DNA here is from genome assembly GCA_013397515.1 of Upupa epops. NCBI lineage: Eukaryota > Metazoa > Chordata > Aves > Bucerotiformes > Upupidae > Upupa > Upupa epops. The sequence goes on along the minus strand of VZRI01005075.1, from coordinate 204,568 downwards.
GTGGATGAAGGTAAGGAGCTGGAAAGATGACTATTCATTCACAGTTTATTCTATTAATTGTGGGCTATTTCAGACAGGTGGGCAGAGATCTATACTCAGAAGAGTGGACAATAATGGCATGTTATTGGATAGGAATGCATCTTGAAGAAGGACTTACACCCACAGAAAGTACAGAGTAGATATGGACATGCTGCCATGGAAAAAGACTCCTCTTGTTTTAGAAACTTAAACAGGGTTAGGCCCAGTTTGTACTTGTTGATGGGAGTACACTGAGTGATGTAAGGTTACCCTGCTCCAGGCTGTTGGGCTTAGATGATATTTTCAAGTCCCTTCCAATCCATAGCATTCTGTTATTGATTTCCAGATTCTAGGAAGCCATTTCTGGTCAGAAGGTATCAAATGGTGCAAGAAGAAAACCTGTTCCTGAAGTTTTCTTGAGAATGTGTTGAGTGCTTTAAAGCATGTTGAGAATAAGAAAATAAATGTAGTATTTTCTAACTGATCATCTTCTGCTATTGTAAGTTATCACGGGAATTACATGCCTTCTGAAGACATGGTAGTTCTAGATAGAAGATATTCCTTTAATATTACTGACATGAAGTAATGATTTCCTGTTTTTTAATGAGTCACATTCCAAATCTGCATAACCCAAGCTAAAATATTCCAGTATGGTGTACATCTACTTAAGCATCAACGATAGGTAAGCTTTCCATGCCTCTATGAATTATTTTCATAAAGAAATATACCTCTAGTATAATAAGAATTTATTATACATATACAGAATTGTATTACCTTTATAAATATAAAAGCATACTATCTAAGTAATAAATATACAAATACAATATGTGTCAATAGTATGCTGCATTACATATGTTACACAATTTGTAAGTACATAACAAAGACATATAAAGATATAAATCCCCTGAGGAAACTCTGAATCAGAGAGCAAGAATTGTCATTGTCAAAATAGAGAAATGAAGAAGCATGTGCCTAGCAGTTGAGTAAGTCCAGAAATTCTGTGTTTCACATTTAATGGCCATGAACTTTTGGGTTGTTGCAAATAAACAAGCGTTGAAAAACCTCTGGACTAGCAGAAACTGCTACTTTGTTCTGGATGACATCACCCCCAGGAGGTAAAACTGAGTGACTCATCCCTCTCATATCCTCTGGGTGCTGACTTTGCATCTCAAGCTCCATGAGCAGAGACTTCAGGTATATTGCTAACCTTGCATACACCAGAAAGCTAATAAATTCTTCCAGGAAGCAATTACGTTCAGAAAATGTTAATATTAATATTACTAGTCATCCTAACCAAAAAATATTAACATCTATAGAGAGATATTAACATAAACCATCAGATATTTGATATTTGCCTTCTTGCTAGGCACTCTGTTATTCAGGAAAGAGATATGCTCCTTCCTGATGCAAATCCAACTGCTTATTCTGCACTGCATTCAGCCAAAAGATTTGGGAAGAATCAGTGTGTTTGCAAATGTGTTACATAAAGCTTAGCTTCAACCTAGGTGTTCTTTCTGACTACTGCACTGTGTCAGGTAACAAGACTATATATGTTCAGCTGGATCTATTACAGTTTCTCACTAAAAGTTTGAATAACAACCGTGTTTTCTTTGTATCTATCAGATCTAACTTTAACAGCCACTCAAAATCTCCCTTTAATCTGTCGTTCTGGTTTGAATTGTTCACACTAGATTCCTTTTTCCACTGCACTTTGCCAGATTAATTTACTCTACCAGACTCAAAACAAGTAGTTCAAATAGTATTTGTAAAATTATTAATCTGCTTAGCTTTTTGAATACACTACCAGATATAAATATCACATGTCCAAGATGTCAAGCATGCACATTCACCATCACACAACCATTAATAAATTCACGGGCTCACAAATGAGGAGGGTCTGGTTGAAGAAGTGAAGGTTGAGGGCAGCTTTGGTTGCAGTGACCGTGAGATGGTGGAGTTCAGGGTCTCATGTGGTAGGAACAGAATACCTAGCAGAATCACAACCCTGGGCTTCAGGAGGGCCAACTTTGGCCGTTTCAAGCAATTGCTAGGGAAAATCCCATGGGACAGATTACTGGCAGGTAAAGGGGCCCAAAAGAGCTGCTTATCATTCAAAGACCACTACTTTGAAGCACAACACAAGTGAATTCTGACAGGAAAGAAGTCAAGGAAAGGGGCTAGAAGATATGTGTGGTTAAATGGGTGCTACAAAACAAACTGAAAAGGAAGAAGAAAATCTATAGGTCATGGAAATATGGGATGGCCACTTGCGGGGATTATTACCCTTATAATGAGTAGTAGAATGTAGTGAGTGTAGAGAGAATGTAGTGATGCAACTAGGAAAGCCAAGGCCTCCTTGGAATTCAACCTTGCAAGAGATGTCAAGTTTAACAAAAAGGGCTTCTTCAAATAATTTGCAGGTAAAACCAAACTGAGAGGCAATGTGGGCCCTCTGCTGAATTAGCTGTGTGCCCAGGAGAGAGAGGATATAGAGATAGCAGACATATTGAATACTTTCTTTGCTTCCATCTGTACTTCTGGGAGCTGTCCTGATATCAAAGCCCAGACCACTGAGGCTCCAGAGGAAGTTGAGGCAAAAGAGAAGCCTGCCTTGGTTGATGAGGACTGGGTTGAGAAAAATGGATGAACATAAATTCATGGGCCCTGATGGGATACACCTGCGCTTGCAAAGGGAGACAGTGGAAGTCATTGCTAAGCCACTCTCTGTCACCTTTTCTTAGTCATGGGAATCAAGAGAAGCACCTAGGGACTGGAGGTTGGCAAATGTCACTCCAGTCTTCAAGAAGGATAAGAAGGAGGACCCAGGCAACTACAGACCAGTCAGCCTCACCTAAATCCCAGAAAAGATGATGGAACAATTTGTCCTGGATTCTGTTTCTAGGCACATCAGGGACAAAAGGGTCATTAGGGACAGTCAGTATGGCTTCACCAAGGGGAAGTCATGTTTGACCAACCTGATAGCCTTTATTGAGGGCATAACCAGGTGGACAGATGATGGCAGAGCAGTGGATGAGATCTATCTTGACTTCAGGAAGGCATTTGACACAGTGTCACATAACATCCTCGTGGCCAGACTGAGGCAGTGTGGACTGGATGATTGGGGAGTGAGGTGGATTGGGAACTGGCTGCAGGATAGAAGCCAGAGCATAGTGGTAATGGGACAAAGTCTAGTTGAAAGCCTGTATCTAGTGGCGTCCCCCAAGGACCAGTACTGTGACCAGTTCTCTTCAATCTATTCATTAATGACTTGGATGAGGGAGAAGGTTGCACTGCCAGCAAGTTTGATGATGGCACAAAGCTGGGTGGTGTCGCCGACAGCCCAGCAGACTGTGCTTGGCATTCAGTGAGACCTGGACAGGCTAGAGAGCTGGGCAGACAGAAACTTAATGATGTACAACAAGGGTAAGTCGTGCATCTGAGCAAGAACCACCCCAGGTACCAGAATAGTTTTGGGCCTGACCTGTTGAAGACCAGTGTAGGAGAAAGGGACCTGGGGGTCCTAGTGGACAGCAGGATGACTATGAGCCAGCAATGTGCTCTTGTGGCCAAGGGGGCCAACAGCATCCTCAGGGGAAACAGAAGGGAGGTGGTTAGCAGATCAAGGGAGGTTCTTCTCCCCCTCTACTCTGCACTGGTGAGACTGCATCTGGGATATAGTGTCCATATTGTGCCTCTCAGTTTAAGAAGGACACAGAGCTGCTGGAGGGTGTCCAGCATAGAGCAATGAAGTCCCAACTGGACTTGTTCTAAATGGTCCTGCCGTTGCAGGAGGATTGGACTAGATGATTTTTCAAGACCTCTTCCAATCCCTAATGATTCTATGATTCTGTGATTTCAGAATTTTCTCATTGAAGAAAAGGCCATTTTGATAACCCCCTACATAAATACTGCAGACATGTGCAATTAAATCTAAGTTTTTTATTACAGATACTGTTGCATACTAAAGATCAGTCTATAGTGCTCTTTAAAATAATAAACCTGGCTTCTGGTCATAGAGAGGTAATGTAAATGATTTTAATCTTTTTTACTTCAAATCACATAATATCTTCATGAAATTAAAATAAGACCTTAGACTCAGTTATGAGACAATAAAGATATAATTTTTCATTCATTCTTTTGGCTCCTTTTGAAATTATAGAGCTTTAGAAGTAATTCAACATCAGTGGCTTATTTTACCACTAGAACTTCATCAGCTATGGAAAAGCCCAGAACTACAGGATAGAGGCAATATGCTTCTTTAGTTTAGAAAACACATTTGAAACATAATAATCTTCTGAAGCATAAAAAACTGATCAGCTGAAACACTAAGGCATTTTTTCCTAGAATCTTTCCAGTGATAAAACCAAAAACCAGAGAGCATTCTCTACCCCTCACACAGATACTACCTGTGAGAGTTTAAAGAGTTATACTTTGTATTCAATTCCTTAGAGAGATGGCTCAAAAATTACAGCTTTCTTATGAAGCAATTCTGCTAAGTGACTAAGTGGCCCCAATTTTAATGGACTATATCAGCCTCACAGGGTTTGTTACTGGAACATTAACTTTCCCCTTTTAAAGCCACTGGAAATGATCAGTATTTGCTGATTTTCCAAAAGAGGACAATCTAAAGCATGTTTTTCTATAAGTTGAAATTAGCATTTAATTTACACAAGGAAACCATAGAGTCAAATTCTTTTTGTGGATGTTACAGAATCACAGTCACAGAATTACTGAGGCAGAAAAACGACCTCTGATATCAAGTTCAGTCTATAACCTAACAACACCACATCAGCTATGTGCCATATCCAGGACTTTAACTAAACACCTCAAAGGATGGTGAGTCTACCACCTCCCTGGGCAGTCCATTCCAGTGTCTGATGAACTTTTCTATGAGGAATTGCTTCCCAATATCCAACCTACACCTCTCCGAGTGCAGCTTCAGGCTCCTTGTCCTGTCACGATTTCCCTGGGACAAGAGTACGGCACGCCCTTCACTGCAGCTTGAGTCATTGCTAACTTACTAAGGGTAGACTAGAACCTTTCATCCATGTCATCAATAAAGATGATCACTGATCTCTGGGGGACACCATTCACAACCACTCTTTGTGCCTGGTCATCCAGGCAGTTATTAGTCCCACAGGAAGTGAAGCCATCCAAGCCACAGGCTGCCAACTTTTCCAAGAAGCACTGAGAGATCGTGTCAAAGGCTTGCTGAAGTCTAGGTAGACCTCATGCATTAGGTGGGTCACCATTCATAGAATGAGATCAGATTAGTTACTCAGGACCTTCCTTTCCTAAACTCATGTCGTCTGTGCCTGATTCCCTCTTCACCTTGTACCAGCCGCTCAAAGGCAGGATGTTCTGCTACGCATTGTTATCAAGCATTGAGGTCAGGCTGACCAGTTTACAGCTCCCTGGATCCTCCTTAGGCTCTTTTTGTGAGTGGGTGTCATGCTGGCCAATCTGCAGTCGTCTGGGACCTCCCTGGTTTTCCAGGACTGGGCATGAATGATGGAGAGCAGCTCAGCCATTTTTGCCAGCTCCTTCAGCACACTAGGATGAATCCCACATGGACCCATAGACTTGCTAGGATCAAACAACACAGCAGGTCACTAACTACTACAACTGAAGCCAAGCAGCTTTTCCTTCAGAATCTGAGTTTTCTGAAGTTGTTCGTAGCCACTAACAGTTCTTCCCAGCAGCTCACAACAATGAAATTCAACAGATTGGGGATCTTCATTTTCAACTACTATGAAAAATGATTAGGAACTCATTTAGTTTAACTTACAAAGGACCAAATGTATTTTTCTGAATATCAAATCCTCCCAAAAACCCATAAAGCAAACAGAAACATGTACATAGTCATAATCCATAACTCAAAAGATCATTAAAATATATATTGTACCTAAGTAATCCCAGAGAAAATTGAAATTAATGGTTTCAAATGAATAGTTTTTTTAAAAAATAGCATGACGTCCCAGAAAGAGCAGTGTCAAAGCAAAAGAAAATGAAGTTTTACAAAAGAAGTGTAAGATGATTGTTTTTTTAACCTCTCACTTTTTTTTATTTTTAAAATGTTTGAAATGGACTAATTGTGTGACTTCCCACACACTACATCAAGTGTCTCATGTGCTAGTTACTACTCTATAAAAGAAAACAACATAACAGTTCACCTGCAACTAAAATGACAGGTTTGTCAGGAATCCTTCTGACACACTGAAAAAAACAGATCAGGCAGCTAGGTGTTTAAAACAAAATTATTGGATAGACAGTCCTGATGGGAAGAATTGTGCCGGCAGTTAGAAGTTAGAGAAAGTATAATTTTTCTATAGACACTAAGTGAAATAAAAGTCAGTAAAGTAAATTTCTTTCATTTCCTAAGAGATGAAGCTATGAGTTATTATAGAGTCATTATGTAGAATACGATTTCCATATGAATAATCCCAAAACGTTTTAGCCAAGACATCACTCTTCAATAATGCTATAGAATTTTGTTTATACATTATATGTGCACAGTGTCTCACTATCCAATTAAAAAATCAAGACAATGTAAGCAAGGCGTAATCTCAAGCATTTCATAACTATGCATACATAAGAGGTTTTAGAACAATCTAGCTTTATGTATATATCCAAATGAGAAAAAAATATGTTCTATGCTCAAAATAAAGTTATAAAAAGACTCCATATTAAATCAGCCACAAAAAATTAAAGTCAATGAAAACTCAATAATATTCAGTTGTGTCATTTGGATGTTTTTTGCATCCTCACTTATGATGAGGATGGTAGAAAAAAGGGATAGAAAAGAAAGAAAAAGACATTTATCACAGACCAAGGATTTTGGTATAATATGCGGGCAAAACATGTTTTTACACCTCTCCAGACTGAACTAGAGTGAAAGCATATGGTGAAGAGATACTTAAAGTTAATGGTAGTCAGGAGTAAGTTGGGAGGCTGAGAAGAAACAGGGAAGAGAAAAGCAGGAAATCCCACTAATGCACAAATCCATTGTGGAGAAAAGGGTGTTTTTTTATAGTGTTAGCTATCAGAAGAGATGTTAAAAGGTGTAAGGAGAGACCTAAGATAAGAATGAGGAATCCTGACAAATATTCAGGAGGAATGGCTTTTCACAGACTGAACAAGGAAAATATTTAGAATTCTTTTAATATTAAAAATAAAGAAAAAGTAGTTGTTCAGTAATGCAAAGAAAGGTCTTATCAGGATAAGAACATACTGGAGAAGTATTCTAATGGGTCCAATATTCATGTCACTAAATTTAGATACAAGGGAATTGAGGAGATAGTAATAGACTGTTGTATGACCTAAGGTTTGATGTCAAGACACTACCAATAAAAATCTGCCCCTGTCCATCATCCAGCAGTCCTATAGTATGAATATCTGTGAACAAAGCTGCACTACAATATTAGTTCATAAGTAGTACTTGAATAGAGAAATTATATGAGGAATATCTTTCTCTTTTCCCAATGAAATGGTTGCTTGCTATTTCCATTTTGCTTTCATCATCAAAACTCATTTTTAGCTTGCTAGTTGTCAGCCCGATATTTTCTTTTTAATTCAGTAAGTGGAAACAATTGTTTAACAACCCTAACCACAATGATCTATGAAAGGATTGCGTATGATGAGCAAAAGCTTCTTAGATGACTGCTATTAAGCCATTAAGCCAAGCAATTTGGTAAAATAATAATTTTCTTAATATCAGAAGCTAATTACAATATGTGGTCTGTTACATTTTTAATAATTATGGAATTTTAATATCATTTTAACTTTGATGATTTTCAAATGAAATAAAAATATTCTGACTAGTCATCTTAAAAGTATTCAGACAAGCTCTATTTTTCATATGGCTAAGTTAAGAAACATCAGTGTCCAAAATCGTGACACCTTAGACTCTGTGACAAAGATATAGGAATAATCCATTAAAAAAATGTACTTTACTTGTGAGCAGGACAAAACTTAGGTTCTTTACAAGGAAACCCAGACAGTAAATATAGGAGAAAAAGACAATAATCAACATCTTTTTAAGTTTTCATACTTGTTTCTATCTTTAAAATGTTTGTATGGGTTTAACTTTTCCTTTATCACAAGCAAGAGAAAGAAAAAAAAAAAAATCAGAGCAAAATCAGACTATGCTAAAATTAAATGTATAACCAAATATATACTTAGTTATTTAAAGTAAAATACAAGCTGTCTTTCTGAAACTATACAAAATACAAGTATTGGAATTAGGTTACAAATGCTCAAACTGAGTGTTATGAACCTTTTTTTTTATTAATTCCCTTTCATTACATACGACAGAACTTGGATCCAAGAAATGTAGTCTGAGGAAAATATTAAAAAGACAAGTTGAAAAAATATCCTTTCTTTAAATAAGTGCACTCAGTTATTCCACTGTTCCCTTTCAGTTCTCCATTGCCAGCTTACTTGGCTGCAATCTCTACCTCTGCTTCCTTTTTCACAGCCAAGCTGTAATATTTTTTTGGTGCTCCAAACCACCTCTCATCTTTTAGTTCAATCATGGACAGTTTTCTTCCAGACAGCAGCACCCAACAAAGCTATAAAAGAAATGTCTAGTGGAAGAATTTCTTTACCCATTGAATGAGGTTCCGATTTAGTAACTATATCCTACAGCAGGAAAGTGTTTTATTTAGTACACAATATTCCTCTGTCTATTCAATTTCAGATATTTTAGAGCCTGGATAGAATCAATCCTGTCAGATAGTATATGTTCCAGAATCACAGGGGAAAAAAATGTTGTGAAGAACACAGGGATTCCCCTTGCTGATAGGGGATATAACTGAACTTCCAGTAATTATTTTATTCAAAATACTTAGTTAATACTAAATAGGTTGAGAGTTAGGAAATAAAAAGGAACAGATAAATGCTTAAATTCTAATGAGTTCTATATTTTGAGAAAAAAAAAAAAAAAAAAAAAAAACAAATTCACACCAGTTTATTTCTAAATTATTCACATGTGAAAAAAATCCATCTTTCTGAAGAAAAATTCTCCCATCTGATGTGGACAGTGCACTTTCATGTAAAGTCAACATTACATCAGCAAAAAGCAAATTGAGTTTAAGCAAACTTGTTATTTACACAGAAAAAGAAGTGATACTTTCATTGGAGATTATGTTGTATACATGAAGAATATTTAATTTATTCCCTTTTGCAGTTTTCACAGACTTATATTTATTACTTATCATGAAAAATTCTGTGACTGAACTCTGGCCCTACTTATTCTGCTAATATTGCAAAGTATGGTTTTTCATTAGTAAACCTAAAGTGAGGATAAAGGATTTCAGAATCATTTTTATTCATATTAATGTGAAATGGCTTGAATAATTTTTACAGTGAACACATCCTGTGCCTATAGATTCTAAAAATTCAGATGCGCTCTCTGCTGAAGCAGCCATGTTTCCTTGATTATAATCACTGCATGAAAGATAAAGTAAGCTATTAATTCCCTGTAAAATAAGAAATATAAGTAGAATCTGACTTACAAATTGTTTCAAGGATGAACATTAGACACAGTTCCTAGTATTGGTTCACTTTTCTATGATTTGTGGAAACTGCCTAAATACCTTTGTGTAAAAATTGCAATAGTTCTGATATAATCTTAACTATCTTGATCAGTCAGAGTAAAGCAAGAAATTTTATAATGCACTTCATATTAATAAATTTACTATTGAATATTGCAAAATCAGAATTCTTGTTCCCTGGTAGGGAAGATGACTGGTGTCTGGGATATCCCACTTGTGGAAATGAATCAAATTAGCTCAGAGGTAAAACATATTCTTAAGTCTCTGCTATCGTTTCAAACACTGTTTGTTTTGGGGTCCATAAAACTAAGGAAACAATTATACTACTTCTCCCTCATTCCTCACATATTTTCTAAGTTGAAGTGATTCTTTTTCATTACATCACTTGCTTTTGAAAGCAGCAGTATAGTAGGAAAGATATCTTCATTATGAAGGATGTCAGCTTTTGAATGTTTGTACAAGAACTTCTGGAATCAATCTTTAAAGATACTCAAAACCCAACAGGACAAAGAATCTTCTCTATCTGGACTTTGAGAAGTGGTTGAGCTACAGGACCTCTAGTATCTTCCTGTCCAAATTATTCTATCATTCCATGTTTACACAATGGAATTATTATTTGGGACCATTTTTCTGTCTTCTACATCTTTAATTGTACAATCTTTTAAATTTCAGAGAACTTGTATAACCCATTGGAACTCACTATTTTCTAATAACAAATTTACTTAGATATTGGTATTAAGGATGACTTTCTCCAATAAAAGTTCCTAGCACTGTCAATAGGATATGAAAAGCAAGGGCAATGATTTATAACAGTGTTGGGTCGTTACAAATCTCAAAAGGCCCTACCTCTTTGTGTGGAAACAGAAATACTGTCAGTTTGGAAAAACAGGGGCTCATTGCAGGTGATTTGTTTTTTGATGATCTTGAAAGAGAAGTTATTTTTATTCTGAGACAATGAATGCATGGATGTAATTGTTTTCAATCTTTCAGAGCAGAAAACTAGAGTGTACAGAGATATAAGAGAAAACAATCACTAAAGCTTTAAGATTCATACCAGAACACACACACATGCTCATACGCACACACACAGACACACACGCTCTTTTTTACTCTTAAGTCTTTTGATGAGCAAAAGAATGGATACCTCTTTGTTATTTGTATTTTATTGACAAGTCTGTGCAGAAGAGAAATGAACACGAGTCCTAACTTCTCAGCTGTACAGAAACACTTTCCTGTGGCAGGAAATTACAAAGGACTGCCTATGTATAGTCACTTAGAGACATATGAAGTAGTGTATTTTACCAACATAGCACTATTGCCTGCCATGGGGAAACTGGTGGTTATGACACAGAATATCTCAAAATGCTGCACTTTGTTCAGGGAGGATCAGTACCATATACTACGACACCTAAAATTGCACGGGACAGCTCTGGTTAGGTAGATGACTTCTGGCCATAGCCAAGAGAGCAAAAAACTTGACTAAAGTCTAGAGATCAATGAGACACATACAAAATAAATAGTAACAAATATGGACTTCCTGTTTTTCCCTGAGTCAGAGATATGATGATTTGTGCCTGTCACTCATATACAGGTCACAAGGCAGGCAAAGCACAATGTGAAATCTAATACATATTTGCTACTTCTCATGAAAATAATACCCAAGGCTAATACAGATTTAGCAGACTTTCTAGGAAGGATTCAATTGTTGTCTTACAGCAATATAAGTTTTGCACTCATAGAGTGCTTTACAGGATGCTAAATCTCTGAGTGTTAAAGACTTACTATAGAGATGCTTCACTTAGCAAGGCATTACCTGACCCTGATAAGTGAACAGGAAGGAAAAATATTTTTAGAAATAATTTATGTGTTGCTTTTTTTTTGCCCTCATGATCAGACTTCTGACAGCATGTATTACTCTCAGGACATTACCCTGTCGTGCATTGTATTCTACATATATATATTTATTTTCAGTATATCTATCTCAAATTTCTTTTTCCTGTAAAATAAAATAGATTTAAAAGCTTACACCTTCTAGTCTTTAAATTCATAAAAAGGTTCAGTTTGGAAGGGACATTAGGTATCATCTAGTTCCAGCCCCCCTACAGCCTCCACTAGACCAGGTTGCTCAAGGCCCCATTCAATCTGGCTTTCAACACTTCCAGGAAGTGGGCAGCCACAACCTCCCTCGGCAACCTGGTCCAGTGTCTCACCACCTTCATTGTGAAGAACATCCTCCTGACCTCTAATCTAAAGCTACCTTCTTCCAGCTAGAAGCTATTCCCCCTGGTCCTACCACTCCAAGCCCTTGGAAACAACCTCTCCCCAGCTGTCCTGTAGACTCCTTTCAGGTACTGGAAGGCCACTATAAGACCTACCCAGAGTGTCCTCTCCTCCAGGCTGTGTCCTCTTCTCTCAGTCTATCCCTGTAGGAGAGGTGCTTCAGCCCTCCAATCATCCTCGTGACCCTGTCCTCTGGACACATTATAACAGTTCAGTACACTTCCTGTGTTAGGGGCTTCAGAATTGAACTCAGTACTGCAGATATGGTCTCACGAGAGCAGAAGAGACGGGGAGGATTACCTCCCTCATTGTACTGGCCACTCTTGATGCAGTCTCAGGATGTGGTTGACTTTCTGGACCAAAAGTGAACATTGCTGGCTCATGTAGTTTTTTGTTGACCAACACCCCCAAAACCTTCTCCTCAAGGCTGCTGCACTCAATCTGTTCCCCACCCAGCCTGTATTTGTGCCTGCCTTTGCCTCAACGCAGGTGCAGATCTTCCACTTGGCCTTGTAGAATCTCATGAGGTTGGTACCAGCCCACTTCTTCAGTCTGTCCAGGTCCCTCTGGACGGCCTCCCTTCCCTCCAGTGTGTCCACCACACCACACAGCTTGGTGTCATTGGCAAACTTGCTGAGGAGACACTCAATGCCACTGTCCCTATTGCTGACATTGTTAAACTGGTCCCAGTACAGACCCTTGAGGGGTTCCACATGTGACTGGCCTCCATTTGGACTCTGAGAAATTCTTTGAGTGTGACCATACAGCCAATTCATTATCCAGTGAGTGGTCCATTCATCAAGTCCATGTTTTTCCAGTTTGGTGACCAGGATGATCTATTATCTCCAGTGATTTATTTCCATGTATGCTATTCATACTTTTTGACTCATTCCCACAGTGAAATTTTCCTTATAGTTATGCCTACTTTACAAAATACATTTAAATCATAAAAGTACAAAAAAAGCTCAATAATATTTCGAAGTTTTCTCTGTTCAAAAATCATCAGATGAAGAAAAGCATAAAAAAGCAACTTCCTGAAATCTTTTTTGGAAATGCATGCCTCACAAGTGTCTGCTCACAGGGCTTGGCTGCTGTCTAAGGGTTCCAAGGCAATTAAATACAAGATAACTGCCACAGCCAGAGATAATTCCAATGAGTTATTTAAATTAAGTAGCAGTTGGCTAATGAGTTGTGACTCCTTCATAATGTTGCAATTTTCTTTTGACAGAAAAATAATTGAGGATTTATTTAACCTGCACCTGTAATTAGCAGTGTTTTGTTTCTCAATGTTGGTGTTTTTTTGTCAACTATAGATTTTTGTCTGGTTTCCTTACCTGAAATGAAATTCCCCACAAGGGAAGAATTTGTTTTAATAAAGGAACAAATACAGTTAACTAAAAGGTTGAGTTTCTCTCCAATAAAAAACAAGTATATGAATTATTATAGAATACTGACTAAGTGTAAACATTACTTGACAATTAAAAAATAAAGATTAAAACACTCTGAAACACTCAAGGACAATAAAATATTTATTTACTTTTACTTAAAACATATATTCAAACTGAAAATTATCACTTTCCATTGGAGTGCTTTACATCAAAATATTCCTTTTCCCATGGAAAATTGTAATTTTGTTAGATGACACTTGATGACGAAAAAATGTTACAATTTTTTTAAACTGACTTGGCTAAGAGTATTTCTCCATGATTTTGTATAAAAAAAATCCATATTTTTCAGGGTAAATAGACCTGAATTGCTGTCTGGTTTGTCACGTGAATCTATCCGAATGTATCTTCCAGCACTTCTAAACAATACTCTAAAGGAAAAAAGCAATTGATTGTTTTTTACAAATAAGCTGCAAAGCCATCCAGTTCATAAGTTAAATTAAATGGAAATATTTTTGTGGGTTGAAAGGCCTCAATTGGTCCTTTCCATTGGTGCTTGCATTCTTAAATATGCCAGATAACTCTTGTGTAGAATTTACTAGGCAACAAAGTAACTTTAGGGAAAAGGAACCATTTGTTTGGACCCACATTCAAAAGAAAGGAAAAACCCCAAACAAGTGAACACACACTGCCATTATACACATTCTGAGATGAGGGAGAACTACATAGTGATCTTTTGCATCAGATGTGAACTTCCAGTGTGAAGGGCATACACTGCAGACAAATGGATGACTGAGACTGTCCCTGGGGCAGAAGCTCCCTCTTGGGCTCTGCTGGTCTTGGCAGCTCCAAACCATCCACACTCTCTCTCTTTCCACTTTTAGTGATGTCCTCAGGGCACCACGTGGCACGGCCTGCAGACGGGCTGCCAGACAGACCAGGATAGATGAGCATATGTTTAGATGGCAGCAGGCACTTAGGTGCTACAGTGTACGCATCACCCCCAGGCAATTTTGCAAAAAGTTTATGAATCACAAGTGCCTTCAACTTCTTTGGCACTCACATTCCAGACAAGCAATGAAGGAAAACATCAAATATTCCTTGGGCTTCATTCTCCCTCCCACTCAAGCATTTCCCAATTTCTCAGTTGCAGCTGTGACATAACATCTTCACCCTGTGGCCAGAACAAAGCCAAGAAGGTGCCAGCAGCTGGAGCTGCAAGGAGCAGCAGCAGCCCATTCCCTGTGGCTTGAGGCTGTCTTCCTCACTGCTTACAAGCAGCATGGGAGGCCAGGAGGCCATTACACACCACTCCTGACTTCTCCAGGCCCTGGTCAGCCTGCTTATCAGTTTGCTGCTAGTCCTCTGCTCTTGACATCTGCCTGGCTTGGCATCACAGACTCATGTCTACCACCACAATAGCACAGGCTCTCTGGTGGTGGCTGTGGGAGCTGCTGCTGTTGCCTCAGTCAGGATCAGAGAGACCTTTTCTTGGAAATCACCCCCCACTAAAAAAAAGGGAGGTCCAGATCATGCAGCTAGGCTCCCTCCACCCATAGCTGTAGGTCTCCCTCACAGCTGGATGCTAGAACTGCAGCACTGCAGGCAGGGTTCCAAGAATAATGTGTTTCCACGCAGAAAAGCACAATACTAGAAATCCATGGTTTCAATCCATAAGAAACATGAAAATTTCTAGTCTGTTTGATTCTAAAATAATTACTTCAGTATTTGATAGAATAACACTGTCAGGCATTAGATTATAGAAGTGCATGACCGAAGTCTATGTTTCCTGGCATTCAGATGTAAATATGTAACTAAAGGGTAAAACACATTGCATTTATTGCAGGATTTTAGGAGGATTGTGAAGATAGCCATAACAGCATCCCAGAAGAGAAAGGTCTTCTGAGATACACAGAGAGAGATATAGCTGGATGAACAAATGCAGAGAGCAACAGACAGAAAAGGTGAAAATCAAGGGACTGGATGTACTTATGCAGTACAGCATAGACATGAAAAAAAATCTATTTTTTTCTGCATCTTTTAAAGTTTCTTCTCTATCATGCCTTGAAAACAGCATTCCAGCAGTTTCATAAAATTATCTTTAGAATTAATGGAAGAATAAACAGGGAAACAAATTAAGAAACATGGTAAATGTGAATATGTTTCTTCCTGTGAGACAGCACTTACACACAGATTAGTGTTGGCTTTAACTGCAGAAAGAATCATGTTCCTGTAAACTTGAAAGTATGTACTAAAAATATTCACAAGTAAAGGGTCTGGAAACTCTTACCAACATAAAGATGTTCTTCCATTTCAGCATTTGTCTAGATAGTCTTTAAATTGGAAAGACACAGATTTGATACATGGATCACTTGGTGGATAAGGAATTGGCTAGATGGTTACACTCAAATAACTGTGGTAAATGACTCAATGTCCAAGTGGAAACAAGTGACAAGTGGTGTTCCTCAGGGGTTAATTTTGGAACCAGTGCTGTTTAACATCTTGTTGGTGACACATACAGTGAAATTTGCTGAGTACACGCTCAGCAAATGTTTGGATGACATTAAGCTATGTGGTGCAGTCAGCAAGATGGAAGGAAGGAATGTCAATCAGAGGGACCTTCACAAGCTTGAATGGTGAGCCCAGGACAGCCTCATGAATTCCAATAAAGTCAGGTGCGAGGTCCTGCACCTGGGTTGGAGCGTTGAGCAGCAGGGCCTAATGAGAAGTATCCATACTCAAGGCAGGGAGTTTGAAACTAGACGGTCTTTGAAGTCTCTTCCAATTAAAATTATTCTGTAGTTCTATGAGATATATATATATATATATATATATATAAAAAAGAGGGTCAGATAGGACATGAGTGATCTTACAGCTTAAGAAGTTGTGCATATTAAAATACAGGTGTATCTGGTCCTCCAAACATACAGTTCTTTCTAAGGGGTGCACACTATAAAAGATTTTAAATTGTTTTCTATAGGTCAAAGATCTCTTGATTACTTTTTAGCTATCATATTCTTACTTAGCTTCAGTTCTAAAACTGCATTTGTGTTCCTTATACATTACTAAATTTTCATTACTCTTTGAAGAGTAATTAAATCACAAAATAAACAAAACCAATTCAGTGGTGAATTAAAAGCCAATGCTATAAAACAGTATTAAAAATTGAAACTGAACTGTGTAACTTTACCAACTAATTTACTTAGGTATCACCCTAAGGCATCAACACCATTCATCACTATTGCTATAGTCTGGCAGAGTTTGCACCATCACTAAGAACAGAACCATTTATGAAAAACAGACTAGGAACTTCAGGGAAACACAAGATAAATATTGAAACAGATCAGTACACAGACTATCTCCAATCAGACATCAAGACCTTGTTCAGAATTAAACCTGTGCAGATAAAAAGTTCTAGATGAGGAGACATGCTCATTAATTAAATTACATAACGTGTGGTGATAGCAAGAACTCTTAAAGTAAAACAAAGTGCAACCACTTGAAATATTGTCAGATGTATGCATGCAGCTACACAATTTTAAGAAGACTAATGAAGAATTAGCAAGTGAGCAAGGCAGAGAGTTGATGAGAGATTTACTTTTTCACAAAAGCATCATTTAAATATTTCAACTATGTTTTTATTGTATTCTTCCAGTAACAAGCACATTTATGTATGAGAGCAGTTTGTAGCTTCTTATTAGCTTTTTATCACCTTAACAGATGGTTGAAGTCAATATACAGATTTTATATACTCTAAGAAGTCACTATGACTGTGGTTTGTTGAAAGCAGTATCAAAAAGAAGTTGGAAGATTCAGAGCATTCCCCTAACCTCAATCTAAGAAACTCATACTCTGCTTCATTCCTCCCCTCTCTTAAAAAATTTGATCCAGAACTTTGGAGAGATAATCTAATAATAACTTCCTCTTTTCATTATTCTAAGTTCAGTTTTAATAAGAAATACTAACATTCCACTATCCAGTTTATATTAGTAATACTAAGATAATTCAACTACTATATTGCTAGAAAGAGTTGGATTGTTCCCTACACGCAAGTACATGGATAAAACTGTTTGCAGTATAAGCTTCTTGATTTTGCAGGTTTGAGATTGCAAAAGCTCAGACAAAATCAGTGTGGATGAACTCTGGTTCCCAGTGTAATGTGCTAGTCAACTTGTATATTCAGTTACAAAAAAAACCTAGAAGTGCCTAGACAAACAGGATGCTAAGGTACTTGGGTAATTTTAGCCTGGGAAAGAGAAGACTGAGGGGAGAATTATCAACATCTAAAAGGCAGGTGTTAAGACCAGGGAGTCAGACTCTACTCAGTGGTGCCCAGTGACAGGACAAGAGGCAATATGCACGCATTGTAACATGGGAAGTTCCATCTAAACACTAAGAGGTACTTTACTTTGAGAGAGATGGAGCACTGAAACAGTCTGACTAGAGAGGCTGTGGAGTCTCCTCTACAGAGAGTCAAAACCCACTTGTCTGGGTTTATTGTATTTTTGTGACCATATCCAGCCAAACACATCTTAACATCAGGCAAACCCAAAAATACCATTTTATGGAACTATGCACTTTTAGTTTCAAAATTGTCTGTCTTTTGCCTGGAAGTCCACTAATATCTCTATATTTATTTATGTCCTTATTTACATAATTACAAGAATTTAATTTTGCACTTCATTAGTAATCACAACCAATCCTAATACTCTAAATGAGCAAAAGCTCTTTACATTTCCTTCAATCACAAACACTCATTATGATTTTTCTGGGTGATGGAGTATATCTGAAAATCCACACAGACATATTTCCAAAATGTCTAATTTACTTCCCACAGAGATCTAAATTCTGCTTAACCATGTTTTCACAAATGTGAGAACAGCAAAACAAATTAATGCAAGATTTAAATGTATTTCAAACAAACTTTACCACTGATAATCACTGCCACTGAACTCTTCTGTAATTTCCTGTCCATAGAATTATGCTTTTTGAACATACACAATTTTTTCATGTGAGTCAAAATTTCCAAACATTCAATGTCAAAACACCTCTTTCTATCATTTACTTTATTGAATCAGTAAGTATGATTTGATTCTAACAACTTCATTGATCTAATTCTCTCTTTGAACTCTCAGGTTTCACTCTACTTCTGTTTGGTATTTATTTCTGCCCTCATTGCTTGGAATGCAGTACACTGACAGGATTGATTATATCTCTGTGTGCAATTAATGTTCTAATTTCAAGACTTTATGCCAATGAAAAACCCTCTGGACTCTGCTTGCTTGAAAAACTCTCAGAGTAGGAAAGGAGAAAATATCTCTACCGCAGAATGGTCCTGCAGGTCAATTAAGCAAATCACCTGGAAAATGCATCTGGCTTGTATCTCTAGGCAAGGACACAAGAAAAGGCAATATGATTTCTTTGATAGCCGAACTCCAGTGAAATCAACTCACCTTAAGTATAGAAGGTTAACTATTATTGGCATATTAAAATCTCTAAGAAAAGAAAAAATGTGCAGGAAAACATCCAGGTGAGATCTGACTCTCTTCAATGGCTCTTCCATCCTCAAATAAAGAACTGTCTCCTTGTGTTTAGATAGAACTTACTCAGCTACAATATATATTTCTTGTCCCTTGTCTTGATTTTGAGCATTTCTGAGAACATTCTGCCCAGACCCTCTTGACATTCACCTTTTTGGTATTGATAATCATTAACAAGACTCCCACATCATCAGACTTCTTTTTCAGGCTAAAGAGATTCAAATCTCTCAGCCTTTCCTTGTAAGAAAGATATTCCATTTCCCTCATAATCTTTGGAGCCTCCACTGGACTCTCCAGTAGTTCCTTGATCCTGTTGAAATTCCAGGTGATGCTGGAAGTATTATAATGTTACGAACTGAGTAGAACATTGTATAGTCATCAACTTCACTTATACAAAACTGTTTTGAAATCCACATCAGTGCATGAAATGCTTTACTACTATGAAGAGCTGCAAGACTTCAGAGCTTCACTTCTGTAAAATGGATTGAACAATTTTTAAAATTAAATGCATATTCAAAAATTCTGCTGAAGCTAACAGAACAATCTCAAGTGATATTGTGTTGAAACTGCTGCTAGAAAAAATCTGAAGTTATCTATAACACTAGGAGTCAGAACTGTAAACTGGTAGCTCACAAACTCTGACAGAACAAGATACTTGCAGGAGGAAATCTTTCTTGATATCCTAAAGCTGAAGGAAATTATGTAGAAGGCTGAGAATGAGGGATGTGTAACCAAGCATTTCCAGTCTTGCATTTGTCTGTGATTCTGCAGAAGTTGTGAGGAGATGTGCTAGAGTACACATTGCCCTCAGCCAGGTATGGGCAGACTGAGGGTGGTGCAGTCCCCTACATCCTCAGTCCAGGTATCTTTCCTTTCACACTGTTAGTTATTCCCAGATTTTTCAAACAGTCCTATCATATGACAGAACTTTTAAGTGAAATCTGTGATACACTGTCTCTTCTCTCTTCCTATTAATTTTCCTTTTGTTTTCCCTTAGCTTTAAAAACAATTTAAACCAAGCCTCCATCTAGGAGTGTACCTTTTCCTTTATTTTCCTAGCATGTTCTGGAACTTTTCTTCAAACTCAGGATTTAACCAAACATCACCTTCACTCTTGTTCATTGCCTACTCTGATTGCCAAGTCCACACAGAATGACAGGCATCTTAGCAATTGTATGCAGCAATTCATCTCAAATATTTTCCCATTAGAGATATAAAGGCAAGCCGACAATATAATCTTGTCTTTGTGTTCCATTATACCACATTTAATGATTGCTTCACAGAAATGGTGTGTATCAACATGTAATATGGAAAACAATAATTTCTTTCATTGCAATTTTTTCAGAAGTTTTGATATCATTTCATTTTAAAGTATCACTTTCCACCCTTCCCATCCAAGCTCTCCTAAATTCAACATTCAGCTCCATCTCCACCTAACCATGGATTTAGTTGGGGTAAGTCTTGCCTAACTAACCTGATCTCCTTTTATGATGAAGTGACTCAACTGGTTGATGAGAGGAAGGCTGTGGACGTGGTTTACCTAGATTTCAGTAAGGCATTTGACATGGTCTCCCATGATAAACTCCTGGCTAAGACGGCGGCAAGGGGCTTTGACAGGAATATACTGACCTGAGTCAGGAACTGGTTGGATGGATGAGCCCAGAGAATGGTGGTTAATGGTGTTGCACTTAGTTGTAGACCTGTTAGTAGTGGAGTCCCCCAAGGCTCAATGTTAGGTCCGGTCCTATTCAACATCTTCATTGATGATATTGATGATGGGTTGGAATCCATCGTGAGCAAATTTGCAGATGACACCAAGCTTGGAGCCAGTGTTGATCTGCTGGAGGGTAGGAGGGCCCTGCAGAGGGACTTGGACAGACTGGAGAGATGGGCAGACTCCAACAGGATGAGTTTTAAGAAGTCTAAGTGTCGGCTTCCACATTTTGGTTAGAACAACCCCAGACAGAACTATAGGCTGGGAATGGAGTTCTTAAAGAGTACTCAGGTGGAAAGAGACTTGGGGGCACTGGTGGACAGTAAACTTAGCATGAGTCAGCAATGTGCCCAGGCAGCCAAGAGGGCTAATGGGTCCTGGCCTGTATCAGGAATGGTGTGGCCAGAAGGGAGAAGGTGGTTATCCTCCCCCTGTATTGAGCACTGGTTGGATCGCACCTGGGGTATTGTGTTCAGTTCTGGGCCCCTCAATTTAGGAAGGATGTCGAGGTGCTGGAATGAATCCAGAGAAGAGCAACTAGAATGGTAAAGGGCCTGGAAGGTAAGCCCTATGAGGAGAGGTTGATGGAGCTGGGTCTGTTTAGCTTAGAAAAAAGGAGGCTCAGGGGTGACCTTATCGCTGTCTATAACTACCTAAAAGGTGGTTATAGTCAAGTGGGGATTGGTCTTTTCTCCTTGGACACTGGAGACAGGACAAGGGGTCACAGTCTTAAGCTCCATCGCAGGAGGTTTAGACTTGATATTAGGAAAAGGTTTTTTACTGGAAGAGTGATCAGATTTTGGAATGGGCTGCGCATGGAGGTGGTTGGGTCACCATCTCTGGAGGTGTTCAGGGCTAGGCTAGAAGAAGTGCTGATTGGCATGATCTAGATGTTAGATGTTTAGGATTACTTGGTTGGTTTTAGGTTGGACTGGATGATCTTTAAGGTCTTTTCCAGCCTCATCATTACTGTGATACTATGATACTGTGATACCCTGCTGTGTGACGTCAATATGCACATGTACCTTCTGCACTGGGCTGGTAATGCAGTCGTATCTGTAAAACTTAGTGAGAAACAAGAGGAAAGCAATTGTTCAATAGTGTAGTAGTTATAAACATCAAGGAGAGTCCAAAATACAAGCAAAACCAAAGACAAAGCCAAATAATAATACTTGTGCATACATATCTTACGGATTTTAAGACCTATCTTGATATTCCATTAGGTTTATACCCCAAAGTCATACATATTCTTAAATGCATATTATGCAGGGGAAAAAAAGGCACATAAATCACTATAGTGTTTTGATATAAACATTAAACAAAAAGAAAATTAAAGGTACATTCCTTGCAGCATTATTTTGTGAAAATGTCACACAATGGTTTTATTGTTAGTATTGTCCTTTTGTATCTGCATAGCCTAAACTTGAATTATTGAGGGATTATTATTTCAAGATTTTTTTAAAAAAAGCTTTACAGGAACACAATTCTCTTCAGAAAACTTTTAATTGTTGAGTAGTGATCACAATAAAAAAGTTATCTCCACTCTGCAGCATTCACCCACTGTATAAGAAACAGAGTAATGACTTTATTTCACACACTTTTAAAATTAGTTATTTTGTGTATTTGCTTTTAGAGGTCATTATTTGAAGATAGAAGGTGTTAGGGGCTACTTTTTTGTTTTAATGGTAAAAATAATCTCTTAATGATAATTTTAGTTTAAAAATATTATATATGTATAGGTCAGCTCCAGAATTGTTTGCTACAGCAGAAACACATGGAATGCAAGAAGGAGCAATTTATGTTTTCCAGCAAGTATATTATCTAATTACAGAATCACAGAATTATTGAGGCTGGAAAATGTTTATTGCTACTCAGTCAGGCTGTTAAAGAAATCATTTCCCTGAAACAAATTAGTTTCTATGTTAAGTAATAAACAGCAAAATTTTGTTGATGTATTCCCTGTTCCTTCAATTCTTTTAGTCTGATCAGCCACATATACCTGGTCCCATTTAATAACATCTAAACATAATTTCAAAATGGTCCTATGGTAAACACAGGCATAGGTACATTGCCCATTGATCCTCTACGCCATGCAATGCGTCAAAAAAAACCATGTATTTAGTTTAAGTTAAACACTACAGATATAACTTACCAACATTTCGGTATTTTGAGAATGAGTTTAAAACACACCTGTGTTTTATCATCCTGTATTTTATTCATTAAAGCACATCTATATCAATTCATGATTTAAAGAATAAAAAACATGTCTCCAAGCTTAAAGTTAAAGAAGAACAGATTCAAAACTTTCTGTTGAAACTGTTTCAAATTCCACTACAGAATCATAGAATCATTCAGGTTGGAAAAGACCCTTGAGATCATCAAGTCCAACCATTAACCCTACTCTAACAAGTTCACCACTAGGCCAGATCTCTAATCACTACACCTAAATGAACTTTAAACACACCCTCCCTAGGGAGCCTATTTAAATGTGTAATGATACTCTCAGTGAAAAGTTTTTCCTTGTGTCCAACCTAAACCTCCCAGAGAGCAGCTTGAAGTAATTTCCTTTGTATCGCTAATTACCTGTGATACAATAATTAGTGAAGAGACCAGCACCTACCTTTCTACAGTATCCTTTCTGGTAGTTATAGAGGACCTCCCCCTTCTCAGGCTAAACAGCTCTAGCTCCCATAGAGACTCCTCATAAGACATATTAGAACTGGCTTTGCCTTTGCTGACAGAAAGCATCATCTTGCTGCTTTGTGATTAAAGACTGAAGTGAAGAGGAAAAATTTTAGCCCCAGATAGGTTGAAAGGGTTGTTGAAGTATTTTATCACATTCTTCTACCTCAGGAATGCCTCTAAAGGGAAGAACGATACTTTTCAAAAATAAGAAGCAACTGCTGTTCATCATGTAAAGGAAAAACCCTTAGAAGCTGTGAGAGCCTTAGGTTATGAATCCTGACCTAACAAAAGCAAGTGACATTTTCGGGCTAGAAGTAAGTACTTGAATTCCAAAGAAACAATCAATTTTAGCAATGCCTCACTGCCTCCAGAGTTTCCCTTTGGGGCATGATCTCTTAACGTGTTCTCTGTGCATGATGGTTTGGTTGGCTTCTGTACATATGCTATTCTAAAGCACTGTCTCTCAGATTGGAAACTAATGCTTACAGTACACAAATGTGCGGTTGCAATGACTTCATATTACAGTGATTGTATTGCTCATTTTTCACTTTTCTCATGAATTCTGCATTTTCCTGTGAACTTACTGTGACAGAGAAATCCAAATTCCTCTGAAGTATAGAAGATTTGCTATTACTATAATAAAGGCAGAATTCCCCTTCAGACATTCAGCCCTGGCTATAACATCAAAACTAATTTTTGAAAAAACTCTAGTATCTGCTCAGTATAAATGATTTCTTCTCTCACAGATCATAGAGTTATCAGAGAAAACAGCAATTCAATGCAATACATCACTTTTCTTACCACTATCTTCCATCTGTGATTTATCTACTCAACAAGAAAAAAAAATATGCATCCATTGAGAAATTATTAGAATCATAGATTCATTAGGTATTGGAACAGATCTTGAAAGATCATCTAGTTCAATCCCACTACCACAGAAGGATCCCCTAGACCAAGTCACATTGGAACACATCCAGGTAGGTCTTGAACATCTCCAGAGAAGGAGGCTCCACAAGCCTGTTCCAGTGCTCCATTACCCAACCTGGGTTAACCTTCTTCCTAATAGTTATATGGAACCTCCTCTGTTCAAGCTTGCATCCACTGCCCCTTGTCCTATTACCAGGTCGCCTTGAGAAGAGCCTGGCTCTGTCCTCCTGACACCCACCCCTCACACATTTATAGACATTAATGTGGTCACACCTCAGCCTCCTCTTCTCAAAGCTCAGGAGACTCAGCTCCCTCAGCCATTCCTCATAAGGGAGGTGCTCTACTTCCTTCATCATCTTCATTGCTCTATGCTGGACACCCTCCTCCAGCAGTAATGTGTCCTTGAACTGAGGGCCCAGAACTGGACCCCATACTCCAGACGCAGCCTCACTAGTGCAGAGTACATGGGGGGAAGAACCTCTCTCAATCTGCTAACCACCATTTCTCCTACACTGCTGTCCAACAGATCAGTCCCCAACCTATACTGGTACCTGGGGTTGTTCTTGCCCAGATGCCAGACTCTACACTTACCCTTGTACTTCATTCAGTTTCTCTCTGCCCAGCTCTCTAGCCTGTCCAGTTCTTGCTGAATGGCAGCAGAGTCTGTTGGGGCATCGTCAGCACCACTCAGCTTTGTGCCATCAGCAAATTTGCTGACAGTGCACCCTAATCCCTTGTCCAAGTCATTAAAGCATAGATTGAAGAGGACTGGTCCCAGTACCGATCCTCTGGGGCTCCAATATCCTTAAGTGATTACTTGTTCACATGCTCAATCAAGGTGGTCTCCCCTGCTGGGAGATTTCTGCCGTGTTCCTTAGCACATATGGGTGCATCCAATGAGGGCCCAGTAATTAATGTACATTCAGTTTGCTCAACACATTCCTAACCCAGACTTCATCAACCAAGGCAGGGTTCTTTTTTGCTTGACTTCCTCTAGAGCCTCAGTAGTCTGGGCTTTGATACCAGGACAGTTCCCAGAAGTATAGACGGAGGCAAAGAAAGTGTTCAGTATGTCTGCTTTCTCTGTATCCTCTGTCTTCAGGGCACCCAGCTCAATCAGCAGAGGTCCTACATTGCCTTTTGATTTAGTTTTACCTGCACTGTATTTGAAGAAGCCCTTTCTGTTACCATTGACCTCTCTTGCAGGTTGAATTCCAAGGAGGCCATGGCTTTCCAAGTTACATCCCTACATTCTCTCACCAGAACCTTATAAGGTCTGGTTTAATTACATTCATAATGGTATCACTCGTGAAGTGAATTCTTCTCTGTCAGACAGCACTAAAAGTTGAATAGAGGTCCAACTGAATTGTTCACTTTGATGATGGATTCTTTGAAGCAGAGGAGAAACTGAGTCATGTGCATAATCTTATGTGTGAATTTGAGACAAGGCAATCCAAAATTATAAGGCTAATAGCTCAGAGAGTAAACAGCATAGTACTTGGTGTGTGAGGACTTGCATGTATTGCTTTCCAGTCAGAGTTTGTTTACAGGTTTAGGATTATTAAAAGACAATGAAGTTGACAAAGGTTTTGACAAACTGTTTTCCCTCAGGTCATTTTGGTTTGGGATCTTTGGACATAAAAAGCTGAACATTCAATGAATATCACTCCTCAGTAGGAAGTATTGTAGTTTTAACCTTTAATAATTAAACCAATCCCGGAAAGGGTTACCTGAGAACTGCAAATTTTCCATCTTTGAAGATTTTGAAGTGTTGGTAAGAAAAACCACAATCACACTTGATCCAGTACTGACAACATACCCATCACACATGGTGTGTGTGTCTAGGTGGCTTCAATAGTTTCCTCACAAGCTATTTTTTCTGTGATTCTATTATATTAATACTGTGCTTTACATGCTAGTAGTTGTAACTCATTTAGCTTTACCAATGCTCACCTGAAAGTGTGCAATAAGTTCAGTGTCCTCCAGCTTTCTGAAAAATGTTAATCACCTGTGAATTATCATCTCTTTGTTCTTGCTTTGTTAGAATGAAAGACAACATCCTTTGTTGGCCTCTTCTCCTTGGTGACTGCTGACAGAAGTAGGGGCAATGGTCTACAGTTAAGGCAGCCCTCTGCCTTAGATTGGATCTGAGGAAGAACTTATTTGCAGAAAGAGTGTTTGGGCACTGGCAGGGCCTTCCCAGGGAGGTGGTGGAGTCCTCATCCATGGAGTTGTTGAAGAACCGTGTGGCCATGGTGCTTCATGCCCTGCTCAAGTGACAGCGTGGAGGGGGTTAGTTTGTGTTTGTCAATCTCTCAGGTACTGAAGTTTTTTTTGTTGGGGTGGGGATGGTTGGACTCAGGGATCTGGGAAGTCCTTTCCAACAGGATTGTTCTGTGATTCTGTGAAATGAAATGGAAATGCTCACCTTGTTCGAGGCTCCAAGAAGACACTAAGGCTGCTTTTTAGGATTCTCTCTTTAACCTTGGTGCAAAACCTACTGAGTTGAGATCTGTTTTTATATTTTATTGCCACTTCAGTTCTGGGCCTCTCAGTTCAAGAATGACACAGAGCTGCTAGAGGGTGTCTAGCATAGAGCAGTGAAGATGATGGAGGAAGTAGAGCACCTCCCTCATGAGGAAAGGCTGAGGGAGCTGGGTCTTTTGAGGTTGGAGAAGAGGAGGCTGAGGGGTAAACTCAATCATCTCTATAAATATGTGAGGGGTGGTTGTCAGGAGGATGGAGCCAGACTCTTCTCAAGGCCACCTGGTGATAGGACAAGGGGCAGTGGGTGCAAGCTGGAACAGAGGAGGTTCCACATACATCACAAATATCCACAAATATCAGCAGGAACTTCTTCCCAGTGGGAGTAACGGAGAATTGGAACATACTGTCCAGGGGGGTTGTCTCGGTTTGGGAAGACAGGTATCAACCCCCTCCCTCCAGAATATTAAAATTTTCAATTTAAGGGCTTTCAGGCAAAAAGATTTGGGAAAAGGAACAACAATTCTTTACTAAGAATATTTAAAATNGCGGTGGAGAGAAAAGCCGCACCGAAAGCACGCGAAGTGGCTTCAGCTGGGCACCGCAGGGTCCAGGGACAGGAAACTCCTGTAGAGAATGAGCCCCCCTCGTTTTCCTGAGTCCCAGTTTATGCAGGTGGGGATGGTCAGCTCCCCCCACCTCCCCCCACTGGGTGAAGCGTCTCACAATGGGATGATATGAGCCTTAATGGCCCATCAGCAGAAGATAGTTAAGAAATATTGCCCCACCTGGTTTTAACAATTGGGTCAGTATGAGGCATTCACTCCCCCATCTCCTTGGAGTTACAAAAAACAAAACCACACAGCTTCTCAACTGCTTTCAACAGATGAAAATAGAATACAATCTTTTTTTTTGATTCCATAACCCAAGACAGAGGTTGTGGAGTCTCCTTCTATGGAGATGTTCAAGACCCACTTAGATGTGTTCCCGTGCAGTTTGGTCTAGGTGATCCTGCTGTGGCAGGAGGATTGGACTTGATAATCTTTTGAGGTCATTTCCAATCCATAATGTTCTGTTCTGTGGTGTTCTGTGACTTGGTCTAGGTGATCTGTTTATATGCTCTAGATGGAATACAAA
The DNA here is from genome assembly GCA_013397515.1 of Upupa epops. Taxonomy (NCBI): domain Eukaryota; kingdom Metazoa; phylum Chordata; class Aves; order Bucerotiformes; family Upupidae; genus Upupa; species Upupa epops. The sequence goes on along the minus strand of VZRI01005075.1, from coordinate 176,844 downwards.
AAAGAAAAAATAATGTAGGGATGTAACTTTTAATGTCAAGAACTATTGGTAAACAAAATATATATTCAAATCAGAAGCATAGACAATATTTATGAAAATGAAAATTGAAATATTTTAGTATTATTCAGAGCTATGATAATAGAACTATATCATGTAGTGTAAAGAACAATCTGGCTCAAAAGACTAGAAAACCAAATAATCTTATTTCAAAGGTACATTAAAAAAACAGCATGTATTAACAGTAGTAGTCAAGTACTATTGATGCATCTTTATAATTTAAGAGGTGAACAGAATGGATTTAGCAACAGTCATGCTATGATGAACATACAAGAACAGTTTGGCACATTTTAATTAACCTTTCAGTAACACAGACATTTAGTTTATTGAACTTTTACTGAAACCAACAGTAGACTTAAAACACACTTCAAAGAGGAAAACAGTGGTCCAAGAGCAATATACACATCCTCCTAAGTATCTGCTTGGCTGGCAGTTTGGAAAATGTCAGCTTCAAAGGGTTTTATTTGAGAATCTTAATTTGAAGTGTTACTATGAGACATAATAGAATCACTGGTCATGTCACAAAATAAAGTGGAAAGATGTCACTAACCTCCATTGACAGCTCCATGAATTGTGAGATGAAGGCAACCATTGTGATTTTGCTGCATGCCATTTATTCCCTTGGCTCCCACTTGAATTGACTTAAAGAGACAGCATATTTCTAGCTCACTAAAACATTTTGGGTCACTCTGGAGCAATGCAGTTTAGCTGTATTTTATATTGCTTGGCACAAAAATTCAATATTTTCAGAATAGGTGCTTCCTGGCAACTCTTTCAATTATTTTTACTTGAATACCATCACATACCAGCTTTCATATCTAGTAACAGCCTGAGGCTAAATGGAGGCACCTGAGTCCAGAACTGTGATCCTGAAATGACTGCAGCTATCCACACAATGTAAAATATCCAAGCTCTTACTATGAACATTCCAACAACGAGTTTCTAAGTATCATACAACAAATATCACCCATACGATAAAGAATAATTCAGCTATAAGTCTTTCAGGTTCATATATCTCTTCTGCTAAAGAAGGCTGGAACATTCTTACTCTCATTATAAATTGATAACAATAATAGGAGTATACGAGTAAATTATTAAGTTATCACCCAATGTTCGGATTAGATCATACTTTTTCTTCATTCTGTAGCAACAGTAGAGAAAATAACTAGTTTAATTCAGAAATTTTTGCTCTCCAGAGTATTCACTGGGGAATACCAGCACTGTGATTCATTGTCAAGACTTACAATTTAAAAGTGTGGTTAAATGTTAAAATAAATGTGAAATTGCACAGAAAATTCACACATAACTTGTGAAACTGATAGACAATGTGTATAGAGAACATCACAAGTCAACAGCAAATCATTATAATGTGTGATACCGCTGCATCTGGAACCCCTCATTATGAACCTGAAGTACCATGTGCAAAGCATTTTAGAAAATTTAACATGCAAGTATTGGGCCAAATTGTCTGCTCATATAAAATGCTCTGTTTAAAGTCATGTTCCACTGACTTTGATGTTATATTGACTTATACTAGTTCAGAACTCCTTGTCATACAGTTAAAGAAGCCTTGAGGAGACAGTTTTGGAGGTGTTGGTTGATGAAAACCTTAACATGAGCTGCCAATGTTCGTTTGCAGCCCAGAAAGCCAACTGCATCCTGAACTGCATCAAGAGAATTGTGACCACTAGGTCGAGGAAAGTGGTCTTCCCCCACTATTTTGCTCTCATGAGACCCTATCTGCAGTAATGCATCCAGTTCTGGAGCCCTCCACACAGGAAAGATATTGAACTGTTGGAAGATGTCCAGAGGAGGGCCATGAGGATGAGTGGAGGGCTGGAGCACCTTTCCTACAGGCTGAGAGACTTGGGGCTGTTCAGCCTGGAAAAGAGGAGACGCTGGGGAGATCTTCTAGTGGCCTTACAGTACCTGAAAGGGGCTACAGGAAAGCTGGGGAGAAATTGTTTCCAAGGGCTTGGAGTGGTAGGACCAGGGGGAATAGTTTCAAGCTGGAAGAAGGTGAGTTTAGACTAGAGGTCAGGAGGATGTTCTGCACAATGGGGGTGGTGAGACACTGGACCAGGTTGCCGAGGGAGGTTGTGGCTACCCCCTCCCTGGAAGTGTCCAAGGCCAGACTGGATGGGGCCTTGAGCAACCTCGTCTAGTGGAGGCTGTCCCTGCTCACGGCAGGGAGGTTGGAACTAGATGAACTTTTAAGGCCCCATCAACCTTAGTCATTCGATGAACCTATGAATCTATGAAATCTATTTTCAGGTAATTGAATCATCTGATTGTTTCTTTCTCCTTCTTTTTGAAAACTTCTCCTTTAGAATCAAAAAGATTCAAAGTTCTGGAATCCACTCAGTTAGGAATTAAGTTATAAATGCAGCACTTAACAGAACACATAATGGTAACAAATGGTTAAAGTATTGCAGTCCTAAGGGGCAACAGTAGCTGTTTTATTCTATAATATTCCTTGCTCATATTGAGCTGTGTGCATTATCTTTCCATTGCACTCATTAAAATAAATGGAAGGGACCTGAGATACATTCTGTACCTACAATATTTGACAAATGTCACCAACTGTAATTTATAAGATCTACTTAGTTTTCATTTATAAGATCTACTTAGTTTGCATTTATTCTAAAAGGTAGAGTTTCAGAAGACCTTCACAGAACCAGAGTTTGACAGAAGTATTATCTAAGTTGTTCTCTGTTATTTTAAGAAACACTGGACACTGGAGACAGGACGAGGGGCCACAGTCTTAAGCTCCATCGGGGAGGTTTAGACTTGACATTAGGAAAGGGTTTTTCTCTGAAAGAGTGATCAGATTGTGGAACGGGCTGCCCATGTAGGTGGTCGGGTCACGATCTCTGAAGGTGTTCAAGGTTAGTCATGCTGAGTGGCATGATCTAGATGTCAGATGTTTAGGTTTACTTGGTTGGTTTTAGGTTTAAGGTTAGTTTTAGGTTTCCAGCCTCATCATTACTGTGACAGGATGGAAAATTAGCCAGGAATTTCTTTAGAGAGAATGTAGTGGAGATTTAAAGGTCTCAGAATTCAAAGGTAGTAATATAGTTCTGTGGCATCCTCGTTTCTCTGTGATGTTGGTCACTCATCATTGCCATTTGTTATTTTTCTCTATAGCTCCCGATATTTAAGCTATATCATCAACTGAAAGTCATGTTATTTTCTACACTTGCATAAACCTCTAAAGAAAATTTGAAAGAGACTCAGATTTACAGAAGATGTGGTTCATAAGGCTGAGCAGCTGAAGCAGCATGCAGGAGGCTGGAGCATGTCTCCTACAAGGTCAGGTTGAGGGAGCTGGGGTTATTCAGCCTGGAAAAGAGCAGGATGCAGGGGGACCTAATAGCGACATTCCAGTACCTGAAGGGAGCCTACAGGAAGGCTGGAGAGGGACTGTTTACAAAGTCTGTAGTGATAGGACACTACAGGAAAGGGCAGTGGCTACATATTAGAAAAGGGTATATTTAAACTGGATGTTAGGAAGAAGTTCTTTAGCAGGGGCTGATTGAACTCTAGAATTGGTTGCCCAGGGAGGTAGCTGGTGCCCCATCCCTAGATATATTCAAGGTGAGGATGGCTCTGGGTAACCTGCTCTAATTTAGGCTGTCCTTTCTAACTGCATGGGGGTTGGACTAGATGACCTTTGGAGGTCCTTTCCGACCCAAAATATTATACGATTCTATGACTTCTTCTGAAAGTCTAAAGTGCATAATGTTGAAAGAAATCCAGAAGAGAACACTGTATTTATCCTTCTGGAAACGAAGGGGGTTTTTAGAAACACAGCAAAGCAGATGCTGATTGGTGGTGCCACAGCACACCAAGCACTTTCCAAAATGTGATTAGAAAAATGTTCAGCACCCCTGAAAGTATCCACTAGCTTGGTCAGACTCTTAATCTGGGAGAGTGGTTCACATCACACTATGCAGCACCAATAACATATAGTTAGTGCTGTCATTGGTAACTATCCCTGTTTATCCAGTACCACAGTCTCAAGCACTTTTACTTCCAAGCTAACTCCAGTGCTGATCTTTCTTTCTCAAAAAGGTGGGTTTAATGACAAAACTTTGATTGATTTCATTGTCAGTTACTCCTACAAAATATTTTTGACAAACTTGAAAGCACAAACTTGAAAGATATTGGCACAACACGATTTATTGAACATATGACTTGTTTCTGTAGTTTTTCTTTTGAATGGGGAAGAGTGTAAGAGGTTACGTTTACCAAAAGGATTAAGAAGAAAATTCCTCATTCTCTTTTGTACCTTGTACTACTGTATTCTTATAGAAATCAAAATAAAGATCATTTTAGACATTAAAACAAACAGCATTCTTTGTGATTATTAGCCACACATTCACAGAGCATACACGGATGTCCATATACTGAAGCAAACTTATCAGTAAGACAGTTTTCCTTCAGAAGTGGTTTTAAATGAAAATAGCAATTCCTAGATTTGAATAATAGCTTTATGTGCCTAGGGTAATCTTAATCCGAATCTCCCTATCAGTTCACATGAATGTTCTATTTATTCAGTCCTCCAAGGACTCAAATCTAGTTTATCAGCTGTTACAAGATTTGGTAAAGGCAAAACCACAATCAGATTCAGGCTTACAGTTCTGAATTACATAGGTGATGCTAAATAGAGTCATACATCTTGCAAGGAAGTTTTTGATTTTCTGTACAACGTAAGTTCAGTGTCTTTTCTTGACTATTTGCAAATGTATTACAACATCATGAATCAGTAATATAGAATGTACTAGGCCTGCAACTTCTTCCTGGTTTCTTTTGCTCTGTTAATATTTTTATTTTTATATATGTTTAGCTGAGGCTACAAAAGTTGGAGAACCATGCAAATGAGTAACCCAATTGGACCACTTATTGTAACTGTGCTGGTAGGACCTTTTTTATCTCTTAAAATACAGAATTACATGTGACACTGATTGCAATTACTCATGTGTGGAAAAAACCCTAAAACATTTACTAATTTATGTGTTTCTCCTCTTTACATTTAGCTGTAGTTCAGGTGGACAATTGTACTCTATGTGGGCTCATACGCATGCAGAGAGTAAATGATCAGAATTTCATATTTGAAATTTTAAATATAACATTGCCTCTAGTTATGTATTAATGGAGTATTAAACTTGCATTGGATTTCATACCTATTATTGATTTTACTTGCCTATTAACAAGTCTGATTTAAGTGCCTGATAAAGTCTTTTGCCAAAACTTAATGTGCTTTTGATTTGATTTTTATACCACTCATTGAATGCATATCACTCATTATATTGATTATTTTGCATGCATTTACATTCTTTGCTTAAGAATTTTGTTTAATATGATTGTACTATAACTTTGTAGTTTTAATTTTAAAAGTTATAAGTTTTTTGAATGGATTCTTTGATAGGTGTTACTTTTAGTCCCTAGGAAGAAGGCAAGAAGAACAAGGGTATTCAGTACATTATTTGCAGGTTTTGTGTCTACAGAAAGTGTTGAATTTGTATGGTTTATTTGTGAAAATATAGAGTGTTGCTCTTTAATATATTTTTAATCATTATTCTCTTTTTTAAGCACTTAATATGCATTCACTATGTCAGTTCTGGTTGGCCTTACATTTTGAACATTACATTTCTCAATCTTTTTCTGAGACTTATTCCCCAACAAGTGCACATACTTTCCACAACCATTCTGGAGAGTGTATGAGGGATTTTTTATCTCTAATCCTGAATCATGCTTGTGGATGCCATTGTACTCACCTGAAAGAGGAGTATCCTACAGCAACACAAATGACTAGTCCACAACCATCATTGCTTCAGGACAATATCTAAATAATGATCTAAGTGTTCTGTTGTGTCAGTAGTAGTAATAGTGTGGGTCCTTGTCTGAATTCCTGTGTGTGTCACCTGGGTCACCACCAACATTGTGGGTTAGAGACCTTGACTATATTTCAACCAAGAGCTTTTATCTACAATATCAGACACAAAGGGAGGGTTTAATATAAAAATTTATGAGTCTGTAGGCAATGAAGCAAATGGCTCAATTTGTGGTAGAAAAGTATCAGGACATTTTAATTCATTCCCCCCTCCACATACCAGAAGAATCCCCACACAAGATCAAGTGAGAAGAAGGCAGAAGTCACTGAGGGGAGCAGAAGATGAGGGAGTATGTAGGGGGCAGACAGTTTTCTGTTCAAATTTTTAAGCTCAAACTTTAAATTTTTCTGCAGAAATCACACAAATTAAACTTATATTTTCTGCTTAGCTTTTAAAGAATAATATATTCTCAAGAGCAATTGAAAATCCTTATCCACCAATACCCTTAGCCATCAATATACCCTTTATTTCTTCAAACACAGAGAATGGTTTATCTTGAAACAAAATTTCAGCCTCATAAATTCCTTTAGTCAATTCCTAAATGGGCTGTAGATAGGACGGTAACACTGCATGTGTGCTCTCTATAGTTGAGCAAACACATGATGCACACAATAATTAATTTATTGTAACTAATTAAAAAGATAAAGATAAAATGTTTAATAGTTTTTATAAGAAATTAATGTTTATAAAGTTATAATAATGATTGTCACCCTCAGCATTAGATTAGTAGCCTGGGCCTTTTTGTGTTCTTTGTGGCTGCTTTGCTTGACCCTCTGCCAGTTTGTTAAGCTCGTTGTCAAGGTTTATTCACGTATGTTAAAGCTGTGCTGTATTGTGACCTCAGTATTAGCATTCCCATCATGACAGACACAATTAATTAACTAATGTCTAAAGCCCTTGAAGTCCCCAAATCCAAAGAGAAAGAACATCAGCACTGAATTCTAATATGTAAAGCTAGATAGCTAGATTTTGAAACAGACGTGTAACTTAACACCAGATCTTCCAGAAGTTGGCAACTCTACCAAGACTCATATACAAATATTTACAGACTTGCAGAATAAAATGAAATTACTGAAAAGTAAATGCTCTCAAAACTATCTGTTTCATGTTTGGATGGATATAGTTAGCAGAGGTTACGCACTTGTCCCGTAAAAAAGAACAAAATCACTGTAAAGTAGAGGACATATCTATGAGCTGCAGTATGATTGAATATCTTATGCCCCCAATCTGATCTAAGGAGGCACCAGCCAAATCCTGACTGGGAGACAATGGCATGCTGTGGTGTCTCAAAGACTAATGCCAGCCTCTTGTTGTCTTTATTACTCTTCATTTTTCACACAAGCACTCTCACATCTACCTACACTTTCTGGATAAACATCATCTGTCCATCAACTGAATCTAGTCTTACATCTGGGAATTGTCATTTTGCACTTATACATAGTTATGCATCTTTAATATGCACCCATAACAATTAGCCCTCATGATCATGTCTTCATTGTCCAATAAATTAGATACAGAATAAATAAAAAATCACAGAGTTCAGTTAGGGAAAAATAATCATGGTTAATCCATTATCTTAGTGGTGGAAAAGGTTTGAAATCAATTTGCTGCTTTGAAACAGGCTTTATAGGAAGTGTAAAATGAGTTATAAGGCCCAAAAATTTTTAATCTTTAATGTAAAATACTATTCTGATTCCTGTTGCAGCTAAGCTGTTATGCATTTGTCCTTAGTACAGATATATAAGCACATTGTATGTTCGGCATAACTTCCCCCTCTGTCGTAAGGGATTATGTCACACAGATGTTGGTGCTGTATAGATACAGATTTTTTTGCATATAGCCTTCTGTTCTTTATCACAATATATAATTTAAAAACTGTTCTTATTTTACTAAGAAAGGGCACAAGTTAAATCAGATTTCCTAAAGGAACAGGAATTATATGAAATATTGAGGGTGTGAAACTTCATGCAAGCTGTGCTTAACTATCATGACTTGTCTGCACAGTCTGCACTAGGTTAGTAACACTTATAGCAGTCAGTCCACTCATGCACATCGTGAGTGGAAGAGAGAGATTATTGTTCCTTTAGGTACTTCAGTGGCACAGATCATTGTTGCTGCTGCTAGGATGAACCATATGAGTCAACCTTACTTTTCCTGTACAGTTATTTCCTAATGTACTTGTACACACGTGCACCAGGGAAAGATCTATCATATCTGTCTAGAATCCAAACACATATTCTCTGAACAGTCATCTTATTCCTGTTTCCCAATGCACTTAACACTTAAGAGAAAGCATCGCTAAAACATATGCGAACCAGAATAGCATTTCTGAAAGCAATTATCTTATCCTTGCCAGCAAGAGAGTTTGTCTGCTCACAGCAGCTTTAAAGGACATGCCATTTACATCCTGACACAATTCAGAATATTCTTGTTCTGAGCTAAACAGATTTAGTGTAACAGCTGGTCAGAAATTTTTCAGATTTCACATTTTTTTCCATAGAAAAATTTCAGTTCATGATTGGAATAGATCAAAATGCTATGATAAGGTTGGACTTGTCAAAAAACAAAACTCCAAATTAAAAATAATGCAAACCTTAGTGTGTAGACAATTAACTGTGGTGGAAATTTCTTTTAGTGCTTCAGCTGAGAAGGTTTAGACCTCTGCACCAATGCTGGATAGGCTAACATTTTGTGTTATCAAACATTCCAAGTTGAGCTGCTTCCCACTACTCCCACTCATCTTGTCCCGTTTAAAAACTTGCAGAGCAGAAACCTGAATCTGAATTTTGTATTGCAAGGCCCACTTGCCTGTGTGCTCTCATAATCATCCCATGCTCATGGAGGCTTGACACGGTCCCAAAGCAATTTCAAATCTTACCAGATTCAGCAAGAGAGAACCCTTTGAATACCTACAGATTTCACACTTCTACACAAATATAAAGTAAAGCCCAAACAAATATTTAAAGGTTTATATACTCAATAATTATGAAAGCACATTCAGGAAATTGAAGTGTACATGTAATCAGATGAACTTCCCATTAATAATCACTTTGACTATGGAAGGAAAGGCTTTTTAATCTTCTGATTTATATAAATTATTAAATTTTCTAACAAATAAGAAAAAAAAAATCTGTCAAATATTTATCCTCTTCAACATTACTGAAAAAGAGCTTAGCTAGGTCACTATGAAGAAAAAAAAAAAATCAATAAAGACTGCATTTTAAAGTATTTACCATTGTAGAAGTAGTATGAATTTATGATTAGGTTTAACAAGGGAAGCAAAACCTACTTGTATTCTTGAATGGAACAATTCTGAGGGACAGAATCAAACAGTAGAAAAATATACTTAGAACAACGTGTTTTGTTTTTGTAGAATTACATATGAAAATAATCTGGCACGTAATACACAGCCCTAACACTGGCAAAAATTAGCCTTTAAGAGATTTCCTTTTCAGAGAAAAAAAATGGGAGGAAATGTGCTTTATTCTTTGTAAAACTGAAATGAGCAGGAACTGTGGTGTGGTTGACAGTTATTCAAACCTCAGGCAAAAAACATCAATTCTTAAAAAGTCCTCTATGATAATGAACATTTCAAGATAAGCAGCAGCTTTAGCTGTTCATCTAAAAGTGGAGTTTTGTTTTAGAGTCAAACTATTTTTCATTAATATATACAGAAAACTACTCTGCTCTAAAGAGGATAAAAGGCATAAACTGCTTTCCAGTCATCCTGTCCCCTTTCAGACTGATTCAATTGACAATACATATCATACATTATAATAGACATGAATTTCTCTGAAATTAGGAATGAGCTGCACTTTTGGGATATTTCTCTGCTTTACTAGAGGCATCTGACAGGAGCAGTCTCTTAGAGAGTTAACTTGTCTAAATGCCGGTTCATACTACTAAGGGAAACAGCAACTTCTGCATAGTTAAAATTTCATCCAAGTCTATTCTAAAGTTCTATTGTAGCTGCTACAGCATTTTATTTTAATAATTGATTATTCTGAATAATAGAGTAGCAAATGCTACACTAGTAGCATTTCTTTCCGCAAAGTTTGAAGAAACATTTATTTGAAGAAGGTGTTGCAAAATGGTTCCATTATTAAATGGTTGCCTAGATCTAGCTAAAAAAAACAGAGTCATGATTTTGTCACATGTACACAGTCCATTTCTTAAATTTCAATATAATATTTTCAGGGTACTATTAGAAATCATTAACTTCATGCACTTAACTTCATGTGTTAAACTTCACTTTCATGTTTCTAGTATCGTTTTCTTCCCCTTACTCCATTATAACTTGAAATTCCCAGAAGACATAGTCTGTAAGTGACAGTGTGTAATCCTGAAGGAATATTTGTCAGTGAACACAAGAATCAGTTAATAGCAAAAAGTTGGCATTAAAGTAATTGATAATGGGACTTGAATTCCCTAGGTATGTCTGTCCTTGGACAGTCATATTGAGAAAAAATTGACAGATTAGTTATGAGATGAATCACTAACTCTTATCTATTGCAATTACTTGGATAAAATGAGAAGTGAATCAATAAGGTTACCAAGCTGCCTTCTCAACGGTACTTGAACTCCATCCGTCTTTTTAAAGAGAGACACCTCAAGGGTATGCCGGACAGATCCAGAAAGTTACCAGAAATCTTATTCCATGGAAGGCAGGGACATACAATGACCATTAGGCTGTTTACTGGTAGAATGGTGCTTGTGTAGTTTGTGATGTCCCTGACTGTATGCCCAAGGGCTGGCATCGCCCCTGTGATTGTCATGGACTAATCTGATGTGTGTCCTACTAACACAGTGTTAGCATTTCCCATGGAAGGACATCTGTTGGGAATAACTGTCCACAAAATCTGCTGTTTTGTGGAAAAGAAGTTCTATCTGTTGAAAATAGCTATTACAGTGATGCCTGTTGTTCCAGATAAATAAACATCAGAAATAGGTCCCTTTCTGTTTCATTTACATCTGCAGAAAAAATATTTTTAGAAAAGGAGCCAGCATTAGAGAAAAACAATTTCCAAAATAGTCTATAGCTCATTAGTGAAGTTGCTGGGTTGTGGCATGAAATTTACATTTTTACTTGATATGAAAAATGTGCTGGCTGATACAGTCAATGCAAGATTTATTATATCCTTAGCTATTAATTTTCTTCTTACAATATTTTAAACAACATGATCCTAGCTTATAGAAATCAAGCAGATCTCATATAAAAAATAATATTTTAAACCAAATTTCCTATAAACTATTAATTGCAAGGTTTTGATACATAGAAAATTGAAAATAGAATTTTTAAAAGACATCTTTAAGCTATTTAAAATATAAAATTGTAAGTATAATCAACTTTTTCTGTACTTTCTAAATCCCTACATTACCAGTCTGCAATGTGTATTTTGTAAAGTCACAGAAAATAGTTCATAATGAGAACATACATATGTGTCTGTGTGTGTGTGTGTGTGTGTGTGTGTGTGTGTGTGAAGGCTGGTAATGCTATCAGCAACCTTGTATAATGAACTTAAAAATAAGATATCAGAAAACATTCTGAATTAATTTAACAGGTATTTAGAGTACATTTTCAGAATTAAGAAGAGGTTCGTATGAGACAGAGGAAACTCCTTGGAAATTGAAACCATCATTTGAGTTTGAGAAATGTAATAGGAATTTTAAGAAGTGAGGCAAAGGCAAAAGCTTTCAAAGGAGCATCTTAAGATTCACACTAATTTCTTCACTGAGGCAAGTCTGGAGGAGAACTACTAAGCATGATGAAAGTAAAAATTACACACATATCAAAATACAGACATCTGATTTCTGCAGATAGGAAAAATAGTAACATGGATGTAAGAAGAGAACTATCGAATTTACTTTGTTCAAGAACAACAAACTTACTTTCTCTCCTGCAGTGAGGTGGCTGACCTGATTTTCTAGTCACAAAAAGTTAGGTAAATTTAGTCATTCCAGGCTTGGAGCAACTGCCACAGGACCACATGAAACACAGACTAATCCAGGAATCATTAAACTGTGAGGAACTAGTTGTAGAGATTGAGGAAGACCATGAGGACAGGTAAAAAGGAAAAAAAAAATACAAAGTTGGACTGCTAGCCCCAGCCTTGCCAGATAGTGAGTTTTGGATACACTACTGATTTCTATCTCAGCAAAACTCCTTCCATAAAGAGAGATACTTCCAGGGAAATATCTGTGACACTGAACAAGATGGATGACAGACTTCTCTGAAAATAACTCTGGACACCCGAGTTGAGAAAGAAGTGGAAACAAACAAAGCTTAATAAAGTAACTGTTGAGTTGTTAGGGGAAAGGATACAGCTCTACAGCAAAAATCAACCCAGCTCAGGTGTTAAACCTAGCACAACAAAGGTTAAGAAATTATATGACTGCAGTCTATACATCTAAATGTAGACCAGAAAAAGATGCTTTTAAGACAAATATTACTGATTGAATGGATGTATATTAGTAATGTGTAAAACATACAAAATTTCAGAAGCTGTTTCAAATGGAAGAATGGGGGTGTCTGTGTCAGAAACTTTGATAATGTAAAATTTTCACAATAAACTGGTGAAGTAGTCCTTACCAAACTGATCAATAAACTCTGAAATAAGAGGTCTGGGTTGTGGACTGTTTTCTGAAACAGCAAATTCATATCAATCAGTAGTTGACCCTAAATACATACTTTCTGACAAGGAATTACATTTATTCTATAAAGCTTCATGCCACATCTGTTTCGGGATTTGGCTCTTTCATCAGAGATGAATTAAGGTTGTTTGACTCACACAAAAGGCAAAGAAAGCCTGAGTTATCCTTGAAAATCAATTATCTGTGAACACTGTTAGTTCAGGATCTATTGCCATTAAGTGTTGTCAGGGCTAATTAATATATAAGAGAGTGAATACCTACTATGCTCAAACTTGCCCCACCATTACATATATTGTTTCTTTCATTCTTTAAGTCTTATTTACTTTATGAAATACTCCTGTATGGCAAAGCTCATGACTCCCTTTGAGTATTTCCACTTTCTTCCTTCATCACAGGTATCAAAACCTGTCTGTAACACACCAGGTAAACTTACTTCTACATGATGTGCCAAATGATGTTATGTCTATTTTTTTTTTCTGTGACACAGCCAAAGCTTCCTCTGCACCACAATGGTGGAATGATAAACAACTCCTGTGTCCATTGCATCTTTTTTGTTCTGTGCTCTTTTCCAGTATTTCCTCATCTGCCATCACTCTGCTGTTGAATTTATTGTAATAGGTAACTGGATTTGCATAAAGCCTAAGTGTCACAGTATCACAGTATCACAGCAATGATGAGGCTGCAAAAGACCTTAAAGATCATTCAGTCCAACCTAAATCCAAGTAAACCAAGTAAACCTAACTTCTGACATCTAGATCATAAATTTTCTATAGCATGTATGCCGTGCTCTTAAAATAAATTATGACCACTTAGAATTAAAATATATTTATATAAGATGTAATATGAGGTCACTGTATTATTATTAAAAATTAATAGCTATTTGAAAGCTGATCTGTCAGACATATTCAAATTAAGGAAAACAGAAATTATATTTAAGATTGATAATTTTTAAAAAAGGAATTAAATATATGGAGTAAAATGCCCTTGAAATTTAATTAAAAAAAAATATTTCTCATGTTCTCCTTCAAGAATTGTACAATAATATTTCAAATTTTTAATTATTCTGTCTTCTAGTGAAATGACCACATAGCTCACTGAATATATGTGCAATGTCAGAGTTTTTTAAGGATGGAGCATTAAGCACAGCATGCATTGGAAATACATTAATAATATCTTTGGCAATAGTGTCATGATTTTTAAAAAGTACGTTTAATCTTTGTCAAGAATATCCATACATTCAATTTTGTAATAGAAAATACTTCATTATAGCATCACTGGTTAGTGATGATTAGGGGTGGCAACATTAGGAGGGCTGTGGCTGCTGTGGGACAACTCCGACCTCTCTGCAACTAGCTTCTCCCTCCTCCACCAAGTACAAACTGACCAGAATGTCTCCTGGATCTGACTGTCAGTGGCCTTGACAGTGGCATCAGCATGTTGAATGTTTTTACAGATTTGTCTTGGGCCAATTCATCATCCTTAATCCGTAGCCCACCCTACCGCTGGATATTGTACGAATATCCTACTGCATGATCCTACTACAGGCTAAGGCACTAGAAAGGGATGACAATGTGGGACCTCTGCTGAATGAGCTGGGTACCATTAAGACAGAGGATACAGAGAACACAGACACACTGAACACTTTCATTGCTTCCGTCTATACTTCTGGGAGCTGTCCTGGTATCAAAGGCCCGACTGCTGAGGCTCCAGAGGAAGTTGAGGCAAAAAAGAACCCAGCCTTCGTTGATGAAAACTGGGTTAGGAATGTGTTGAGCAAAGTGGATGAACATAAGTCCATGGGCCCTCATGGGATGCACCTGCGCGTGCTAAGGGAGACAGTGGAAGTCATTGCTAAGACACTCTCTGTCATCTTTTATAAGTCACAGGGATCAGGAGAGGTGCCTAGAGGCTGCAGGTTAGCAAACGTCACTCCAATCTTCAAGAAGGGTAAGAAGGAGGTATCAGGTAACTATGGACAGGTCAACCTCACCTCCATCCTAGGAAAGATGATGGAACAATTTGTCCTGGGTGCTGTCTCTAGGCACATCAGGGACAAGAGGGTCATTAGGGACAGTCAGTATGACCTCATCAAGGGGAAGTCATGCTTGACCAACCTGATAGGCTTTTATGAGGGCATAACTGAGGGATAGATGATGGCAGAGCAGTGGATGAGATCTATCCTTCAGGAAGGCATTTGACACAGTCTCACATAGCATCTTCATGGCCAAACTGAGGCAGTGTGGACTGGATGACTGGGTAGTGAGGTGGACTGTGAACTGGTTGCAGGATAGAAGCCAGAGAGTAGTGGTTAATGGGACAGCCTAGTTGGAGGCCTGTATCTAGTGCGGTCCCCTAAGGATCAGTACTGGGACCAGTCCTCTTCAACCTATTCATTAATAATGTGGCTGAGGGATTAGAGTGCCCTGTCAGCAAGTTTGCTGATGACACAAAGCTGGGTGAGTGAGGTACAAGAACAAATCCAGGCACCAGTATAGGTTGTGAGTGGCCTGTTGGAGAGCAGTGTAGGAGAAAGGGACCTGGGGTTCCTAGTGGACAGCAGTACGACTCTGAGCCAGCAATGTGCTTTTATGGCCAAGAGAGAAAATAGCATCTGGGGGTGCATCAGAACTGGGAGTGGTTAGTAGATCAAGGGAGTTTCTTCTCCCACTCTACTCTGCACTAGTGAGACCGCATCTGGAGTATTGTGTCCAGCTCTGGGCCCCTCAGTTGAAGCTGCCAGAGGGTATCCACAGTAGAGCAACGAAGATGATGAAGGAAGTAGAACAGCTCCCTTATGAAGAAAGGCTGAGGGAACTGGGTGTCTTTAGCTTGGAGGAGGCTGAGAGGTGACCTCATGAATGTCTACAAATATGTGAGGGGTGGGTGTCAGGAGGGTGGAGCCAGGCTCTTCTCAAGGTCATCCAGTGATAGGAGAATGGGCAATGTGTACAAGCTGGAACATAGGATGTTCCATATAAATCTCAGAAGGAACTTTTTCCCAGTGAGGGTAGCAAGCACTGGAACAGGCTGCCCAGGGAGGCTGTGGAGTCTCCTTCTCTGGAGATGTTTAAGACCTTCCTGGATATGTTCCTATAAAACTTGGCCTAGGAGATCCTGCTATGGCAGGGAGATTGGACTTTCTAGGTCCCTTCTGATCCTTAATGATTCTATGATTCTCTCATTCTTCTATTCTGCTGCTTCTGTACCCATGCTGCTGTGCCCCTCCTGGGGAACTACATTGGTGTCCTGAATGGCTTTCTACTAGTTCACTGATCCTGCCTTGATGTCTTCCCCTTCTGTCCTCTTACAGTGCCTGTAAGGACCATGTTCTTGCATCAGATCCAGTGTTTCCTGTGTCTTGGAATCCTTCAGGATCCCTATTACTGATTGGTTGGGCTGCCTCCTTTTTCCAAAGAAATTCTGAAAAGAGAAAGGAGTTTTTATTAAGAGAGCCTGACTCTGGCCTACTACAATGCAGTAGTGGCTATGATGTGCCTCAATGTCATAGAATGAGATGAGGTTTGTCAGGCAGGACCTGCCTTTCCATGATGATGATTATGATGATTATGATGATGATGATGATTACTACTATTTTTGAAAAGACTTTTTACACAGACTAACAAATTATTCCATATTCCCACTATGTCTACTTAGGTCTTGCCAATTGTGAAGAGAAAGTTATAAATGAAGTCATAACTTCAGAAGAAAATTTATTAATATATTTATTTTTTTTTCAAAACACTAAAGAAATCCAAGACCAGTTTGCCAGATATCTTTCAAATTCTTTGTTAATTGACAGCCTCCTATGCTAAGCATTTTAATGTTCAGAATAGGCCCAGGAAACACACTGATTAAGAGTGGTTTATCAATAAGAACAGGATTACAAATGCCTTTATATAAAATTGAGTTAAAAACTGATGCAAAATAGAATCACACACTGCTTTGGAAACTCTTGTTTTTCTTACAAATAGAAGAATGAATCATTATTTGGCAATAAATAAGAGTTGATCAATGTGTCTAAAGCTCCTTGTGAATACCAAAAACCAGCAAAATTATTTTTAAAGATGGATAAACAAATTACTTTTTTTTTTTTAGCTGTAGAACTGCCTTGTAGAGTTGAAACCATCAAGAATAACAAGCTTGAAACTTTTGTTATAGTCACTGTTATAAAACAAGATGGTAAGAACTCCTAAATGTGAAATACATAGAATCATAGGGTACTCATAGCTGGATAGGACCTCCAGGATAATGAAGTGCAGCCTTCATCCCATCTCCCTAAGCCTTTGGCCATTGTCTCAAATGCTCTATCTACTTGATTTTTAAACACCTCCACATATGGTGACTCCACCACCTCCCTGGGCAGCCCCTTCCAGTGCCCAATCACTCTCTTGGTAAAGAACTTTTCTCTAATGTCTAATCTAACCCTCCCCTAGTGCAGCTTGAGGCCATTTCCCCTCATCCTATCATTTGTTACTTGGGAGAAGATATCAGCACCATCCTCACTACAAGCTCAAGGTAATTGTAGAGAGCAATAAGGTCTCCTCTCAGCCTCCTTGCTTTAGATTAAACAACCCCAGTTCCCTCAGTCACTCCTCACAGAGCCTGTTTTCCAGACCTCTCGCTAGCCTTGTTGCCCTTCTCTGGACCCTCTCCAGCACCTCTATGTCCTTCTTATACTGTGGTGCCCAAAATTGGACCAGGTACTTAAGATGCATTTGCACAAGTGTGGAGTACAAGGGCACCATCACCACACAGCTCCTGTTATCTAAGATGGTCAGAAAAGTTTTGGTCAGATTGGTAAATGAGTCCCCACCATTCCTGATAAACTTCCAGAGGATTCTGAGAGAAGATTGAATAGATTTCACTGGTACTTATAACTGTCAGCCAGTGTTATTTCCAAGGTTGATTTTAAATCAGTGGTAAATGGAGGACAGATAGAGTTACATTTCATTGTGATATGAAGTCTGAGTGTTAGTGCTGGCTGAGATCTTTTCACAATTTTATATTGTTACCTGAATTGGAAGGTAAAAATATTAATCTTTTTTTTTCAATCTATTATTACCTTTAAAGTAGTTTCTCCAGCTTTTAATCAAATTCTGCATAAGAATTATTAAAAGAATTGTGGACATGTTAAAAGAACAAAAAATGTCTGTATCTTTTTAAGGCCAAACACTGATGCAAAAGAAGGTACGAAACAAAGCACAAACCTCAGATGGGAGGGAATTTTCTTCTTAATCTATGCCTGGCAATCAGTTTATGCTCTGAAGCGGGACAAATAACATTTCTGCACAAATATTTAATCTGATGTCCAATAAAGGCTATAAATTCCCTAAAAGAAAAATAAAACCTAAGTATAGCTGGTACTCTTGGGTAGCAGACTGTCTCATCGCATTGACCAGGCTTGTTCAAGATGTTAATGGAGATTTGTGTGTAAGTTCTCTGATGCCTTAATTGCCGAAGGCAAATAGAACTTCTATAATAAAGGAGCATGCAGGGAGGGAATTCCCAAGAGACGCACTTGTATTAGCTTTTCCCAAGTCTACTCTCCATATTGCGGTTCCTGTTAAAAAGCAGACTTGAAGGATGAAACTCCATGGAAATGTTATTCGGAATTCAACAAAACCATAGAACAAGCCTAGAGCTGTACAACTAGGACACTTGTTCTTCTCAGCTTTCTGTTTATCTCTGCAAGCTTGTTTCCTGAACACCAAGGTATTGCTGATATGGACATGGCTGGTATGAGCAACTAGTCATTCGGAGATGTAACCTAAACACAATCTTACAGGTAAAGCTGTTTTCTTGTTGTGGAAGAACACCCCAAATATATGCTAGACAGTACAGAAGGAATATAATCAACCACACAGAAGAGAGGGAGAAAAGGAAAGACAATTATCTGTTCATTACAGAACAAACAACAAGAACAAAAAGAATCCTTGAGGAGAAGAGTAGAACTACTCATTCTACAGCACCATTGGCTTTTTTCAGTTATTTACAGTCTTAGATCTCTAACATTGTCAAAACGACTTACCAGGATCCTATCTTCAAATTCATAACACTTGTCACACCCCCAGCCCAAATATGAAATTTTAAACATATTAAGCTTCTGTCTGTTCTTGTGTAAGTGAAAATTTTCCAGCTCCATTTGTCACATTTAATAAGCATAACCTAGAAAATTAAGAAAATAAGAAGTCTTGTCTGAAGGCATCATCCTGGCAAATTTCACCAGAAGACAGCAAGTCAGTAATATATGAGACATAGAGTAGTCAGCAGCTAGAAGTCAGTGAAAAGACAGATTTTACATGGATTTCTTATGTTCTTATGTCTTCATTATGTTCATTCTAAATCTACCCTCTTTCAGCTTAAAACCATTGCCTCTTGTCCTGTCACTTCATGCTGCACAGGTGAAAAGTCTCTGTCCACCCTTCTTAGAACCTCCTGTTCTAGGTGATTGGCCACGCTGGCCAGCCCCAGGCCAGATTCTCCCTATCAAAGTACTTGTTAGGTGAGAATAAAACAAGGAGGGCTAATTCACCACTTAGAGCAATGGGGAAAAGAGATTTGTCTTGGGGAAACAAATCAAATGTCATTTTAACAGCACTCCTCCCACACACCCATAACAGTGGTTTCAAACCATTTTGTACATTCACCAGCTCAGCTCGTCATCCTCCTTTCCCTCAGGGAAAAACCTGTGCAGTTCTCCCACACAGCTGTGTTGACCACTCCCTACTGAGTAAGTCAGTTCTCTAGCATAGAGGTCTCCCGCAGGCTTCTGTCTATCTAGAGGCTGCAGCATGGAGCTGCGACAGCAGATTTTAAGGACTAGTCCCTGTGTTCCAGTGTGCTTGTCTCTCTCATAGAATCATAAATAAGACAACAACTTTTCAACAGTAATCATCTTCAGTGCCAGTCAGGGACTTGAAACAAACTACTGGACAAATGGTGAATTATTTCTATGGACAGAGGCTGCAAGGGACTGGAGAAAGCAACACAAAACTGCAACAGCAGCAACAGATTCTGAAACTGAAACACCACTTTGAGACAGGGCAACAGTGCAGAATCAGTGTTAAGGTCAAATGGCATTATCTCATATGACACAATTCAGATATGTCCGTCTTCTACAACTGACACATTCACAGGAAGGGTCTGGAGCTGCCACAGCCTGCAGTCACCTGTGTATTTCATAGATTTCCATGTCAATTGCAAATCCAAATCCAAGTAACTGTCCTCACTGGGTCTTACCTCTTTGTTTTCCTGTTCAAAATGTTATTCACATGCATTTCTTTGTTTTTTATGCAGCTGTGGAGGAGCAGTTCTTTTGCTCAGAGGTGAATCCTGAGCAGCTGGTGGTAGTGGATGGTGCTGATCCTTGTAAAATGACACCCTTTCCAGAATTGCTACTTGGACACCCCTGTACTCTCATCAGGTTAAGCCTTGTGACCTGGGGACATCTTAAATGAATATTTAATAAAACTTTTCTGTTATACAGTGCAGTCAGTTTACCCCTATTCAACTTGCCACTAACTACAGGACTGAGTGTGTGATGATCCGATTGAAATATATGACCAAAAACTGTCGTGTCTCACAGCATGATCTGTGAGCTGGAGGAGTGTGTCAGGGAGATCTGCATAAAACAGTTCTTTCTTTCCACTCCCACACTGATGATTTTTCTTTATAAATTGCAACTGGAAGGCACTAGGAATGGATCTTCCATGGCTGATGAATCCTAAAGGAAGTTGTCTTGACACACTTTCTTGTTTCTGGCTGTTGCAGGCCTTGCAAAGAAGGCAGGAGATAGAAAAAATGGTAATTTTCAAAAATACCTCTCTATTGAGCACTACAGAGCCAGTACCATGGTATCATAAGGCTTAACTGCAGCTTTAAACTGGATAGCTCATGATACACTCATCAGAGAATATATCTGTGCCTATGATTTAAAAATTATTAAACTTCATTTTTGTGCTCAGGTCTAAGACTGCTATGGAATGTGGGATGTGAAGAGGAAGCATGTCTTGTTCACATATTGAAGAGAAAGTTTTAGCCCTTGTCATTCATCAGCTTTAAACTGAATACAGTATATATGGAACACCTTGTTGCACACTGTAGGGTCACCTGTTGGGCCTGTTCCTTCCTCCAGGTGCTACCTCTCCTTACACTACCAACAGTATCCCTTGATATGATATTAGCAGTGACCTTGGTCTTCACAGGGACAGGTTTAACTGTCAACAACTGCAAACATAAAATTTTATCACTTCTAGAATCATACATTCTCTGTGAAATTATGCTAGAATTATCCTATGATTCTATATTTCTATGATTGTAGGAATCATTTCAATTTTCTTCTTCTTTCTTCTCTTACCTCTCCCTTTCTTTTCACCCTCTTATCTCTTTGTCTTTTATTTTTCCTCCTTATTTTCTTAATTTACGTATTTTACCATAATCACGATAACTAGATCGGGCTTCATTTAAAATGAGGAAAAACAGGAAACATTTTTCCAAAGTTCTGTCTACTCATAGATTGTTCTCCTTCTATTTTGTAAAGATTCTACTAAATAGTGTCGAATAGTCATCATCTGACCAGCTCACTATAAATCTTGATTTTTTCTTATTTTTGAAAGTCTAGTGTTAAACCCATTACGACTGATAACTTTGAGCTCATTCAACAGTACCTGTGTCCTCAGAGACTGGCAGGAAAACACATTTGTCACAGCATGAAACATAAATGATGGCTATGCACAGTTAACTCTACTGGGCTAATGAGATCTACTTAGCTCGACAATATTGAGGGACCGAAGGCAAAAGGAAATAAAACGTAACTGCACAGAACTATTCTCCTGTAGAAGAAGGGTGTGTTGCATGATCCCCTTCTCACTGTCTTCTATGGAATGATTTTTATCTGCAGATTATTTTCCTGCTATTAATTAACAGGAGTTAATTTTTTCAGTATCTTCTTGCTCAGTAGAAATTTAGACATCAAATTTATACTGCCTAATTAATTTCATGGTCAGTTATTATCATGTGGACAAAAAATGGGAGCTACATGTGGCAACTGCATTACAAGAGCTACACCAGCTCTGAAACTACTGGAAGTTGTTTCTAGGCATAAGAATCTCAGAAAAGGCCTCAAGTTATTCCCAACTGCATGCTGACATACTTGGCCACTTCACGTGTTCTGTTTAAAATTAGCACTTCTTACCCGTTTATTGATCTAAAGACAACTGTTTGACATTCGCTTCAAGAAATGATGAAATCTTTGAGTGCTGTCAAATGAGGAGGACAGACAGATTCCTGCTGCAAAGGTAGGTTGATGAAACATCAAGTCTTTGGGGAATGGCACAAAGGACAGACCATGTGGTGGCCATTGCTTTTGTCAATGCTGCAGTTTTGCCATTGTCAGCTCTGAACAACCCCTCCAGGCATGTCATTTCTGGCTGAAGGCATCAGTTCTGAAAAACCACAATGGAGACAAGCAGCAGATGTCTCCTCAGAAAAGATCACTTGCAAAGAGTGGAGACATGAGAAGACAGAATAGATTGACTGCACTTTCTGTGTTTCACATGTTCAGAAGCTTTTGCCAATCTCTCCTTGCCCACATCCCCTTGTCCATGTCATCAATAAGAATATTAAGCGCAACAGGCTCCAATTCTGAGCCATGGAGGATACCACTTCTGACTGACCACCAGCTGCAGCTGTATTTGCACCACTCTTTGGGCCTGGCCATCCAGTTTTCTTCTTTAGACTTTTTTCCATGAGAATGCTGTGGGGAAAAGTGTCAAAAGCTTTACTGAAGTTCAAGCAAGCAACATCCACAGCCTTTGCCTCATCCACTGGATTGGTTGCTTTGACATAGAAAGACACCAGGTTTGTTAAGCAGGACACACCTTTCATGACCACATGCTGACTGGGCCTGGTGACTTGGTTGTGCTTTACATGCCAGGTTGATGGTGCTCAGGATGATCTGCTCCATAATCTTCTCCAGCACAGAGACCAGACTAGCAAGTCTGTAGCTTGTTGAATCCTTCTTCCAGCCCTTCTTGTAGGAGGGCATCCCATTTGGTAACCTCTGGTCAACTGGGACTTCCCTGCTTATCTAGGACTGCTGATAGATGATGGAAAGTGGCTTGACAAGCCCTCTTCCAGCTCCTTCAGTACCTTTGGGTGGATCCCTTCCAACCCCCATGTATAAGTCTAAGTAGTGCAGCAGGTCACTGTTTTTCTTTGGATTATGGGAGCTTCTTTCTAATCTCTGTTTCTGTTTTACAGCTCAAGAGGGCTGGGTAACCCAAGAACAACTGTTCTTACAATAAAGATTAAGGAAAAGGATGCTCTTTTCCTCATTTTTTTGTCACTACATTTTCTCCCTATATACAGTAAATGTTGGAATATTTCCTTGTTTGTCCTTTTGCTGTTAATATACTTACAGAAATATTGCGGCAGTAGCCAGATTAGTTGCACTTTGGCCCTTTTAATTTTCTCCTGCATTACTTCATGAAACCCTTGTGTCTCCTAACATGCTGCCTCTAATTCCAAATGTCTGCAACTCAGACTTTCCTGAACAGGCAAAAACCTGCCCTCTAAGCCAGTCTAAAGTATCTGATCTGCTGAGCCCATTCCTTATTTCTCTAAGAATCAAAAATTCTATAATTTCATAACTGCTATGCCCAAAACTTGGTCCATCCATCACATCTCCCACTAATCCTTCTATTTCTGCAAACAGCAACTCAAGCAGGAAGCTTCCATAGCTGTCTCACCAGCTGTGTCAGGAAGTTACCTTCCACACATTGCACAAACCTCCTCACTGTTTCCTCTCTGCTGTATTGCATTTCCAGCAGACATCTGGGAAGTTTGATTCTGCACAAGAACAAGGGTTAGTGGTTGTGAGAATTTACTCAGCTGCCTATAATGCATTTCATCTGTCTTTTCATCCTGGTTGGGTGTTCTGTAACAGACTCACACCAAAGTATTTGCCTTTTTGGCCTTGTCTTTGATTCTTACCAATAGATAATTGGCCTTTTCATCACTAGTCAAGCCCCAGACAGTGAAAACATACCCTAACATACAGGGCTACCTCACCACTTCTCTCTCCTTTCCTATCCCTTTTGAAGAGTTTATAGCACTTCAGCCTTGCAGGTCATCCCACCATGGTTCTGTGAATGCAGTTGTATCACAGTCTTCCTTTTTCACACTGGCTTGCAGCTTCTCCACCTGGCGGCTTGTTCCACACGCATGTGCTTCTGTTTGGCTATAGGTTCTGCCACATTTTTTTGGGAAATAAACCCTAATTCCTGTGTGTCCATTCTCAGGCTTTGAAATGATTTCTAATATAACAGTGAACAAGCCCCCAAATTCTATCAATGACACCAAGCTCAGAGCTGGGTATGTGTCTACAAGACCACAAGAATCAGAGAATCATAGAATCATTAGGGATCAGAAAGGACCTCGGAAGATCATCTAGTCCAATCTCCCTGCCAGTTGCACAGGAACACATCCAGACGGGTCTTGCACTTCTCCAGAGAAGGAGACTCCGCAGCCTGTTCCAATGCTCCATTACCCTCACTGGGAAAAAGTTCCTGCTGATAGTTATATGGAACCTCCTATGTTGCAGCTTGCACCCATTGACCCTTCTCCTATCACCAGATGACCTTGAGAAGAGCCTGGCTCCATCCTCCTGACACCCACCCCTCATATTTGTAGACATGAATGAGGTCACCTCTCAGCCTCCTCTTCTCCAAGCTAAAGACACCCAGCTCCCTCAGCCTTTCTTCATAAGGCAGCTGTTCTACTTCCTTCATCATCTTTGTTGCTCTACTGTGGATACCCTACAGCAGCTCTGTATCCTTGAACTGCGGGGCCCTGAACTGGACACAATTACTCCAGATGCAGTCTCACCAGTGCAGAGCAGAGGGGGAGAAAAGATACGGATTATGTGAAGTTGAGGGTCACCCTCTTGTTGGACTGATGTAATGCAACTGGATCTTAAGTAAAACATATTTGGAAAAATGCCTTGTGTATTTTGAAAGTTTTTCTTGGCACTGGGATACACAGCAGTGACACATACTGAAACAGAGAATGTTGTTGACAAACACATGCAGTGCTTCACTTTGTTTGGGTTTTTTGTTAATTAGGAACTAGATTAAATCTATTTGTTAAAGAACTCATTTGGAAAATTGTGAACCATTTATGTGTTTGCAATGGTTTCTTTTCAACCAAGCACTGGTATTAAAATAAATATAATGCAATTCCCCTTACACTTCCTATGAAAAACTGGTCCCTGTTTATAGAGGTGTATGGGGACTGAAATTGTCCAACAGACAATATCACTCTTACCTTTTGGGAATGTTATTCAGATCTCTTGGTAAGAAATGTTTACAGTCTGCAAGTCTATTTGCTTCTCCTAGGACATGATCCTAAAAATGTTGCATTCCAGAAATCGTGTCCAAAACTGACTATCAGCCACTTATCTCTTGCAGTAGTGTTGAACACATTATATTGAAATCTGTAGCAAAACTACATTTATTCACACTAATTCACATGAATGAATTTACTTGACTGAGCAGTGAAGCACATCCTGGTTAAAGAGCACACCACTCAGTCAGCTGTCCTCTTGCCATGCCTCACTAAACAATTTGTTTATAGGATTAAGATTATGCAGTCCTTTTGTGAATTTCATACTTTGAGAAATACCATGAATTTCTAGAGCCCATCTGGCTTTTTTTCCTGTCAAATACCTAGTCTGTATGATATTTTAAAGATGCTGTTCTAACATGTCATGTATATTTCACACTGTTGCTTGGTAATACAACTGCTTTACAGGCTGAGCCAAGTATGCTGTGCTTCAAGGACAGAGCATTCTGCTCGAGCAGATCATGGTGTCACTTGCAGTTGTTCAGGTATCCTATATGGTAGAGACTGCAATGTAATGGAGTATTTCAGTATAAAACTTCTCCAATAGATTTTGTGTATTGGAGTGTAGAAGTAGACATGGAGATTAGAATAACTAGTAAACTGTATGGAATATATTGTAAACATAAATGATGAAGAATAGTGGCTTTCAAAACTGTGAATAGAGGCTGGATCACAGTGCTTCTTGAACTGTGTAATAATTGCATATTTTGTTGACTGCTTTAACCTTATATAAAATGAGAACTCCACATTTAAAACCATAATGCCTATCTCCATGGAAATAATATGCTATAGCATTATTTGCAAATCTGATGACAAAGGCTCTTATAATGAGATAATTAAGCAAAGTTTAAAAACCTACTAGTAGTTACCAAACTAATTGTTATTTTTTTTGCATTTAAGGGCACTTCATATTTTCTGTCAAGATTTGTACAAACCTCCTTAGGTAAGCACATGTGTGAATTGTAGCTGAAAGTATTCAGCAATGAACTATCATTCAAAACAGGATGCTTTAAAATAAAATAAACTCTACATCGAGCAAAGAGTGTTGGAACAGGTAAACATTTTAAAACTCTTCCAACACTGTTAACTGATCAAAATCCCCACAATGTATTAGGTCTGCTCTTTGCTTTTTGTAACTAAAACACATTTTGTTGCCCAATATTAAGAAAATAGCCATAATGTAAGTGCATCCATAGAATAATTTAGTTGAGAAGCTTGATGGTTCTGTTTGGGTTTTTCTTTTTTATTGTAAGCCATGAAAGGACTTCCATGTACTCTACAGTTGTTTTATGTGCAAAAACTTTACACCATGTTCACCCAGTAAGAATGATGGAGGTGAAGGCATAGTAGTTGGAAGAATACTAAGTTTTGAATGCCCCATCTCCATGATTTCATTGATGATATTCCTATGACAGAATCACAGAATATTAGGGCCTCAAGGTGCCCTCAAATGATCACCTAATTTACTGATTTTTCTTGGGTTTTTTTTTACTGTTCTATTTCAATATTTTCAAAAAAGTTTAAGAAATACCTCAACTTGTAAGAATGTGGTTTGTGTCATTTTCTCACACCAACTATTATGAACAAATACTGCTTCCACTTGCCCAGTGTCTTGGAAAGTCAATAGACCAGGGTTTATCCCATGCTCTCTGATCCAGCAAGACACCTAAGTATGGTTGTTATTGTGACATTTTATGGGTGTCCTCATTTGAACTTCAACAGAAACATTTCTTCATTCAGTTCATTCTTCTTAGGGATTATTTTAACCTAAGGTTAAGAGCATTTTTTTACAGACAGTGCCTCCTTTTAGCTGTGCCAGGTAAGAGTTTCCTTTGCAGTTTGCAGAGATGCCAGACCAAACCCATTTAGCCCGTGGTGGTTAAGATGGGGCAGATGACTGACTGCTGCCCATTGAACTCTCCATGCAGGAGAAGACAATTGCATCTGAAGAAGGCAATGACTGAAACAAGCCTATGCTGGAATAGTTCACTGCTGAGAGAACTTCACCCTATAAAAGTCTGTGAAGTACTGCAGCTGTTGGGAAGGACTCATGTTAGAGAAGTTTGTGGTGGAGTGTCTCCTATGGGGCTCCACACCAAAGAGAGAAGTGTGAGGAGTTCTTCCCCGGAGGAAGAAGGAGAAGAGACAATGTGCTGGACTAACTGGAATACCTGAATACCCATTCCGTGCCCCTCTAGTGTAAAGCAGACTTGAGCCCAAAAACAACAGAGGAGTGAGAGAAGTGTTTTTAAAATCTTACTGTAGTTCTTCATTATTTTACTCCTATTTGACTGGTAAATTGATGGTAGGTTTTTTAAGTTAACTTTGTTTTTTCCCCAAGCAAGTCTGCTTTTGCCAATGAAAACAACTGGTAGATGAGCTCTCCCAAAGCTATAAAATAACCATGGAAAGATCAGATAGTAAAGGGGGAACCTTGCCTGTACTGAAAATGTGCACAGTGCTTGTTTAGAACAGATTAAATTAATATGTCCTGCACACACAAGCAAGAAGAAATCTGTTTAACTCTGCCAAAAATGCAGAGATCTGTGCAGCATTCTGTGGTCTAAAGAAGGACATTTAAGAACAAAAAGGTTTTACATTGCATCAGGATCGTGCTGGCCATAAAAACCTGATGAAATTGTAGCAGGCCAGAGGCACTGATAGGAGCAGAAGTCACCATTCCGATTCATGCATTAAAAAGTGCAAACAGTGTTAAAGACCGTAATTGCACCAAAGTTCACATGGATCAGTTAAGTTAATAAAATGCAGTGAATTGATGTAATGCTGTGGCAATTTTGACAGATTATATGGAACTTTATAAGCAGGAAGACAGAGAATTAACTAATTACTGGTGCTGATGTTGCATTCATTTTGGTTCATAGGCATTTTTATGCTAGAAATAGACTAAAATTTAGCAGAATAGGAAAATCAAGCAGCTATTCTTAGCTCCTATTCCATATTTTTACTTCTTCTCAGGAGCACTGGAAATTTTTATCAGATGTGTGATCTGATGTGTGATCTGTGTTAAGGAGTTATGGTTGATAGTGTTTAGTAAGGTACTGATTATACTGTTGCTATGAAGTCCTGACAGCAAGTTCAGTAGTAAAATTGTGTCTGTCATCTGAATTCATTATCAAATTTAATCACTCTGTGATCGTAGTGGATGAGAAGGATACATGAGGTCTTAAGGATTCTTTTGATCTGAACCTTTATTACAGAGTTTACAGAAACGGAGGGAGCAGGTTAGTAGCACATTTCCTTGCACAGAGTGATGACTTCTCTTTGAATCTTTCCTTTGCCTGTTCTGAGAAAATGCATCTGTTTAATATTAAACAGCAGGTAATCCATGTTCTTGCTCCAAGGTGAGTTTTAAGGAAAAATCAGTATTAGAATAATTAAGAAAATTATCATCTGATAACCATCATTAAATACTTTCATGATAACAGTTGAGATAGCTTGTGGGTATAATTAAACCAGTAATGTTACAGAGCCAATGTAGGATGTAAACAGCCCTGAGAGCATTCTTTTTGATTGAACAGAACCGTTTTTATGATTGCATATCAGTTTTTCTAGCACAGTTGGTTTCCTCAGTAACTGCAACTTTCGTATGTTTTGCTTCAGTTTATTAACACTGTTATCCAGGGTGAAAAAAGTAAGGAAGAAGGCAAGTGAATTGAGATATTGGTATGTCTCTAACTTCATCTGAAAGAAAACACATAAACCTTAACAATTTGAGGGGGGGATGGGAAATAACTCTTGATCTTTATCAACTCCACATGGAGGGTTTTGTGCCTACTATTTTGTTCCTTGCTTTTCAGATGCATTGTACAGATTTTGTGATAAAAAGAAAAAACTAAACAGGTTTTAGTTGTGTCAGCACATTTGAAGGCTATATATGCAATATGTGTGGTATTTGCCTGAATGTGTGGGTAAAACAGAATGCTTTCAATAATGTATGGTAATGAGCATTAACTATTAAATTAAATCTTTTACAAAATGTCTCTTGTATACTAAATTAATTTTCTTTATCTTTTAGAAATAGTTTATTTTAATTTCATTCAAAAACATCAAGCACATTCTGTGAGAAAATCTTATAAACTTCATGCTAGTTAATGAAGTTACTCAAATAGTTTTTTGAGTTTCACCATAGAATCATTGAATCATCAGGGATTGGAAGAGACCTCGAAAGATCATCCAGTCCAATCCCCCTGCCACAGCAGGACTCCTAGACCAAGTAACAGAACAGAACATTATGGACTGAAAGCGAACCGGAAGGATCATCTAGTCAAATCCCCCTTCTGCAGCAGGGTCACCAAGACCAGGTCCAGGTAGGCTTCAAATGTCTCCAGAAAAGGAGACTCCACAACCCCCCCCAGGCAGCGCCCTCCAGTGCCCAATCACTCTCCATGGGAAGAAGTTATAGAATCAGCCAGGGTTGGAAGGGACCACAGGATCATCCAGTCCCACTCCCCCTGCCATGGGGACACCCCACCCCAGAGCATGTTGGCCAGAGCTTCATCCAGCCTGTCCTTAAACACCTCCAGGGATGGGGCCCCAACCACCTCCCTGGGCAACCCAGTCCAGGCTCTCACCACTCTCACGGTGAAGAACTTCCTTCTCACATCAAGTCTAAATCTACCCTACTCCAGCTTTGAACTGATTTGTGTCATTGGATTTTGAACCATAAATGGGTATTTTGTGGCATGATTCAGCAGTGTTACAGGTGTACTTAAAAACTGTAGATAAGGAGCAAGTCTATAAGGTGTATTTGGGATTTTGGTTGAGTCCAACAGTGAAGTCATCAAAGGGCTAGAAAGGCAGACTTTATTTGTTTATAAGGAAGGAAAGATTAACATTTCATAAGCTGTATCTATGCAAAACTGAACTCTCCATGCAAAGTAGTGAGGGGAGCTAGAAGAATAATTTTATGTGATCACTTTTGTCTCTCCATTCTCCATTAACCTCTGCAATGCAGTTTCCTATCAATAAAAGAAGGCGCTGGCTTAGACAAAGTTGCTAGTTTTCAAACTAATGTGAAGTATGAGAATAGTTGGAATATTGGAACTACTTGCAAGACTTCTGAATGAATTTGGAAGATCACCCATTCTACAAATGAAAATGTCTTTTCATGCTTGATCAGTTTGTTTTGGTGATCCAGAGAGACAGACAGTGAGTTTTTAATAAAAGGTTTGGTATAAACATGTATTTTCTTCAGAAGTCTAGTATTTTTCAATAATCATTATTAAATACTGCTTTCCTTGTCTACTTTGGGGAAAACCTGGCCATATCTTTTTGTCAGTTCAGGGAAAAGCCCTTTTTTCTCAGAAATGTAGATGCTTCCTGAATGCCTCACTTGCTAACCATCAATAGCAGCTTTATGGCAGCAAAATTCTGGCCTGTGCAAGTTGCAATTTGCTAATGAAAATGAGATAAAATGATGCTAATGGTATGGGTGAACCATTACAACAATATTTTACACGGTTGTGTGTATGTGTGTGTCATCTAGTTTAAGAAATATTCCCAAATGCTTTTCACATATTATACTATTATCAGATTGCAAATACATAAGTACACAGAAATCACTGACTAAGGTTTTCATAGCCGTATGTATGTTCAAAAATCACTGAAATCACATTGCATTAATCATACACATTAACTCATTATAAGATAATTTCATAGATTATTTTAAAGATTTGCTAATCTGGTTTTTTTTTGTGTGACTTTATTTTTATTCAACAACTTTTATTTTAGAGCTAATATAATGTTTTGTTTTTCGCAGCACAGACCTTAATGCAAAAGCACCAGCAAAATTTTTGCTGGTCATAAGAAACCTGTAATTGAATTCAGTTCTAAATTCTAAAGAATATCTATAAATATTTGAGAATATGTGATTTAGGCTAGAAGCTTCTTAAAACAGCACAAGAATAGTTGAAAAACGTTCTGGCAAAGTGCAGTCTGTTTTTTCACAATTCAAAAGGACTGAAAGTCCATTCCATTTGGAAGAACATCCACGTGTCTATGCTGATGATAAGTTATCAGTGAACTGCCACAGTTCTGTAAATAATTTTATTGTTTTGTTTAAGCAAACCGTTTCTCTTTAAGTATTCAGAATTAAATGATGCTAAAATGGAAGTGGCATCCACACATTTTGACTATTAGTCATTTAATAAGTTTATAGTTATTAGGAAAAAAAGAGATAATGCTTAATTACTTTTTCTTCATCCTCTCAGCAGTCTTCATGAAAATAAATTAGGTCTTTAAAGACCATGTTATCAATGAGCTCTGTGGCTCTCTGATTACAAGTAGGGCATATAAAGTTCTAATTAGAAAAAGCCAAACAGTGGAAGAAATAACAGGTTAAATATCTTCAAGGGGTTTTTTTTATTATTTTAAACTTTTTATCAAGTTCCTTTAGAGTTGGGGTTCTGCACCGTTCTTGTTTTGAATGCCTTGATGTCTTAATATTATCTGTCCATATAGAGGTAGCAAATCTGCCTGGGCACCTATTTTGAAGTGGTATTTATTTTTTACTGTACTGGGTTATTTTGCTGTCAGGTTTTACATGTTTATGCAGATATGCTGTGGTATGAAAAATATGGTTTCACCATGAGGATAGTGAAGAATTGGGTCAAGTTGTCCCAAGATTGTCACCTCCATGCTCAGAGATTTACAAAGCCCAGTGTGTTAACACCATGAGTAACACTCATGGTCTGATCTCAGACCAACTCCTCTGAGCAGGAGGTTTTAGCAGATAGTTTTCCTCCACCCTGAATTGTCCAATATATAGGATGAAATCTTGATACCGAAATCATTGTATTTTTTCATGCAACTGCAGGTTTCCACCCCTAATCAGCTGCTGCAGTCATCCTTATGTCTTGTTGGTTTATCTATGCTCTGCAACTACATAATTCTAGAGAAACTCATGGGGCCAAGCTTGTCCATACCACAGGATGCCCAGTTTTTTTCTCCAGCAATAATACCTTTAGTGTGGAAAGGACTAAGTTATAAATTTTGTCAATATTTATATATTTTCATAATGAGTAGGTTAAGAGTATTTTGAGGAAGCCTACATGAGTTATATAGAATCACAGAATTAGCAGGGATCAGAAGGGACCTCGAAAGATCATCCAGTCCAATCCCCCTGCCACAGCAGGACACCTAGAACAAATAACAGAACAGAACATTATGGACTGAAAGTAATCCAGAAGGATCATCTAGTCCAATCCCCCCTCTGCAGCAGGGTCACCAAGACCAGGTCCAGGTAGGCTTCAAATGTCTCCAGAAAAGGAGACTCCACACCCCTCCCCAGGCAGCCCCCTCCAGTGCCCAATCACCCTCCATGGGAAGAAGTTATATAATCAGCCAGGGTTGGAAGGGACCACAGGATCATCCAGTCCCCCCCCCTCCCGCCATGGGCAGGGACACCCCACCCTAGATCAGGCTGGCCAGAGCTTCATCCAGCCTGGCCTTAAACACTTCCAGGGACGGGGCCCAAAGCACCTCCCTGGGCAACCGGTCCAGGCTCTCACCACTCTTACATCAAGTCTAAATCTGCCCATCTCCAGCTTTGCTCCATTCCCCCTAGTCCTGTCACTACCTGAGATCCTAAAAAGCCCCTCCTCAGCTTTTTTGTAGCCCCCTTCAGATCCTGGAAGGCCACACTAAGGTCACCTTGGAGCCTCCTCTTCTCCAGACTGAACAGCCCCAACTCTGTCAGTCTGGCCTCATAGGAGAGGTGCTCCAGCCCTCTGATCATCCTTGTGACCCTTCTCTGGACACACTCCAGCACGTCCACTCATATAATGAAGTATATTTCAAAGGTAATTACTGAAGATAAATTATTTTTTTATATATTAGTGTTATTTCAAGTAGTATTTGGTTGCCTTCAGGAAGGTCATGTGTTTTGTGCAGTACATTTCTTCACAAGAATCATTAAAGTCTGCAGCATGTATAGAGAGAGATGTTAAAAAAAGGATGAAGTAATAGCATTCTGGTATAAAAAGAATTTTGTCATGGAATCACTATCTGAAAAATAGCGTTCCTGTACTTCAATTTTGCAGAGGTGTTAACAATCATTATTGCGAAGTCTTGCATTAGAACTTAGAACAAGTAAATTACTCACTATAAATTAAAGCTAAGAACCTAAATAAATCAGTGTTAGCAGAGCCGATGCTACTGCCCTGGCGTTTGCTGCTACAGCTCAGTTTATAATCAAATGGGGGTTTAGATTACATACAGAATTAGTATTTGTTAAATATCAATAAATTATTGAATAGGTAGTGATGAATTCAATAAGGGGTAACATTGAATCTAACACACTTCAATTAACACCAAATTATAAATAAAAACATTTGTAACAGATTCTTTTTAGTGTAATAAATATTTGTGAGAGTATTCAAAATAATAGCACTTGAGATAATACAGATATGAAGCATTGGGGGTTTTAAGACAAGTACTCCATACAGCTGGATGACAGTGGAAATAGTATAAAATAGCAAAAAATCTTGATTTTGTGTATCTTATTATAATATTCATTTAATTATATAAGAATGCAATGTGTGATGTCAACTTCCACTC
This sequence comes from Upupa epops, assembly GCA_013397515.1. Classification (NCBI taxonomy): domain Eukaryota; kingdom Metazoa; phylum Chordata; class Aves; order Bucerotiformes; family Upupidae; genus Upupa; species Upupa epops. The sequence goes on along the minus strand of VZRI01005075.1, from coordinate 143,260 downwards.
AAACTGAGCTGTATGAAAAATGTTCACAACCTTTATACTTTACATTTAAGTACATTAAATTTTGACAAATTCTAATTTTTTCTCACTTTTGTTTTTTGTTTAGAGCAGTATTGGTAATAGGTAAACTGAGAACATATAGATGAAGTCTGTCTATTTAAAATGGGAAGAAATACAAACAGCCAAGTGTTCAAATTATTCATGATTACTCCTTGTGCCCAAAACTGGAAAAGGATAGTGACGATAAAAAGAAGTGCACAGACTTTGTGCTTGTTTCACTATACAAAGTAAACAGAAAACCCTCAGATCTTCCCTGTGCTGTTTTCAATACAACATTGAGCATCCTAAGTGACAAGTGGTTTTTGCTGCTAATAAAATGACTAATGGTAAAATTTACGAAGACAAGTTTCCTCCAAATTTGTCTCAAGATTTAATAACTAAAAGAATACATGCTTAGATCAAAGCTTTTTCCTGCCTATCCTTCCCCCATAATTTCTCTAGGTGACATGTTCTGGTCTATCACCAATCTAAATCTACTTGCTTTCAGAGTAAAACCATTGTTCTTTGCCCCATAGCTTCAGGCTGCACAGGGAAAAAGTCTCTCTCTCTCTCTCTCTCTCTCTCTCTCTCTCTCTGTCTTCCTTAGAAACCCCCTTACAAGTTCCACTATAATATTTCCCTGGATTCTTCTCTTCTTCAAGCTGAATCACCCCAATTCTCCCAGCCTTTCCTCACAAGAGGGATCTTCAAGCCCTCTAACTATTTTTGTGACTTTTCTCTGGTACCATACTAATAGGTCCACTTTTGGTTTGTGCTGAGGACCCTATATCTGAACGTAGTACTCCAGATAGAGTATCATAAATACTGAGTAGAGGAGCAGAATCATTTCCTTTGATACTGCCCAGAGAGTGATTGTTTTTCTGGGCTGCATGTGCATGTTACTGGCTCATGTCAAATTTTTCACCCACCAACATCCCCAAGTCATTCTTCAAGGTGTTGTTTTCACTGTCTTCATCTCCCAGCCTGTATTAATACTGGAGACTGTGTCCACACAGGTACAGGGTGTTGAACTTATCAGAGAATCATTAAATTGGAGAAGACCTTTAAGATCATCAAGCCCAACCACGAACAGTACTGTCTCAAACCCACCTCTGCACCATGTCTCTAGGCTTCACATCTACCTCCCTGGCCATCTTGTTCCATGTCTCTAGGCTTCACATCTACCCCCTCCCTGGGCATCTTGTTCCAGTGCCTTATGATCTTTTCAATAAACGATTTTTTCCTAATGCCTTTGTTACAATTAATGAGGTTCAAATGGGTCTGTTCCTTTATCCTGTCAAGGTTCCTCCAGGTGGCATCCTGTCCCTGTAGTAAATGAAACAAATCAACGAGGTAATTCTGTTACATAATTAGTCTTGCACAGAAGTTTTCCTGGCATGTGTACCATAGTCACATTTAACAGGATACGGACATGATGGAGCAGGTACAGAGAAGGACCATAAAAATGATCAGGGGGCTGAAGCACCTCTCCTACAAGGTCAGGTTGAAGGAGCTGGGGTTGTTCAACCTGGAGAAGAGAAGGCTGACCTGATAGCAATCTCACAATACCTGAAGAGACCCTACAAGCAGGCTGGAGGAGGACTGCTTACACAGGTATCTAGTTACAGGACAAGTGGCAGTGGCTTCGTATTAAAAAAGAGTAGATTTAAACTGGATATTAGGAAGAAGTTCTTTAGCAGGAGAGTGGTTGAACACTGGAACAAGTTGCCCAGGGAGGTAGCTGATGCCTTATACCTGGAGATACTCAAAGTGCAGCTGGACAAGGCTCTGGGCAACCTGCTCTAATTGAGGATGTCCCTTCTGTTTGCATGGATGTTGGACTAGATGACCTTTGGAGGTGTCTTCCACCTCCAGTGGTTCTATGAGTCTATCTATGATTTTATGAATTTATAATAACTCCTTGTTCTTTATTTTGTGTAAGAGGCACAATTATTGGTCACGCCGAAGAGTCTGAGCATTGTGAATGCAATGCAATTCATTGCAATTCCTGAAAGGTACTGTGTGTGTTCTGTTTATTTTAAATCAGGAGAAAAATAATAAAGGTTCTGTTCTTGGAAAATGGCCACTGTTTTTCATCATTTTTTCTTCTGATTAAAGTGAGCATGATCTGAATATTCATGATATTCCTTTGACAAAGTGCACCTAAAACATATTGTTCTAAGCTGTGATACGTTATCTTTATTAATTGCTCAAAGGTAATTAGAATTGTTATATGTAGAAATAGGTTCAAACACTTTCCAGCTGTTATAATGACAGAAGTGGGTCTATTTTTTTTTTTAAGCATAATGGAACAGGAGTAAAAAGAAATTGTAGTCTTATTGACTCTGATATTCTACCCAGGTGTACTTGTTGCCTCACATCTCAAAAACCCTAACAATCTTAAAATTAATTTATTAGGTATTTGACAGAATCCTATCTAGGAGCAGAAAGTCCTCTGCAGTGTGTGGTATTATACTGCTTTGAGTATGGTGATTTGCAGTTGAATGTAATTAGATTACCAATGCTGTTGGTAATGTGTTTTCTTGTAGTAATAAGATGGCTTCTACATGGCTTTGTTTCTCTACCTGGGTAATTGTGGTACCTGTTACTATCTATCATACTGACCTTAGCGAAAAAATAAATAATTACTCATCGGCAATGAAAATTTGATACTAGAAAGAAGAGTCCTGCAATTCTCTCTGTTAAATGAAGTTGTGGAATGTCATGCTAAATATATGCAATAGGATTCAGAAGGGTGGCAAGGCATACATTTTGTTCACCTTTTCCAGCACCTGAGAAAGATTTGGTGATTACCATGAGAAGAAAAGCCATGAAGAACTGCTTGGATAGGATGAATTTATTTAAAAATAAATAAACCACACTCACTAATCAAACTCAGATTTAAGAGAACTGGAAAAGAAAAATAAAACCCAAAAAAAAGTTAAAAAAAACATAAATTGAAGTGGTTTTCAATGCCTGAAAATATTTTAGAAAAGCATTTTTTTTTTCAATAGAATGTTGCAATAAAGGTAATAGAGAAATGGTAAAATATATATATATATATATTAAAGAAAAATAGAAAAATGCTATGCCTAGGGGGCAGGGAGAATGTTTGAGAAAATTGCCCCTTGTCCACAATGGCTTAGATTGATTTTTTTCTTATATCTTGTTTGGGATAACATAGATTTCAGCTATACCTCAGGTTGTATGGTCTCTGCAGATTTTTATGCAATTCTGAAACTTGGTTTTAGATTTATTCTCTCTGGTAGTCTGTATACTACATTTAGTCTAAAAGCTGCTGCTTTGAAATGGAGGGAGAAAAAGAATAAAAGAGTATTAAAAAAGAAAAGGGTGTTACATGGTATAAATGACCAGATATCATCTGCCAAGCGAATTTTTGATTATTTTTACCTCTGCTGAGTGTTGAAATCAAATTTTAACTTTTCCTGACAAGTTACTTGTCAAGTGTATGGTGTCCTGCTGCAAGCTGCTTTCATTCATTCCTCTCAATACTCTTCTATTCAATGTACAGAGATAAACTTAAGCCAAAAAGTCTTGAAAGAACAGATGACACTAGAGTTATCACTTTCTTCCTCCTGAAGACTGACATTTCATGTGCAGAAGAACAACTTCCATGGTAATGAATTCGGAATACTGCTGTGACTTTTTCAGATTGTATATGAATGGTCAAGAACTTGATTTAAGTGTCTTTCCTGAAATCATAGAATCCCTGAACCATTAATGATGAAGTAGACCTCCAAGGTCATCAAGTACCACCCCATCAACCAAATTTCCAAGTGCAGCATCTACATGGTTTTTGAACACCTCCAGGGATGACAACTCCACCGTCTCCCTGGGCAGCCTGTTCCAATCCGTGACCACCCCTTGAGTGAAGAAGATTTTTCTAATGTCCAGCCTAAACCTCCTCTGGAACAACTTGTTCTATCACTAGTGACTTGGGACTTCTCCAACACCCACTTCTCAACAACCTCCTTTACGTTAGTTCTGAAGGGTCATAAAGTCTCCCCTCAACATCTTCTCCAGACCAAATAACCCCAGTTATCTCAGCTGCTCTTCATAAGACCCATCCTGAAGGCCCCTCAAGTAGCTCTGTTCTTCTTTGGGTACCTCAGTAGTATTCTTGAATTCAGGTGCCCAAAACTGAACACATTACTCAAGATGAAGCCTTACTAGTGTCTAGTACACAGGAACGATCACTTCTGTGGGTTGCTGTGCCAGGCTGACAGGCCATGATGCACTAGGCTGCACTGAGAAAGCTGCAGAGCCTCATATCTGAGAGCTACTTCTGGTTTCACTACGATTTAGTTCCTCATGTTCACCCCAGCAACTCTCCAGCCACTCACCTGGAGTAACTGCTATGTCTTTATGACTTTTCTATGCTCTGATCTAGGGCTGAAAGCTGATGACACTAGTGGTGTTACTCTGTGCACACAGCTTTTAGGTACATTTCAGTTTGGTTTGGGGCTTGGTGTTTGTGGTTTTGGGGGTGTGTGGTTTACTATGGGGTTGTTTTTTTTTTTTTTAAAATGTTCCAGAATTGTCTTATATAGGGTAGAATTTCTATGCAGAAAAAAAATCTTTTAATTTGGAAGGGACAAAAAGAAATTATTATTTCAGTGTCACCTTTTATTTTCATATTTTTAGCGCAACATTTCTATGCCATTTCTATCCCACATTCATATTCTGATGTAGTCTTTTTCATCAAGCATTCATTTGCGCAATCTAGAAATTATGGGGTTTGCCTAGGACAAAATTATAATAAAATGTAACTATATGTGAAGTTATGTTCGAAATGATCATGTACATTTTAGAGAAAACATTTCCTCGGGAAATGAAAGCATTTGATTAGGGAAATACCTGCTTGCTGAAAGACTCTGACCTCCTTCAGAAAGAGGAGATTATCATCAAGCTCTGGATCACATTCTATCCTTTCAACTTAGGCCTCCCAGTCATACAGTGGTCATTATGCAAATTAATGTCATAGAGTCATAGAATCATTAGGAATTGAAAGAGACCTTGAAAGATCATCAAGTCCAATCCTCCTGCCACAGCAGGATCACCTAGACCAAGTCGCACAGGAACACATCCAGGTGGGTCTTGAATGTCTCAGAATAACATTAAATTTAACAGTGGTTAGTTGGAAAAAGCTTCTGATCACCAGTTCTTTGCAGACTGTGATAGAACACAAAACCATTTCTTTCTTATAATTCCAGTTCTACAACAGATATTTGATATTAGGAGTACAGGGGTGCTGAAAAATATGTATTTTTTTATGTCATTTAAGAACTGTTCATGCAATTTTGTGGAAATGCTGTTGAAAAAACAGAGTTTAAAAGTTCATAAAAGATATATTTTTCTTAGTATACTTAGTTTTTTTTTATATTTTCCTATATTTTCCTCTGTGTGTTCTACACACTTTGTAAAGAGCTCTACCATGCAAGGCAAAACACCCAGCTTAATTTAATACATTTAGTTCTTTGTTTTTACCAGTGGTAAAAAAAGGATGGAGCAAAAACACTGAACGTTTTGTCAGACTTTCAAATTGAAGTAATAAAAGACATGCAATCAGTTGACCTTGGTCTGCTTTCAAACAAGGATAACTGTCACTAGAAAAAGATACCCCAGTGTGATATACAGCTCTGCATAACGACTGAACAGCCTCCTGGCTGCTTGTGCTTGAAAACTGAATTTTCAAAATTAACGAATCAGGCCTTATCCTGTAAAGGAGACTTCTTGATACCTGAAGTGGTTCATGACCCTTAAGGATCCAAACCTGCATTTCAAACTGTATTCTGCATTTCAGTGTTAACATCTGTTCTTTGTAAGCACAGTGAAGTATCCAGCCTACCAGTTGTTTTTCTTGTCCTTACAAGAAAGATAAAGGAAAAGGCTCTGTGTGGGACTATCTTTCTTGACATATAATATTAAAATAATAGCTTTTGACTCAATGTGCCAGACAATTCTCCCTTGCTTGAGGGTGACTTGTGTACAATTTAATATTATGAAGAGATACTTCACCTATTTGGAAATGAGGGAACTCGGGAGCCAAAAGCAGTACAGTACTATATTCACTGCTCCATAAGTATACTTATTAGCTATTCTGAAACATGTAGCACTAGTTCAAGCATGATGTTATGTTAAAGCAACAGTGCCCTTTGTGGGATAAAAGCAAGTATCCTGCACTGTACTGTGTGGCTTTACTGTATTCTTTTTTCTTGTGTTTTTTAAGACAATGTTCTACAGCAATAAGAGAGTAGGGATGTTTTGCTCCATTTTTTCTTCCTTTAATTAAATTTAGAATAAAATTAAAATTGTGGTAGTAGCTTCAGTTTGAAATTTACTGAGGCTAGAGATTAAAAGGTTTTGAAAGCTATGATATAAATCTTTACATTGTGAAATTTGAAATGCATATCTCAGCTTTTTATTCCTCACTGAAACATTAAACAATGAAATATTGTTTCTGAATTTTATTTTATGATCTATTTTGTTTTCTTTGCATTGCTTAAACATTTAATTCATGCTGTTTCCCCACTTTTAACCACTAGCTGCTCAGAACCAAAAAAAATTTTTCATTTCAAGTCTCTGTTGAAAACCAACTTTTCCAATCACCTTGAAGTATAGCTGTCTAAATTATTATGGAGTACTATGAATGCATGTATATAACCATGGTGAATCAGATGAGTCACAAAGGACTTTTGGCAATATTTAATAGGATAGGAGGGAATGTCAGTAGTGACTTAGCAAAAGGTGTCTGCCAAGTTGTCCATAACTCAATTCTCATTTGCAAAACACTGCTTAGAGGGAATTGACCTGGCAGGGAAATTGCACTAAGGGGTCCTCCGGTGAACACACCCAGTCTGTCCAGCTTGTATGCAATATGGTTCCTTCCAATTGACCTAAATTAGCTTGTCAGAAGGGGGTAACTCAGGTTAATGGAGAGTTGAAGGCACTCTAAGAGCATACAAGCTTCTTGAGTAAAGAATTAGCTCTATATGAAATAGCATCTGACATGAATATAAGGAGATAATAGGCTGCCAAGGGGGTTGTGGAGTCTCCTTCTCTGGAGGTGTTCAAGACCCACCTGGATGTGTTCCTGCGAGATTTGGTCTAGGTGGTCCTGCTGTTACTATTGGGGCTTTTATCTCATGAAGCATATACTTTTCCAAATACTGAAAGAACATAACATACTTATGCAGTTCTTTACAATTTAAACTGGCTTATTTGATTATGAGTGAGGAAATTTAGTACATTGCCATGAATAAAACAAAACCTAAAAAAATAATTTGACAAAGTCTTTCCTTATTTATAGGAATAAGCACAGAATACTTCATGTAATGAAAAATCTTCCTGTACCTGAAAAAAAGACTGAATTCATGTGGATCACAAGAAAAGCTGAACTGGATCTGACAGGAGTTCATCTGGCACCTTTACTAAGCTGGCAAAAGCAGAGTCACAGAACTTGGTGACCATAATGCTTGAACTCAATTTATTCACTACTTGCATACATTTTGATTGCTTCTACTTCTGAAATCAATTCCAAAATGAGATACATCTACAAGGGGCATTTCTACTCTTCACTGAAACTTTTCTTCCTGTAGAAACACTTTGGTTAACAGACTAGTTCCTTGCACCTGTGATGGCATTAACAAAGACCATGATAAATAATCAACCATCTCCAGTTGTTTTTATTTTGTTCACCTGTTTTGCTTTCACTAGTTGCCTCTCCTTGAGCTTGCAAATCATATATGAGAAGCCAAATACAGATATTCCTACAATAAATGCTAGTATTATCCTCTTGAGATTATTCACTCTTCTAAGAGGCAACAGAACTTGGATTGGATTCATTCTATCTTAGTGCTTTAGACAAAGTTGTTCATGGGAAAAACCCCAATGTGTGACTCACTAAATATAACCATATTTAATGTGTATTTTAATTGAAAAATGAAAGATTTGTACTTTCAGAAAATTTATGCTGTACAAGATTTATTCTTTAGAATTATTTGCATATTATATGAATTGAGAAATATTTCATGAGGCAATGTAAACTAAAAATCTACCCTAACAAACTAATAAAAATAAGACTTGTCTCAACCTGTGTACAAGACTGATACAATGCCCTCTTTCTTATTAGTGAAAAACAAAAGAAATGCATTAAATAAAGCCACAAATTTGGTGTTTAAGATTTTAATTAGATTAAAAATGTAATAATTTCAGTAACAAATATGTTAATACTCCAGACTAGGCACAGTTAAGTTTATTATACTCCCACATTTACTATGATCTTTGCATATCACTTATTCTGTGTTGAGTCCTTCACTGCCTATCTAAAGTTATTGACATCAATAGAGTCATCGAGGGAGCATGGTGTGTCATTGTAGTCCTGAGGTTGTTGTCAGAGTGGCCTGATGTTGCTCATCCTTCCTTCCTTATTTTAGTGTCTGCTTTATGTTATTTTATATATTTACTTCCACAAATGACACCTTGCTCTTTCTCTACTGGTTTGCAGTTCCACTTTTCATTCAGATTTATTGTATGTGGTGAGTTTTATGTTTGCTCATTACTTGTTTTCCATAAAACTCATTTCACCCAGTTTCTAGGGCTGCATTTCTCTGAGCAGTATTTGACTACCATTTGAGTTGTTTATAACCCTTGTCTGCTTGCATCAGCCCATGCTTATACTTTTTATGCTTCAAACAACTTCTTGTACCCAACTACAATTTAATTAATTAATTACAGGTAGACATTGTTCTTTATAACACTGCTGTAAACACCTTAGCAAAAGCTAAAACAAACTAAAGAAAAACTAGCATTGGAAAGATGCTTTCACAAGTCTCTAGATGGTTAAGTTTCATCTATCTAAATCCTGGCACACCCTAAGTCGTATGCTACACGATAAGGCTTTGGTCTCTTACAATGATGAGACCGTGTTTACTGGATCCTGAGAATCTGAATGACTATAGAATATATGACTTCTGTTTTCTGACATGGCTTTTTTTTTTTTTTTTTGTGTTACTTTTTTATTCACATTCACATTCAGTCAAATATTTATCCAGTATTCTTTGTGAATGCATTTTTTAATGTTTTTTCTCCCCGGGGAGACAATTCCATTTTGCTACAAAAGGAACCTGCAAGTATCATTTTTTAGAATGGAAGTAATTAATGAAGCAGTGAGTGTTTCCCAAAGAGTACCTGCTAAACTATGTGTTCACCTAATTTAGTACTTTTGTGAAGGGTTATCTGGCTTCTCTGAAAACAATCTACATCAGGATTTATCAGAATATCAAACAAACAAAAAAAAGCAGATTTAATAAAATAATTTATATTCATATAATAATTTCCAAGGCATTAGGATTTTACAAGTTTTATGCCTATATAAAAAGAAGATAACAAATGGAAATTGTATTTTCTCAAAGAAATTAGTCTCAGTGGTAAGGTACAGCATCTGGACACTCACTGTGGTCAATCTGTGACAGTAGTTTATTTAGCCACAAAAGGAAGGTTGTGAGAGCCGTGAATATTATTGACATGATGATCATCTACAGCAAAAGACTAGGATGTATTTCTTGAACTTTTTATGCTACCAGACTAATAGATCAATTTGTGTGACAGTATAAGTAAATCTCTGTATTGCTTTATGTCACTGATAAAAGATGCCAGAGAATTTAAATCCCTATTCTCTCAGTGATTCTGCAGCTGCTTGAGTTCAAAATGCCATGTGCAATCATCAAAGCATATATTTATCTATGAACTAAAGTTTCATCCAATTATCTACCAGCTCATTTTGAATAGTAAAAAAGAACGTACTTCTATGCTTGAAAAGAATTGATTTATGCTTTCAATTAAAAATAATTATTTCAAACCAGTTGTGATTCCATGTGTGAGCAAACACATGTCTGTCTGATATAAATGAACAGATCTTAAAATGTTACATCTTGGCAGTTTGAAATATTATTCTTTTTTCAACTACAAGATCAATCTATTGTAGTAACTAAAATAACACCAGGGCTTACTGTGTGCAGTGTTTTCCTGCTTAAATAGTAATAACACATTAAAAAGACAGTTTGGTGAGAATTTATTAAAGTGTAGCAGTATGTTTACTAAAAAAAACAAAGTTGTCACTGCAAATGACCGTGGCTCCAGCAGTCCTGTATAAGATAAGGCATCTGTAAAGCTATTGAAAATACCATTGATTTAGCACACGTTTCTAACACTTACTTCTTATTTCTCTACATCTCTCATATGCTTTGAGTTCTGGTTTGCAGCTCCTCTCCATTTCTGCACAAAACCTGTTACAATACAAATGTACACTTCCTGTAACAACCTGTCAAAGGAAAGTAATGTCATACCCTATTTTGCTACACATAATGCAGAAATCATTGATTCTTCACATTATAGATGTGATACAGATTAGTAATCTATAGCATTTTCTTATATGAACACTAAAGATTCCTAGGAATCTAGTGTCACTGAAGAGCAGAAAGAACAGGTGTTGGTTGGAGAGGAAGGGGTGCTGATTTCATTTTATTCAGTTCTAAATTCTAATTTTCTATTTTCAAAAAATCAAAATGAAACAGTTAAAAATAGCCTTCTTCTAGTTCCCCAGTACAATAAGTGGGTGTATAGGGATGGAATTACTTCTCAATTACTACTCAATTACTTCAGATTTATTTTAAATGACACTAATGACTTTGCACTTGCAATCCGTATATTTAGAATAGCTTATGATAATCTCTGTGAAGTACTTTTATGTCTTTTTTTTTTCTTACAACAAATCAACTATTGAAAACTATTGCTGATATCCTACTGTTAATATATGAACTTATGATGCAGAAGCTCACACCAATTTTTTCCATAATTTGGTTTGTACATTAGAGTTCTGCTAAAATGAATACTGTTTTAATGTCTTGCTTATGTGTTGTCTGTCTTCAGTCTAATAAGACAGAAAGACTGTGTTGATCAGATTAGTATTTTCCATCAGGTGAGTGGAGCTTCCACAAGGCAATACAATAACATGATAGAAACATAGTGCGTGTTCCTAAGGTTCACAACTGAAGGACTTGATTTGTAATGTTACTGTGACAGATAGCTTTTTGTCCTGATATATATCAGTAAGGCTAAAGGCTTGCAGAATTCAATAGCTACTGACACATTTCTGCAGCAGAAATATTGCATTGAACAGAATTTGATAAAAACTGTAGTATGATGTCCTTTCCTCTGCAAAGAAATAGATTTTTAAGTATATATAAAGTCAGACCTTCCAGATTCTGTCCTGATTAATTTCAAGAGCTTTTTTATATAACACATAGCAATGGTTAAACAGAAATCCTGTTTTCTCTAGTATTACTTTCATAAATCAGTACTGTCAGAGATTTTTCTATTCATAGCAAATTCCAGTGAAGAACTCTCTTTCCATGTGGCTTTTTTCATGGATTCCAAAGCAGATTGGATTCACTAATCCATTTGTCTTTATGCTGTTTCATTTTCTTAGTAACATTTTTGCAGATACTGAATAGAAGACTATAGACAAGATTGTGTAAGTATGTTTGGATGCAACATCACCATCAACTGAGTATTTTGAGTGGTGTCAAAATGAAATTAAATGTTTCATTTATTCTTGTGTCTGTCTTCCACCTTTTTGCAAGAGCTTTAGTAAATTATTTTAATTGGCCATTTATAAGCAGATAACCTTTTAAACTGATAAAGCTGTGATTATAATACTTGATATTTCTGTTAAGAATTGGCATTTCCTTTTCCCTATCTCTAATTAAAGGAAAAGAATTCCCTGCTTTAAATTTACCAGAACACATTAATGTGTAGAAAACAGAGACTTTCAACAAAATCAGTGTCATCCTATACTTTCTTGAAAGGCAGAGGAAAACATCTTTCACCTATAGGAAACTGAAATACATTTCCACTCTTTGGCTTGGATTACAAAATAGGATTTATTTTTCCATAGGAAATACTGAAGTATGTAATATATATTTTTCACCAAGCTGGCAACATTACAGAGAGAAATGGAGCAGGATCCACTCATGTATCTAGGCTGATAGAGCAGTTTAGCAGAAAAAAAGACCTAATTCAATATCTGGGGGAAATGATTCAAGCAGTGTTAAACCCATTCCCTGCTATACTCTCTGAAAAGATATTACTACTTCTGTGTGGTCTTGTGCTTTGAAGAGAAGGATCAGAAGGTGAACCAGGAAATCCTACATCTAATACTCTGACCTGTATTACTATTAAAGTGAAATGAAGAGAAGGGAAAAGTTCTACAGTGGTTTGTTGTTTTTTTTTCTCTAAGAACTGAGAGAGAGCTAGTTACTGTATATTTTTATTTTTATATTTTGCTATTCATAATGCTTAATCTGCATCATCCTAAGCTATTTTTCTTCCACTACAAGAAAGCTTCATTACAATACAAAATGGAAAACAGCGGTAAATTTCAGTCACAGGCAAAAAAACATCAAAATTGCCTCAAAAGTGAGGTGTATGCTTCCTCTAAAAAGTTTCAAAGCTTTAACTAAGCTTTGTAGACATGTCAGTTAAAAAGGCAACAGAGTAATTGGGACATGTCTTATAATCCACAACATTTTCCTTAGAAATATTATCTAACCTTTGTTTAAATACTCACGGGAAGTCTTTAGACTTTTGGTAAGATACTGCTCTATTAAAGGTTTATGGGTTTCCCCTAGTTCATTGTATACAATGTATTTTCAGAAAAAAAAATAACATGAAATCTTTCTATGGCATTGCAAGTTTGGGGACTGTGAATGACTAAACTCCAAGGGAATCTAACTACCAAATGAATCCCTAAAATGGAAGAATGCAAATTATTGGATAAGAATGCAGTGTTTAATTTGAGTTATAATACATTAAAAATATTCAATGTAATTACATTTTTGGAAACTTTCATTTTAATGACTGTCTCCAAGAAGAGTTGATATTTCTAGCATTTTACCATCTTGAGTTAATGAAAATGTATGAAATGAAAATATTCTACACTTCTATCAAACATTGAATACCTTGTTCCTTTGGCAAATATTTCCCTGTCTTTCTCCTTCTGAGTAGATAATGGAAAGATTGCTGTGAGACTTCTATTTTATGAATGAATTCTATGGGAATGCCTAACAACACCACCACAAAATAATCTCTAATCAGTTTGCTTCTCGATTGGAAAGCTGTTTCCCTGCTGTTTAAAATGTAAATGTTCTATTGATTTCTGCATCAAAAAAATAATTGTGACTTGATGAAAAATGTCCAGTGCTACTTATGAGCTTACAACTCTTCTTTGAACAGTTTTGAATACTTCTGGAGACTTGAAGTGAAGCAGATTTTGCTACAATCTGTTGGTGTGTCTGTGTTACCCTCTTCTCACACCCTTTCAATGTTTGCTAGTGTCGTGTTAAAAACTCGTTACATTTATAAGCTGGTAATTAATCATGACCTTCAAAGGTAACACATGTATTGTCTGTAAAGATGGAGGCAGAGGACTGTTGAGAGGGGAGGGAGGGGAGGAAGCTTTGCAGGACATTCATCTTAAATGTGGAAGTCTGTGATAATTGATGATAGGAGTCAAAAAGAAGAGTTGTAGAATCCTAACCATAAGGAGATTTAAATTAAATAGACTTGTGATTCTTTTTATAAAGCTGGAACGGCTAGAAGAGACATAAATCTGAGATTTCTATGAATTTTAATAGCCTTTTGAAAATGCTACTGTACAGTTCTTGTGAACTTAGAAGAAATTTCATATTCAAGATCACTTTAAAATAATCCAAATACCTGCCCAAGAAAATGTGTGCTGCTCCTGAAAGAGACTAATATTTGTTTCTGGTTTTGATGGGTGACAAAACTGTCTCAAAATTCAGATGTTGCTTCTGTTTTGAGTCACTATTTGTGTGAAAGATTAACACTGCACTGAAGGTGTCTGCAAGCTCTTGTTTTTGTAAAAAACCTCGGCTCAGCAGAAAACAAATTGGAACCTTGGTGCTCTGAATTCTCTCTTCCTCGTGATAAATGTTCAAAATTTATTGACTGTGAATGTATAAATTCCAAAGGATTGAACTTAGGGAAAATCCTAACAGGACTTCAAAATGAGTGCAGATTTGATAGCAGAAATGGTATTTTTGTACTCTGGCATGCACAGACTACACAAATGCAGGTTTTCCCCCATGATATTTCTGATAACTTTAACAAGGCTGGGTGAGTTTGAAAGACCAGCATGTAGACACTAAACATATTGGTGTACTTGCTAATATAACGATTTTTTTTTATTATTATTCTCTGTGTAGAGAATATCTAAGTGTAAATGCTGAGGAAAGAAGATGCAGGTGGAAAACAAAAGCTTTACTTTGAGCTGGTCCAGTCAATCCTATGGATGGAAACACATTAGTTTAATTCTGAAAGTGCAAACGTAGTTTTGATAATATGACTGATACATACAAGAAAATAATTTGTAATTTCTTGATACTCTTCTGAGATATCATAATGAAAATATACTTCTAAATTCTTCACATATCCAAGCAAACTTACTACATGTGGGCTGTAGAAGGGTTGATTATTGATATTCCTATCATTTAGGGTTTCATTTAGTAAGACCTCTGCCTCCTGATATCTCTATCAAAATAAAGCAGGAGAGAATTTGTTATTTTTATTTATTTATTTTTTGTGATATTCTTAAAGATGTTCAGATTCATAACTGTCAGTTAATCAAAGGGTGTTTCAACTTTATTCTCTACCTTGAATTTTCTCTCATTCTCCTTTAGCAAAAGGTTTGAATTGTAAACCCAAATTCCTTTTTCAGGAAAAAACATTACAATCAGCCATAGACATTTTTTTTGCATGAATTTCTGCCTTAGTTACACTCCTACTATTATTCATTCATGCTACTTTTGTGTTCTTATTTCTTTTAGATGATTTGTGGCAAAATTAACAACTGGTAGAAGCTTCAGTTTTTTTCTAATCATGAACAACAGGGGAAAAATGTGTACAGCTTATTCCACTCAGCTGTGTTGGTTCTACACTGATTCTAGTAGGAAAAAAGTGTAACCTTCTATGTTTGTCACAAAGCTCAATGCAAGTAATTGAATGTGTAGATGGACCATTTAAATTAAAAAAGACATTTCCCAAGTTCCACAAGGGCTACATTTTGCTATTACTGGCTCCTTTTTGCACAGAACAAACAGTACTGTGAGTTTCTATGATGGTATTAGCTCTGAAGGTGGAGTATGTGGATTCTCTTTCATTATGAATGGCACTGCCCTGAGATATGCCATGTGTTTTGAGAACACACATTTTTACTTGTAGTTCAGATGAACTCATAAAATGCAATGTGGCTGTCAACATTCTTGCATAAGTTGTAAAGTGACATCTGCAAAGGATATCATGTAATAAACACACTGAATTCTGTGCTTTGTATCTGAAATTTCTCCTAAGTGCTGACAAATTAGAAAAATAGGTATTTTTCACAGGGAGTGCTCTACACTCTAAATGGCTTTCCTGTTGAGTTTGTCTGATATGGATTATAACCTGTAAACTCTGACATTGTCTAGCTCTAAAGGTGCTGAATTGACTTCTGGTCCCTTGGAGTGTCCTAGAGCAATGGAACTAGCACTATCTCTTGGTCCAAAATAGACAGGCTTGGGCTGGACATTAGGAAATATTTTTTTTCTGAGAAGGAGAGAAAATCCAAGCTCTTCTCAGTGTCATCCAATGATAGGACAAGAGGCAACAGGTGTCAGCTGTAACATAGGAGGTTCCACATAAAGATGAGAAGACACTTTGTCATGGTATGGGTAACAGAGCACTACTGGAATGGGCTGTCCATGTGGGTTATGGAATCTCCATCTCTAGAGAAAAACCTGCCTGGACATGTTCCTGTGCAACTGGATCTACTTTGACAGGTGGATAGGACTACATAATATTTGGAGGTTCCTTCCAATTCCTACTATTCTGTGATTTTGTGAATTAGGACCAAAATTTTCATACTAAGATGTCATTAACTAGAAAAAAAATATAATCAGTACAGAAGCTCTAATTCAGTGAGTACTAGTAATTGTCTAATGCAACTGTAATATACCTAGTTGCAGATGCAAAAATAGCCTTTTATTTCAGTATACAGTGTACTGCAAAATGAGAAGCTACTCCATAGAATGTACTTGATAAAGTGAAATAAATGCAATTGCATTAGTGAGTAGATGTTAAACATTTTAAGAAATATGAATGGTCCAAGGAAATATCTACAAGAAAATTCTAGGAGCATTTGAAAGCAAAACTTAAAGTGAGTTTATAGTTTGAAATCTAAAAATATAATTTACCATGGTAACATGAATTACACAAAGCACTGCAATACCTAATTAAGTTATAAATGTAATTTGCTTTCAGGAATACTATCATCTCAGTTCATATTTCATATATGTTGCTACCTCAACACTCATTCCCACTCTATCTCAAAAGTGTGAAATCTCACAAATTATTTTGGGTGTAAATGTCACTTTTCATTGACGAAGGAAGCTCACAACATTCAAATTTTTCTCTATCACTTGTTCTGGAGCTCTAATCTGAGACCCTAATTCACATCTGTATTTGGGACTTATAGTTCAATTAAGTTAACTTCAAATTGGCTAGAAAGCTTTTCTCATAGTAAGTGTATTGTATTATAGAGCCTGTGATTTCTCAAAGAATGTATTTTGCATCTACTCTATACTAAAACCTTAGAAGCTGCAAAGATTTCACTTTGTGTGGTTTTAGAATTTTTTCTTATTTTTTAGTTGAAACTGTAATGGTGAAATAAAATAATTTTGTCATTTTCCTCAATATTCTACAATCATTTGTTCATGACACATCCAAGCCCTTGGAACATTCACTGACAAAAATACAAACATTTCTGTTATAGCATTCAAACACATCTAAAAACACTTGTTCTTGGCCGTCACAGTATGTTGTTCATTAATTCTACTGACTGTCGTAATGTAGTAAAACAAGCTTGACAGAAAGACTGTGCTTAGATCCTGATTCCATAAGTATTGTTTGAAGTTATCTATTTTATGGAATTCTCTTATTTATCAGGGATTAATTATGTTTTTCAGACGTACCCTCATAGAATCATAGAATCATTAGGGATCAGAAGAGACCTCGAAAGATCATCTCGTCCAATCCCTTTGCCACAGCAGGATCACCTAGACAATGTCACACAAGAACAGATCCAGATGGGTCTTGAATGTCTCCAGAGAAGGAGACTCCACAACCTCCCTGGGCAGCCTGTTCCAATGCTCCATTACCCTCACTGGGAAGAAGTTCCTTCTGAGATTTCTAGGGAACCTCCTCTGTTCCAGCTTGCACCCATTGCCCCTTTTCCTATCACCAGATGACCTTGAGAAGAGCCTGCTCCATCCTTCTGACACCTACCCCTCACACATTGATAGACATGAATGAGGTCACCCTTCAGTCTGTTTAAAAACCTATTTCTAGTTTTAATGACATTTCCTTTTCCTTGACATGGATTCTTGAGTGAAACTTACAAGTAAAGCAAAACCTGGGCAGACCTTGACTGCAGAAAAAGTGCATGTGATATATTGACTCCAGCTCCAGCACTAAAAATGGATTACTTTCAATTTTTTACCACTTCTAAGACATAAGTTTTAAACACATAAGCTTAATATCTCAGCTGCAGCACAAGGGTTTTATTTTGTTCAGGTCATATTCTAATCTCTATTTGCAATAGAGTGAGAATAAAGTGATCTATTGTTTCTTCTCTGCTCACGAAATCTAAAGGAATGACATTGTGGAGGTGAATGTTGGTCTCTTCTCACTAGTAACAAGAGATAGGACAAGAGGAAATGGCCTCAGGTTGCTCCAGGTGAAAGTATTTATTCATATTCATATACAGAACTACATCAAAAAATGCTCTCAGATACTGTGTTGACAGAACATCTACCTATCTTCTAGCTACAGGAAGAAAGAAGTCAAAATATAACCACTCATTGTTTGAATGAGGTCAGACATTAGGAAAAACTTTATTGAAAGGGTCATAAGGCCTTGGAACTGGCTGCCCAGGGGAAGGTTGAATTGCCATCTCTGGACATGTTTAAAAATCATGGAGATCTGGAGCCTAAGGATATGTTTTAGCAGTGGCCTTGGGACAGATGGATTAATAGATGTACTGGATCTTAAAGTTTATTACCAGCATAAATTACTCTAATACATTTAGAGGAACTGGAATATGCACATAGGACAGAGAGATCAGAACAGTGCTACTGCATGTTTAGACATGCCTGCTAAGGATATTTCTACTCTTGATAAAGTATATGAATCTGCAATAGTAAATCATATCTTAATTCAAAAGGTGACAGCATAATCTGCAAGCTGACCTGAAAGCTGCATTTGTTAATTTGCATTACTTATTTATTATTCTATCACTCTTTCAAGAGATAAAACAACAATACTTTGGTTGGTGTCAGCCTAGCATATGGCAGAGTGGAAGCAGGTTGCACCTTCTGTTACAAAGATATCTTTCCAGTCTTAGTTATCACACAGGATAAGTTAGTATCCAAACTATACGGTTCCATATGATTTTCAGTTTGAATACATAAATCATCATGGAATCATAGAATGTATTTTGTTGAAGGGAACTCAGAAGACCATCTAGTCCAATCTTTCCACAAGCAGGGACATCTCTAACTAGATCAGAGCCCAAAACAGCCTGTCCTTGAAGGTCTCCAGTGATGGGGCTTCCACCACCTCTCTAGGCAGACTGTTGAAGGGATCCACCACTGTTACCTTCAAGAACTTTTTCCTATATCCAATTAAATTCTACCTTTTTTTAGCTTAAAACCATGACCCCTCATTTAATCACTCCATGCTCTTGTAAACAGTCTTCCTCAGCCCTCTGACAAGTGCCTTTTAGGGAACTGCAAGACTGTTGTAAGGTCCCTTCAGATCCTTCTCCTCTTCAGGATGAACAACCCCAACACTCTCAGCCTGTGTTCAGAAGAGAGTTACTCCAGCCCTCTGAGCATTTTTGTGGCCTCCCTTGGATGTGCTTCAGCAGGTACTCATCTTTCTTGTGTTGGAGGCTTCACAACTGGATGCAGGACTCAACAGGCAGAGTAGAGAGACAGAATCACCACTCTTGATCTGCTGGACACATTTCTTTTGATGCAGTTCAGGATGTGGTTGCCTTCTGTGCTGTAATTGCACACTACTGGCTCATGTCCAGCCTCTCATCTACTAGTACCCCTAGGACTTTTTCCACAGGGTTCCTTCTCCAGTGGGTCTTCCTCCAGTCTGTATTAATACCTCTGGCAATCCCAACCCAGGTGCAGAACCCTGCCCATGGTGGTGCTGAATCTCATGAGGTTTGCATGGGCCCATTTCTCCAGCTTCTCAGGTCCCTCTGGGAAAAAAACCCTCATCTAAAGTGTAAGTCATGCAGTGCTGATAGCTTCCATTAATCTTCACTGCTGCTTATAAAGAAAACAAGGTAGATGTAACTGGTGGGTAGAAAATAGTGTAGAAAATGCTTACCATATTTTCCTGTGGGAAGATGTGAGATTCCCATTACCTAAACTGTTTTCAAAATTAGCCTGCATATTCTCATGTGGTTTTTTGATCTAGAGATCATTTTCCATACCTGCCCACCTGAGACAGTTTGGTTATTTCACTTTGACTGCAAGAAATAGTCAGGGTATACATGCTTTTAAAAACATAGAATTTTAAATGAAACTTTCCCCCTGAGTTTAAGCAAGTTTTATGATAATGTGACAAACAGCATTTGGTCTGGCTAAGAGGTTTGTCAAAGTTTGTTACAGCACTTCTGTTTCCTGCCTATGTGCCCTGCAATTTGGATGACCTTTTCAAAAAAAATAGTGCAATCAAAAGCCTTGCAGGTTCAAACAACGAGTTGATGTTATATTTTGACCTCTCCTTTCCTGTATCCAGAACATAGATACATGTTCTGTCAACACAGTACTTGAGAGCACTCTGTGATGTGGTTCTGTGAGTATATGAATACCAATTACTACCCATATTGTGAACCAAAATTTGCCATCTGGTACAACTACACTACTTTACTGAACTGAATGGGGAGAGATTGTGTACATCAGACAAAAGAATGAGTACTAATTCATAGTCATTAGCATTCACTGCTTCTTCTTTTCCGTGTTTTTTGCAAATAGATCGTAAATCCACCACCAAGGGTTAGTCACATATATTCATTAATTTCTATGTGTAATTTTCTCTTTCATGTCTAGTGCACAAAGACTTTCCTATAAATATTCATAATTCAGAACATGTTGACTGGTTGCATAAGTCATATGATGTTACTTCTGCTTTCAGCTCGTTAATTTATGTAAATAACAAGTACAAGAAGAATGGCTAATTTTGAATATTAAAAGTAAATGTGGAGTTTGGAATTATCAAGTAGGAAATTGACTTTTTCAAACACATATCGAAAAAGAAAGAACCAAATTTTCAAGGCTGTATATGTGATGTGGAGTATTTTTCCAGGAATGTCAATGGGTTATGTCCTAGATATCCTTTGGGATTTTGAAAACCAGTGGAAGGGGATATATAATATTTGAATTTGAAAGCAAAGTTCTGAATTTTCGAAAAAGTAACTTGCATATTACTGATGTCACTACTGAATAAGTTCTCTTTAAAATGAAGTGCTTCAACATGTTAATAACAAGGCATTGAGTAGAAGTGTTATGTCACAAGAGTTCACGAGCGGTTCAGGCTATTTGAGAGGCTGGAAGGTTGGAGTAGATGACCTCTAATGTCTCTTCCAACATTAGTGATCCTGTGATACCTTCATAGATATCTTTCCTTTCCCTTTCTGACTCTTCAGTACTCTGCTAAAATAATAACCAAATGATGTCTTAAATAAATATTGAAGACATCTAAGTTGAAACATTAATGCTTGTTCTAAATAGTAGAACTAGAGTAATACACTGTCATGTAAGACAGGGCATGCTAGTACATGTAACTTTCTGATTTCTAAGCACTGTGTCTCAGTAAAAATCATTGATCAGTTCTTTCTTTTGTCATTTGTTTCATTCTTACATTTACTATGGAAGAACACCTGGCCCCTATCTTCTTCCCCACTGTGCCATTGCCACTAGACCTCTCAATTTATGAACAGTGACAACAGGCAGCACTTCTCCACAACAGTGTTTAGGCCAACGTTCAGGAATGCCTGTCCTTGGTTCTGCACTGAGTTTTAAAAATGTAATACATAGATCAGTGCCAAGAGAAAAACAGAGGGAAAAAAAGAGAAAGAGTTCAAATCACTTTCTGGCTGAATGCTTTGAACATTTTTCAGGATAGTAAAAGCTGTGGATACTGGCAAATACATATAAAGAAACACAGCTCAGTCTTGTCAGTGCTAGGCAAGGGTATTCACATGTGATCTACCAGGCAAAAGATCCACAATTCACTTCTGCACAATTTTTATACTGTCTTAGAGGAACTTTTTTGTTTCAGAGAGCAAGAAAATTAAACTCAGTTTCATTTTACTAATTTTAGAAGTCACATCACAGAAAACTTGGTTTGTTGTGGGGATGGTTATCCAGCTTAGAGGTTGAATTGAAAAATCATCTGCATAGTCCTTTTTAAATATTTAGCTTTATTCTTCAAGAAAGCAAGTAGTTTCAGATAAAATTTTAGGAAGAAATTCCTCCCTCTGAGGGTGCTGAGGTACTAGAACAGGTTGTGGATGCTCTATTTCTGGCCAAGTTGGGGCTCTGGGCAACCTGATCTGGTCAGAGGTGTCCGTACCAATGTCAGAGGATTGGGACTAGATGGTATTTAACCTCTATTCCAACTCAAACCATTCTATGATTTTAGGGTGGTGGCATGTGCATTTGTCATACTTTGTAAAATGTAATGAAATTTGTAGCTCAAGATAATTTCCCTTAGAGAGTTTTTGTTACTTAAAAATAAAAAGCACAAGAATTTTCAAATAATTCCTACTTAATAGGATATGTTAGGGAGTTCTGAATCCTTTTTCTCTCAAGCATACCTACCAGGGTTTGCTTTGTCTCATGTTAATATTAGCTTTAGAAGGGTAATATTGTCTTAATTTGATCTGACAGCTATCTCTATTCTGTGCAGGTAGGCCTTTTTAATGACAGAAGTTGTACCCAGAATTTGTAGAGGATCTACTCAAAAGCACAAAGAGTGAGGGCAGGCATGCACACCTTCCTGGTTACTGTAATAGACACACATATTTATCTTATTTATCTTGTTTGTATTAAATATAACATTTATATTATTTACATTGTTTATCAGTGAAATTAAAATCTCTGGCTTGCTAAACAGTATTTAAAGAGGAAGATGTTTACTTGCACTGTCATGATGTGTTTGGAGATCATACACATAGTCACCACTGCAGAGGCTGTCTCTGTGTCCTGTGCAGTGTTCTGTCTCTCAAATGTGTCAGCAGTCACCTCATGCAGGTGGACAAGCATGGACAGAGTCCTGCTGGTTGAACTGTATCTGGACTAAAGTTGGCACAGCCTTGGTCTACTGTGTGTATGTGTAACAGATTCATACAATCATAGAATTGTCTAGGTTGGGAAGAATCTTCCTTTACCATCTACCTCTCACTAGACCTGGTTTCTGAAAACCTCATCCAACTCAGTCTTGAAGACCAGGCATCCTGACAGCATCCAGTGCTGCATGCTGCAGTCATAGCCTGCATGCTGAGGTATAAACTTGGTATTCTTTAAATATTCTTGCTGAAGAAAAAGGTGAGACCTTTCAAACAGAAACTGATGCAAACAGTCTTCTACTCAGTATTTTTACTGTTAAACAGTGTAGAATTTGCCTCTTTAGCATACTGCTGGTAGCAACAGTAAAAACAAAAAGAAACAACAAAAAAAACCCCAAGGTGATATATGATGTGACCACTGAACTGGGGATATTTATAAATCTAATACTTTATAAAGTGTATAGTTATATTTGAGCAACAGCTGTTGTATTGCATTTCCTCTTCTTGTATGTTTTCCTAACACATGAAGATACTACCTGTCCTGAGTCATCTGTTAACATCTTTTCACATAAATGAGGAAAGCTAGTATATATGGTGTGAGCAAATAACCTGAAACCCGTAGGTATCACTTTAAACAACCTTCTCAGTAGCACATGATGCTCTAAAATTCTGTCATTGCCTGCTCCAGTAAAAAACTAGTGAAACATTTAGAAAAGCATATAAATGTTAAAATAAGAATTTTTTACGAAGTTTGAGGTAGAAAAAGAAAACTCATAGTGCATATTTTGGTAGTAGCTTTGTGTACCATAACAGGTACTGGTAATAGTGCCAGAATGCAATTAGTCTGAAGTATGCAAAGTGAGTAGAAATCTTGGAATGATAAATATTACGGGTTAAGTAAGCACACCTTCAAGAAAAATGAATACAACATAAAATACAAGGGATCACCACTGGCTGAGAAATGTAATTCATACCTAGATATTTGTTCAGGCTGTAGTGCTTTAACCAATGCTTGTGAAAGCCAACTTAAACAGATGAATAGGCAAATTTAATATTTATTTTATACTTGCTTGTTTTTATTTGTGTGTTCATATTCTGTCAATCTGACACCGAGGATTCCCCATCTGGCCTGAAGTGTAAACACCTTGTCACCTTATCTTGCAGCCCTTTATAATTTGAAAGGAAAGAAAAAATATGGCATAAGGTAGATTTTATACAAGATTAAAAGTCTGAAGATTTCTTAAAGGCTTTGACATGGTATTTCAGTTCCACTTACATGGCTCTGCTTTTCCATTTTATATAAAGAAACCATACACAGAAAACAGCACATTGTATCTCCTTTCCATTGTGCTGTTCTGACAAAATTGTTAAGAAATACCAGCCTTTTGATGGGACAGCCCTGTACCTATTGTGTGACCTTCTGTATTATTTCACAGCTAAATAGTGTGTTTCTTTAATAGATTTCTCTTTATAATACGTGTAAGTAACTCAATCTGCAATGCTAACAATTATGATAGGAAGAAGGTGTAAATTGTTCAATAAAGGAACAATACTCCTCTAGTCACTTTAGAGTAATGCATATCATGAAATAAATAGATGTTGGAAATTAAGTATCTTTTGTTATCCTTGCAGTGTCGAGATGAAGAACATCTGCAGGAGACCTATTTTTGCCAGGATCTAATGATATTTTTATTTAAAAATACATCATAACAAAATTTGGCTTGTGTAAAAAGTTTCTAACTAAATCTTTGCATTTTAATTCTGAAATTACTCTCATGTTGATGTTCTTGATTTCCTACTGCAAATTTGAAGTCAAACTGTGTCTACTGTTAGAATACATGTCAAAATGGGAGTGGAAATATCTACCTTTGCCAGCAAATTTTAAAACTGATGTATTTAATATAAATTCTGAAATGACCTTGTCTTGAAAAACCTGTCAGTTTTACTTTATTTAAAAAATTAATTTTTACCAAAAATTTATTTTTATACAAAATCAGTATTCAGAAAACTCAATACTGCAAAGACAAACAAAGCAATACAACTATTTTTTTTTTCTCAAAACCATAAGAAATAAGGCTGTTGCAGACTTCAGAAGAAGAGGATCATGTCCACACTCTTGTTCCAAGGCAGAGCTGTATGCAGAAATGTCATTCTTGGTAAATATATGGCTAGGCAAGGGATTCTTTGTCTTTCTTCTAAGGATGGAAATTCATTAGAACCTGATGTATGGTTATTATTTAAGCCTAGATTAATCTGCCATGAACCTAGGCATTTATCAGAAATGCCTAAAATCAGACACTGCTCACATTACATTTCTATTTCCAGTGTGGAGGAAGAAATATCTGAGAGAGTAGCTCAAATCTGAGTGTACTTGATCATCCTTTCATAATCCTGTGTATATATTGATTCTGTGGAAGCTTTTAGGAGTCTCACATTCTTAAGAGTTGACAAAATCTTGGATTTAGTTCTGCACCATCAGCTAGCTGTAATCCCAGCCTTCTTTGATAGACAGAAGGGACTCACTTAAAGGAAGGGACCATCTATATCAACCCGGCAGTGACCACACCATCACTTTCTGCACAAGGATACTGCCAAGATTAAGAAAGTATTTTATGCTTCCTTTTGGTGTTGCTGATTTCTCTGCTATGTTTTCTGTACGTGAATCAGCCCTTGGGGGTTACTCACATGAAATTTAAATTACAGAGCATTCTGGGAAGAATGTCAATCTCTTAATCTACTTGGTTAATTGAAAATATCAAATGCAGATAAAGAAATTCTGTCTTTCAAAAATATATGTTTCTTGATAGCACTAAACACAAGCAAGCATAAGAAAGGTGGTTTAATTACAGTACTGAGTTCAATTGCACTTTAAAACAGTAAGGCAAAGCACAGTTTGGTTTATAAGTAGCTGAAGTCTTAGTCACCTTAACATTAATACTCTCCATAGGGAGGGAAGGCATAAATTTAAGAACTCCTGAGAAAATTTGAAGTTCCTGTGTTTTAAGAAATTAATTTACATCTGTGCATATGGATTCAAAGAATTACAGGTGAACACTCATGTTCTAAGAACAGTCAAGAAAAATTTTGCCTCCATAGCCAAAATATATTTTTGTAATAATGTACTAAATTGCTTCTGTTGGAGTCATAGCACTCTCCTTCTGTGTGTTTTGTATCTGACTGTTGTAGGCTGGTTACCTAAAAGTATTTCCATACTACAGATTGTAGCTTTAATTTTGATGCTGTGAGACATACACCTTATATAATTGATAATTTTCATTTCTGTTTCAGAAATCAGTTCTTATTTGCTGTTGCGTTGGGCTGATGTGTTGGGGTTTTTTGTTTTGATGTACCTCTGGGTATTTTCTTTGCTGGTTTGGGTTTTTATTCATAGATTTCCTGAATATGAAAATCTGTCATATAGTACTAATTAGTGGGAAAAATTTCAGATTTTAATTAGTTTGACTTCATGGTTAAAGTTCCCTTTCTTCTATATTTGCAATGTAAGAATAATTAATTTGTAGTCTATGCATCTCTTTTGTTTACCTCATATACTGCACCTTCTTTTTTACCACTTGTATTTACAATAGGTACAGTAGTTATAGCATAGAATCATAGAATCATTAGGGATCAGAAGGGACCTTGAAAGATCGTCTAGTCCAATCTCCCTGCCACAGCAAGACCACCTAGAACATATATTTGTTGAATTACTGGCTGCTGGGTGTTGTATGCAATCTGATGTTGATTTTGTCTTTCTTTTCACGTCATGAGAAAGATCTAAGAAGAGCCACAGTGAATTTTCAGAAAGATACTTCAATATAATTAGCTGCAGATTCTGTGTTTATAAGCTAGGTAGACTCAAGAATAGAATTATTTTAAGTCTTTAACACTGTTTTTAAAGCAGCTGTTATAGGGTTTGGCAGGAAAGACAACATTTATTTTTTCACTAATGTGTTTTTTTCCTTTGCAATGTAATTATTTCTCTGACATAGTAACCAAATAGTAAAGGAATAATGTGTAGATATTTTTACACTATTAATAATAGTGCTGTAGTTATTCAAAGGGCACTGTAGTTTACAGTTTTCATCGTCTTCCTGAAGATTAATGCCAGTACTGTTTTATACACTGCAATTTAAAAGACAGAATGAAAACTTATTCTGCCTATACATATACATGTACTGCGGAAACCTATATGCTGATTTTGTCTGTATTGAAAAACAGACTTTTGCTGAGGCTGCATGAACAACCTTTCAAGGGATTAATTATTCTACCTGTGTGCTAAAGGAAGCCAAGTGCTGATGGTCTTGTGGGGCAGGGAATGTTCTCTTTTTTGTCCCATTGGAGCCTACTCTACAGTGTCTAACACAGTAGGTGCCCCTCAAGCCCCACAGAGCCCTTGTCAGAGGAGAAGATGCACATTGACACAGAGAGTAAGTAAGGGAGCGTACAGTCAACCACACACTTTCAGCTTTCTGTATTTCCATTGTTGCTCAACTAAGAATCTTGACCCCTTCCTTTCTCAAATCTTGTCTCCTCCCAAATAAAGAACTCACACTCAATTACTCATTCCCCACTAATCTTTCTCTTGCTATACTTGTACCCAGATGTGGGATTTCTGATACCGTTATCTGTAATATCTTTGTAATATCACTCTATGACATACCAGTCAGGTAAGGTGTTACAGTTATGTACAGATACATGCTGTGGGACTTGTGAGATTTATCTTCCCCAAACTCCTCAGGGTTTATCTGCAGTTATCTTGGAAGTTTAGCACTGTCTCATAACTGAATCTTAACCAACTATAAAACCCAGCCATCCCTCCTATATTTAGTTGTGTTTTTTGCATGGGTATTAAAGGTTTATCTGTTTCATTTGCTGGATATAAATTTCTCACACCTAGTAGTTTCTTTGTTTAAACAAATGCATTTGCATAATCTAACACTAATGTTACTAGTTTTATCTTGCAGTAGCTAAATGTGTTTTATACCTTCATACTATATATTTATACATCTTTTGTCTTTATCTGTTGCTATGATTTGAAACTAGTATACAAAGTATACTTAATAGGAAACTTGAAACTGCTCTTCTTCTCAAACTGGATTCTTACCACATTTTCTATGTTCTGTCCAAGATCAAGTAAGCATAACCTTGCCAGTTACAATCTTTATTAGGATTACCTCTTACATCTATGAAGTCTTTTAAAAATTGGTGATAACATTTGTCATTTAGCCAATAGTACTTCGTGACTGGGATTTTTTTGCCTTTCTAGGCCTGTAAAACTGAGTAAGGGAAATGCGTATAGCATTTCTGCTTTTGTTTTACTTGAACATTTAATGACACCTTAAGCAAAACAATTCTCTAAATAAGCCTGTTTTATTTACTTCTTGTGATTTTAAGGTGACTGTATAGCATTAAGGGAAGGTGAAATGCGAAAGCATTATAGTTATAGTAGAATTTATATGGTTAATCTTGTAAATACATTTTTTACCTGAAACAGTCCCTTTCAAACTTCCTCTAGCTCTCTAATAACTTCTTATTCCCTCCATTTTCTCTTCAAGATACAATTTCTGTCAGTGCTTCATACTGTACACTGTAACAATGACTGTAGGACAGCTTGCACAAACCAAAGGATTTATTTTCTTAGAACAAAGGCATCTGGCAGAAAAATATTCAAAGGTAGTTTAAATGAATATCTCATGCTCTGAGTAATTGCTGGCTTCTGAGATGGAGAAATGTGCCAGTCTCCAAACCCTCTGACTTATGTCTGGCAGTATATTGACCATCACAGGTTTTAAACCTATGCTCTATTCCTAATCAGATATCTGGTTGATGTAGTGCCAGTTTTCTCCCACATGTGAAGCTTTTCAATGAGGTCAAATAAGCCAATCAATGGCTGCTCTCCATTACTGAAAGAATTCTGGTTACCTATGAGGTACATTATTCTGCTTGTTATGGTTTAGTTCTGGTAATAAATACTACACTGTTTTCCATATAGATATGATTATATTATAGACTTGTAAGTCATAAGAACTTTACAACAGTATTTAAGTATTTAAGAAAAAAAAACATGAATTCTATGCAGAGCAAAAGAAGACTTTACCATGAAATTTTGGTCCCTAAAATTCCCTTTACTTTTAGTCAGGCAATGTTTTAGAGAAAAATCTAGCATCTCAGAACTTTTATGTCACTAATCCTTTTTGTGCCAGTCCTTCATATATATGAATTACATCAAGCACCTAGACATTTTAAAATCTAACAGTATTTTTCAGCTTCTCTCTTCCAAACCTGGTACTTCATGTGAATATTCATGGGAGCTACTTGTCTAGATCTTGGTTTACACATTAAATAACCCATGATTGAACCATGTTTGACAAAATGTATGAACCAAATCGTGTTGGGTCATTTTCTTGAAGACATTAAACTAGCAATTACATTCCTTACCAGCCCCCACCCCCTAAAAATTTAAACACTTTTATTATTAATTAGTGTTACCTCACAGAGTGTGCTGCCATTCAGTGAGACCTGGACAGGCTAGAGAGCTGGGCAGAGAGAAACTGAATAAAATACAAGTGTATAAGTGTATATAAGTGTAGAGTCTTGCATCTGGGAAAGAACAACCCCAGGTACCAGTATAGGTTGGGGCCTGACCTGTTGGAGAGCAGTGTAGGAGAAAGGGAACCTGGGAGTCCTAGTGGACAGCAGGATGACTATGAGCCAGCAGTGTGCTCTTATGGCCAAGAGGACCAACAGCACCCTGGGGTTGGGGGATCAGAAGCGGGTTAGTTAACAGAATGAAGGAGGTTCTTCTCCCCCTCTACTCCGCACTAGTGAAACCACATCTGGAGTATTGTGTCCATTTCTGGGTCCCTCAGTTCAAGGACAGAATGCTACTGGGGCTGTCCAGCATAGAACAGCAAAAGTGATGAAGTAGAGCACCTCCCTTATGAAGAAAGGCTGAGGGAGCTGGGTCTCTTGAGCTTGGAGAAGAGGAGGCTGAGGGGTGACCTCATTTATGTCTTATAAATATGTGAGGGGTGGGTATCAGGAGGATGGAACCAGGCTCTTCTCAAGGTCATCTGATGATAGAACAAGGGGCAATGGGTGCAAGCTGGAACAGGGGAGGTTCCATATAAATATTCAAAGGAACTTCTTCACAGTGAGGGTAACGGAGCATTGGAATAGGCTGTCCAGGAGGGCTGTGGAGTCTCCTCTGGAGATGTTCAAGACCTGCCTGGATGTGTTCCAGTGCAACTATGTCTAGGTGATCCTGCTGTGGCAGGGGGATTGGACTCGATGATCTTTTGAGATCCCTTCCAATCCCTAATGATTCTATGATTGTATGATCTGTTCATATCACACCATTTACCAGATGAGCAGAGCAGGATTCTATTGTCTTCTACATTCTCTAATGCCTAAGATTAATCTATTAGACTTTGAGGTTTTCAGCATTCACAAATGCTATAGGATGCTCTCTGCCACACTCTTTCCTCCTCATCTACTTGCTACCCCGTATGGAAACAATGGAATGAGTTAACATGTTCAAGTCCAGTATAATGATAATGTAAAATGTATAACTGTCCAGTACATGGAACACATCAGGTACTTCACAGTCATTTGTAGCTCTAGATAAGAAAAGGGAAGAAGACAATAATAAATCACAATTGAACAAATAAAATAATCATGTTCTTATTAAACTTTATTGGTTTGATGCAGGAAGACTATTCTGTGACTGCTATGTGTGATAAGAATGTGAAATTTGGAGTAAAATCTTATTTATGTGGGTAAAATTTCCATTGATTTAAATGATTCCTGGTTTTCTGGCTTGCAGATGAAATCGATGAGCAAAAAATAAGATCATAAGAAATTCATCTTTCTACAGTTAACAGATATCCTATAAGAATTTTGGATCCAATCAAGAAATGTGATTTCTACTGAAAGTAACAACAACAGAACATTACAACTTTAAATATACCTAAGTTGTGTTCGGCAGAGCTTTCTGAATAATCAGCAACACAATTCATCTGCTACCTTAATTTTTTCAGCCAGAGATCTTAGTTTAGACTTCTCTGTTGATGCACTTTTCCCTAAGCCACTGGTGCTGCACAAAAGGTGATATCTGTTATGCTAACGGGAATCTTAAATGGTTGTCTCTAGTGCTTTGAATCAGTCTTTCACATTGAGTGAGTGATCTGCTCTGTGGGTGGAAAACAGGAAAGTTTTTTCCTTCTCATTGGTTCATCTTCTTGGCTGACTGACATCTCTGTACCATGCTAGTAGGTAGTTTTGGAAACCCAGTAGGGGAAACAGCTGTCAAGAATATAAATTGAACAGACCTTCTTGTCATGCTTAACAATATTGTAGTACAGATGAAATTTATTATGTTTAGCTTTAACTAGCATTTTTTAGACCATCTAAACATGTTTAGTCTACGCATGGGATTGCCTGTGTGTTTCTAGCTCCCATTAAATTAAAGCATACATTTAAACTGTCCAATTTCTGGAAAGATATGTGTGAAGTTAGGTCTGTTTTTTTTTCTTACTCTGTTTGGACAAAGGTTTAGCATACAAAGTGGTGGTAATGAGGAGTTGAGACCTAGTAATTGACTTTAAACTCATCTGAGATGCACTTGTGTGAAGAAGGTCTTCTCAGCTCCTCATGTGGAGAAGCAAGCCTTACCAGTAAAAAGTACCTCCTTCAGGCCTCCCAGATGTTGCAGGAGTTAGCACAGGTAAGTTAAATATAACCATCTCCTTTCCGTCCCTATCTGGTATGCCATTTTCATACATGGCCTCTCAATAGAGAAAACAGACTTCTGAAACTTTCTGGTATTAATGACAAGCAATGTTGTAAAACTATTTTAATCTTTAGAAATTCAAAAATTAATGAATTTACTTGACATAATTTTTCAAGAACATCTTCCTCTGCACTGTTACTCTAAAAAATTGTGTTCTCTTTTACTTATTCTAAAATAATTTTAAAACCTGAGTAATAATCTCTAAGAATTTAGAAACCAAACCTTTTAATTGTTGATATACCAACTTACGATATTGTATGGAGTCAAGCATGCTAAATTAATTACTTTAAATATACAAACTATTAGATTCCTGATGGCATAAAGCATGAGAGTACCTTTTTTTCCTGTCAAATCAAACATGAGCATATTTATTTACTGAAGTGAGGGATGTGTTAATTTTTTTTCACAGAAAGAAGTATTTTGTTTGTGAGTAAGATTACTTCTGCAGGAACAAAATACTGAAATACCTATATCTATATATCTCTATATATATAGTCAGAGGAGGTGACGTATATCTTGTGGTTTTAATTTATCCGACTGAAATTGCTTTCTAATAAAGAAGCCTGAAAAGATATTTCCTCAGATCTAGGTCTCTCACAGATATATTTTTCTTGCTTTCTTTTCTGTACCTTGGTGGATTGAGTAATCACAGTTTTGATGAATCTGTTTTAAGTGTGTATATTCTGGTGCTTGACTGAGCAGTAAATGCAGCAGTCACTCACATAGTCTTTACAAAAGGTTTCCCAGCTGAATTTCTAGTATAGTACATGGATCAAAAATACAAATTTGAGGCATAAAAAAGTTGTAAGAGAACACATATCCCTTGCACTCATTTAAAACAAATCATATTAAATCTTAGGATTCACTGGAATGTTACTGATGTCACTCAATTGTAATAATTCACCCGCTAAACTGAAAAATCATAGCAGTTAAAGGTTGCAAAACAGATTGCAATGAACTACAGATATGAGAGCCTACTGGAGTGATTTAAATGATTTTGTCAGCTCACATTTTCTTTAAGTACTGTTGTTAATCTGATTTTTCAATATGGATTGTAGTTGATACTTCACTATTGGAGTTCATACCTTGGTTATGTACTTCAACTTTTTTAAAAATAATGCAGAACCTCATGGACCAAAAGCCAGACAGTCTGTCTCTAACACTATGATTTCAGAAATATTGATTCTACCATCTCTTTTCTTGATACAAAGCTCTCAAAGTATTACAATTGAAGCATAACAAAAAAAAATAAATTCAGAGGTGAGGGAAAGAAAAGAAGAAATACAGAGCTGAGCATAAATATTCCTTTTTGAAAGTTTTTTTTATATATTAGATACTTAGAATAAATGTGGAAGTTAATATTTCCTGTGTAAAGTTCTCACCACCCCCACTAATATGTTTCTGAAGCTCTTAAGGTGGTTTATATATTTATTCTTTGGGTATTAGTAGCCAAATTTTACTGGGCTTTCATAACTGCTTTCGATATACTTCATTATTGTTACTCACTGGAATTATTTTAAAGACAAGTTTGAGTTTTAAGCTTCTCTATATTTTCTGGAAACTCGTAATTAGTTGCTGTAATTTGACTTGTATAGAGACATAGAATCACATAATGTATTTGCTTGGAAGAGATCTCCAAATGCCAACAAGCACAAACATCTCTAAGTAGAACAGATTGCAGAACCCAATCCAGCCTGACCTTGAATGTCTCCAGGGAGGGAGACTCTACCACCTCTTTAGGCAGCCTGTCCCAGGGATACATCACCTTCAGATTAAAGAACCTGTTCCTGATGTTCAACCTAACTCTACTCTTTTCCAATTTGAAACTATGACTTGTCTTCCTATCATTTCCCAGCCTTCTTAGAGACCCTTTTCACAGTATCACAGTATCACAGTAATGATGAGGCTGGAAAAGACCTTAAAGATCATCCAGTCCAACTTAAAACCAACAAAGTAAACCTAAACATCTGACATCTAGATCATGCCACTCAGCACTTCATCCAGACTAACCTTGAACACCTCCAGAGACAATGACCCAAACACCTCTGTGGGCAGTCTGTTCCAAAATCGGATCACTCTTTCAGTCACTCCCTTAATGGAGCTTAAGACTGTGACCCCTTGTCCTGTCTCCAGTGTCCAGGGAGAAAAGACCAACCCCCACCTGACCATAACCACCTTTTAGGTAGTTATAGACAGCGATAAGGTCACCCCTGAGCCTCCTCTTTTCCAGACTAAACAGACCCAGCTCCATCAGGCTCTCCTCGTAGGGCTGAGCTTCCAGGCCCTTTACCATTCTAGTTGCTATCTTTCAGGTACTGGAGAATCTCTAGAAGGTTCTCCCTTGCAGTGCAGTAAGATCCTGCAGCAGAGGAGCCTCTTGGTCCTCTGTGATGCTCAGGAGCAGCAGGACAGTGCTATTGCTAACCCTGGCCCCACCACCTCTCCAGGGAGCACTCCTTCCCCCAGGCCCAAAGCACTGATAGAGACCCAGCAAGTCAGGCAGGGTCAAGGCAGTGGCCAAAGCCTCTCTTGCTGACAGAGAAGGGACAGCTCACTTGAAGGGCCTTGATGTCCCCTAAGGAAGAGGGCCAGCAGCTCCCAGGACTCTGCAGCCCACAACAAGAGGCCACACTGGTGACTGAATTAGATTATCCCAGAAGCCTATGTGCTAGGAAGCTGCTTTGTTTGTATTTGGCAGGCTGTTCTCAGTACATGTCCTAGTCCCCATGCAGTTTGCTTTTCTTTCTTCTTTCTACCTTTCTTATTGATAAAAGTTGTTTTCCCTTTTCTCTACCACAAATTTGTCCTTGTGTTTTCTTGTATGAAGACCCTGGGAAATCTTAAGCATGGCATATTGCCTTGCCTTTATTAAACTAGGGAGCCCCAAACTCAACAGTATTCTGTGAAGAAGAATGCTGGGCTCAGGCATGTAAGAACCATGTGATTGCTCTCGTTGTGGTTTCTTGTGAAGGTGATTTTTGTTTGAATTAAACGTGGAGGTTTCTTGTTTTCCCCATAAATCAAGGCTGTTGCCTTTTGCTCCACTCATAAAGCAGCAAGTGTGCCCTCCCTGTTCTTGTTTCAGCCTCTTAACCCTTGTGCTAATTCGAATTCATCCCACGCCTTGCCAGATGGTCCACTGGGGACAGCCACATGGGGACACTGGTGTCTCATGGGCATCTTCTCAGCCACCATCACTCCCCTATCCTTTTCAGTAGGCTACTTTCCAACAGTTCAAACTTTACCCTGCACTGGTGCTTAAAGTTGTGGCTCCCCCTATAGAGGACTCTACATTTCATCTTATGAAACTTCATTATGTTTCTTCCCACCCTAACCTACATGTTGTCAATCTTTCAATGAGTGTCTGCAAATGATTTTGGATCATCATCTTCTCCTTTCTGTTTTTCTGTTATGGCATATTTTGGTGAGGGTACACTGTCTTCCTTCACATAGGTTATTAAAGAATACAACTGGAGCCATTCCTGGCTCCTGGGGAACACTAGCTACTGGCCTCCAGCGAGACTCTGCACCACTGATCACAAGCCTCAGCTTTATAGTATCACTTTATACTAAATCAACCTTTAGCCTCAGTACTTTAGTCACTTAATTAAATCCAGGCTAACCTGAGCCAAGTAATAGTTAATCTCTCTTTTTAACATGCCTTGATTTTGTAAAAATGCTGTGAAAGATCAGAAAACTGTAGAAGCAGCTTTGGTAGACAACAGATCTTTGAATTGATACTATTGGTCATTGCCACACGACCATCTTTCTTCACCATAATTTGTTTTGCCTATTTCATTAAGCAGTCATCCATTGAGACAGAGAGTATCTCTGTAGATTTAGAATCAAGACCACGATTTGACCACAGACTGCAGGCGTCATCACTCTGCCAGCATGTAATGACATCTATAAGACAAGATGAGTTGCTGATTTATTTCCTTGGAGGCAATTCACACTTTTGTGTCGCTTTCTGATGACAGATGTAATTGTGAGGCTTTGGGTCAAGTGGTATGGGCAGGGAATTTTCCAATGACTCTGGCAGTGAGTTTCATTTTTTAATCAGTGTCAGATTTGGCTATGAATACACCACTTAGCAGCATCACTGTGAGTTGTTTTACAAAGGAGTTAAAATGGCTTAATATAACTGCTATTCTCTCAGCTGTGCCAAGATAGGGCTGTCTGTTATCACACACATACTTTAGCATTAGTTTCAAGTAGTCAAAAAACCCCACATGGCGTAGCTGAAGAGATCTCAGTAGACAGTGGACAGAGCTATGCCATCTGCTATGCTACAGCCTCCAAAATTTCTTAGTGTGGAATTTCTTTGGGTGAATGCATCTTAGACAAGCTGACACTGAGTTGCTCCTTACAGTGCTTCTATAAGTCAGAAAATAATTTTGAAGCAACAGTTTACTGCATCATCATCATCCACTTTCCTTCCTGTTTTTAAAATTATGTTGATTGCATGTATTTATTTTGGCTGACTTAAGAAGACGAACCATTTTTAAACATTTTCATTATGTGATTTTCTTAACAGTCCTTACTACATTGACTGAGAGTGCTCAAAACATTTTAATTCATGCTGACCTAAGTGAACTTTTTTGGATTTTTCTATAATCTAATCAGCCTTCCCTTTTGAATTCTCAATTTTCTGTCAACTGTCTCAAGTTTTTCAGCTTGACAGTCAGTCCTATAATAAAAAACATCTTTTGAAGACTATTGAGCTGAGAAATATGTACATATCGAAAAGGTTAAAATAATTTAAGTATTAAAAAAGCAGAGGAGCCTAAATTGGTTCCCAGTACAGGTTCAACCACAAACTCATCCTTCCAGCTAAATATTAGACACCTCTGAACTGTGTACATCTACTCTGTTTAGAATTTCTGTGAGCAGTTACTTTTAAAAATTTTCTCTCAATTATTTTTCTTTGGGAAGCATCAAATGTATATCAAATTGCACTGCAAAATTTAAAAGTAAATGACAAAACATAATCTTTTGAAAAACATAAAAGTGAGATAATGCATTCAAAAAAAAACCCCACAGTCAACTCCAGTGCTACAATCATAAAAGGATTTTCTCATTCTTCTATGGGCTGCCACCTTTTCCAGAAGGATGCTGTGGGAGATCATATCAAAGGCTTTGCTGAAGTCTAAGTACCACATCCACAGCTTTCCCCTCATCCACTTGGCAGCTCACCCAGTCATAGAAAGTGATCACGCTGTTCAGATGTAATGTTCCATTCCTGAACCCATGCTGACTGTGCCTGATTCCCTGTTGCCTTGTAGCTGCTGCTCAATGACACTCAGGATATTCTGCTCCAAAACCTGGCCAAGCACTGAGGTCAGGCTGACAGGCCTATACTGTCCTAGATTCTCCCTCTGGCCCTTCCTGTGGATGGGAACCACAGTGGCCAAAGTCCAATCTGGGACCTCCCTGGTTATTCAGAACTGGTGATAAATGTATTCTGCCCCCTATTCCAGGATCCAAACCTTTTATTAAAGACTGAGGCAAAGAAGGTGCTAAGTAGCTTAGCCTTTGCCCTGTCTTCATTACCATGTTTCCCCCCTTCATCTAATAAGAAATGGAGATTTTCCCTGTTCTTCCTTTTTTTAGCAAAGTATTTATAAAAGCACTTTTTATTATCCCTAACAGATTGGCCAGTTCTCACTGAACTTTGCNCAGCTCTCTCAGCCTTTCCTCATAAGGGAGGTGTTCTACTTCCTTATCATCTTCGTTGCTCTACACTGGACATCCTCCAGCAGCAATCTATCCTTGAACTGACGGACCCAGAAATGGACACAATGCTCCAGATGTGGTCTCACTAGTGCAGAGTAGAGGGGGAGAAAACCACCCTCCTTCTGATCCATCACAGGATGCTCTTGGCCCTCTTGGCCACAAGAGCACATTGCTGTCTCATAGTCATCCTGCTGTCCACTAGGACCCCCAGGTCCCTTTCTCCTACACTGCTCTCCAACAGGTCAGGCCCCAACCCATACTGGTACCTGGGGTTGTTCTTTCCCAGATGCAAGACTCTGCACTGACCCTTGTACCTCTCATGAGTCCAGGTCTGACTGAACGGCAGCATAGTATTCTGGGGGGTCCGTGACACCACCCAGCTTTGTGTCATCAGCAAACTTGTTGACAGTGCACCCGAATCCCTGATCCAAGTCATTAATGAATAGATTGAATAGCACTGGTCTCAGTACTGATCTTTCAGGGCATCCAATGTCCTTCAGTGCTTCCTTTTTCATCTGACACTTTGAGAAACAGTTTATGTGTGCTTTCTTTTTTTTCCTGAGTCCTTGCAAAAGTGCACTGCTCAACCAGGCTGGTCTTCCCTACTGGCTCATTTTTTAGCACATAGGGACAGCCTTCTCCCACGCCTTCA
Organism: Upupa epops; assembly: GCA_013397515.1. Taxonomy (NCBI): domain Eukaryota; kingdom Metazoa; phylum Chordata; class Aves; order Bucerotiformes; family Upupidae; genus Upupa; species Upupa epops. The sequence goes on along the minus strand of VZRI01005075.1, from coordinate 105,541 downwards.
TGACTATGTAACATGCAATGAAATATTATGTATATTCAGCAGTACTGCTAAAATATGTTGAAGTGTGTGGAGTGTTAGTAAACCATAAGGGAATTGCAGAATTGCCTGGGTTGGAAAGGACCTACAAAGGGCATCTAGTCCCACCTCCCCTCCAGTGACCAGGGACAACCTCAGCTAGATCAGGCTGATTATAACCTTGTCGAGACCCACCTTGAATATCTCCAGGAATGGGGCCTCAACCAAGCTAGACCATATTGCTCTTAGACACTAAGATTTTTTATTGAAACTATACCTTGTTCAAAATCATATACAATGAGCCCATTGGAAATGTTGCAGTTTTACAAGTGGTGTTTGAAAGAAAAATCTCTTTTTGATCAACAGCTATTTGTGAGCTCCACACTAGATTACATAATCAATTCAGAATTCTATTCTGTCTGTGGAAAAGTATTCACTGACACCAGTAGCACTTCTGGCCATACTTCAACATTCCTTATTAAATTTTCATATTATGAGTAGCATTTCTGCACATCGTAAGTCAACTGCAGTGAGAACATTTTTTCTTTGTCCTTTAATAAGAAGATAGGGGATAGAAAGGAAAGAGACAAAAGAGAGATTCACACAGCTTTCCTGAAAATTATTTTGTGAAGAATCAGCTCACAATGGAAGAATTATGGAAAAAAGTATACAAGAGTCCATAATTGAACGAATACAATCAAAAATAGCAACCAAATATAGACTGATTTTCATTTAGTTTAATGCCTTTGTACACTGTGCAGCTACTACTATTTTCACACAAGTGATAAGCAGAACATAATGGTTCACATTTGGCCTCTAAAAAGTTCAGAAGTTTTAGTATACAATGTTGAGAATTTTCTCTTAACCCTTAAAGTGGGAGGACAGTAAGGACGTAAAAGGAGAAGAGAATTCAGCTCAGCCAACCTCAAACTAAAAAAATTAATTCCAAACTATACTAAATCGTGTATTCCCCAGTAGTATTCTTATCAGTAGGTTTGTGTATGCTTACATCTGGATATACTTAGCAGAATGTACTCATAACACAGTTGAACATGCTCAGATATTACCAGCATATTTAGGTATAAAAAAGCTTGTCTGTTCTCTGCATTAAGTTTCTGAATAAAATACCACTTTATGTGTACAATTCACACAAACAAGGAAAAACCACCAAATTTTCATTCTGGCTTCTTCTATTATAATTTTGTACAGAACAACAAGTTATATCAACATTCCGATTGATCAGCAGATGTTAAAGATGTTAAATATATGTATTTATGTTCTGGAAACCCTAACTCTCTAACAAGCTTGTAGGAAAATAGTAGAGTAAATGTAAGTATCCAGCTGGATCTAATAAAGCTTGAAAGAAGTACAACAGCGCAAATTAATTCCTCTTTCCAGGGAGAATATTTCTGCTTTTTTATACCTTCATTCTTGAGCAAATTGTTGTCTTCATTATATATAATGGCTTCACAAATCAAAAAAATTATATTTTTACCCTAGCCAGGTCCTTACTCTGTGGAGCTGGAGCTTTCTACATCTCTCTTACCGAAAACTAATTTTAAGCAGTTGAATTTGACTTTCAGTTTGTCACTCCTAACTGCCAGAAGATTCTTGAAGCACATTCACCTGACATGTGCTGGTACATGTGTAGCTGTGGCCCCAGGTGTTAATTAACCACACAGTAAGTGTTACAAAGCAAAGCAGACACAACAGTATATTTACTTTAAACTTTAAGTTTAAATAATAAACAATACTCTACTACTACTTATGGCACAGAATCACTTCAACATCATTCCTATTCAGTCAAAAGTTCCTCCAACAGTAACACAATAAAGAAAGCACCAGAATTTGTACCATTATTTGCTCCTCAGCAGAATTATTTTAATATAAAAAAGTTAATAAAAATAAAACTTCTATGGTTAACTGTAGATACAGTGATCTACCACATTTTAAGGTGGGGGGCAAGATCCCTGATATATGTCTGATATACCTTAGCCATTGTAGTGCACAGACACAGATTTGAGGTTATCCTGAAATTATCAATAAGCACTTTTTTTAAAAGTGTCATCTTTTCTTTAAAGTATTAAGAGTGGTGAAGTTTCTCAGCCAGGGCAGACTCCTCATGATTACTTACCAGTTTTAATACATTAATTGAACTCCATTAATGACATCCTCTGAACTGTGAAACTGCTGTCTATTCCCCATGATTCAAAATTGTCCTGTTTCAAACCCATTAAACATAATTATGTGAAAAAAAGGTTAATTAATCAGGCACATCCAGCAGCAGAAAATCAGACATATAAACAGAATATTGATCTTCAAGGAGTTTGCTACTACTTGAAGCCATGATGGAATTACCCACAGGTACGTTTCATGAGCAGTAGTGATATAATTAATGGTAATAAACTCTGGCCTTAACAGTTAATTAGACCAGCTATGGAGAACATTTCACAAGGTGATTCCAGGAGCTCATACACTATTTTAAAAAAGTCATTCTCTTTTTCATACAGATACAGTTAGGAAATATCAGACATTAACTAATGAAAGTTGAATGATGTCATTAGACAATAGTTTCCCTTCATAGGGCAGAGCAGTAAGGCTATCATGATTAAAATGAACATACTAAAATCATAGAATCGTAGAATCATCCAGGTTTGAAGATACTTCTGAGATCATCAAGTCCAACTGTCAATCCAACACCACCATTCCCACTAAACCATGTTTTTAAGTACTACATCTACAGCTTTTTCTGAACACCTTCAGGGATGGCAACTCTACCAACATTCTGTGCAACCTGTTCTATCTTCTCTTTGCGTGCCCTAGTAAGGTCCTTGTGCTCTTGTATTGCCTGCCCTTTCTTCAAAGGTAGTAAACTCTCCTTATTGTCCTGAGGCTGCTGTTCTAGGAAACAGGGCCCGATAAGCATAGAGATTGCTCTGGAGTTCAAATGCCATTAGCGAATAACCCCAGCACTTCCTTACTTTCCCTCATTTTCATATCTCAGCTGATGTCTTACGCTATAGAAAACCCCTTCGGTCATTTTGTGTCAACTGTCCTGGACAGCTGAGTTTCCTAGTAACATCCTTAACCAGGGCCCCAGGAAGCTTCTTGGGTACAACTTCACCTTTGTCCCCTTCTGGCCAAATGTCAGATTCCAGAGCTGTATACAAGTTGTGTGCGGACAACTGGGACTGTGTGAGAGGCCATGAGGGGAATTGCTTGCTGCCCTGAACACAAGCCGTTTCCATTCCTCCCCATCCTGAACCCATCTGACCATTAAGGAAAATGTTTAGAGAAAACAGGGTCTGGCTCCAGCAGCCTATTTATGTCTCGTACTCCCTGATCCCATCTTGTCTTGGGTTCAAAAGAAGAACTAGATTGGTTCTGGGTTGGTGCCTGCAATTCAAGCACTCCAATGAGCTCTCACTGAGAATTCAACAGGCAATGAAGCAACTTTGCTAAAAAGAAAGAATTTATTGAACTCACAACCAAGAAGAAAAGGAAAAACCTCTAAATAAGTTTTAAAAAAAAGACAAAACAGAAAAATAAAGCAAAAACTGTACCACAATGCCATTATACACACTCTGAGAGAACTGGGAGACAGATGAAAGCCCTGGGAAGAAAAACACTCTAATCAGAGAAGGCATTGAGCTATACCCTCCATCCATAAAACACATTAGGGCTCCTGAGGCCCTCTTATGTCATGATGCTTGTGGAAAAGTCCCTTTTCCAGTCATGTTGGAGATGCCAGCTTCCCCTGTACATCTCAGACTTGCTTCTAACTCCTTCCATCTTGGGAGTACTCTTCGCATATCAGACCATGTATTGACTTCTCTCCCCTTTTCGCTTTGAGGATTTTTCACAAGACTATGGCCAGCAACGGCATCTCAGATGCAAGCACACACAACATACACTTCAGAACCCCAGTCTCCGTTTGCCAAAATTTTAAGAGATCAGTTGCATCTGCTCATTTTAGCCCTTAACTTCTGGCCAAGCAGTATGAAACTTCAGAAGGCTCCTTTAGGACCTCTTTCTCCTGCTCATTTAAGCTTCCTCCATTCTTTCAGTGGCAGAGCTGGTATACAATACTTGTGTCAGTTCCATGGTCCTGGTCACAGAGTCATCGAATCATCAGGGATTGGAAGTGACCTGGAAAGATCATCTAGTTCAATCCCCCTGCCACAACAGGACACCCCAACCAGGTCCAGGAGGGTTCAAAATGTCTCCACAAAAAGAGACTCCAGAAACCTACCAGGCAGCCCCCTCCAGCACCCCAGCAGCCTCTCTGGGAAGAAGTTATAGAATCGGGTAGGGTTGGAAAGGACCACAGGATCATCCAGTTCCAACCCCCCTGCCATGGGCAGGGACACCCCATCCTACAGCAGGCTGTCCAGAGCCTTATTCAGCCCAGCCTCAAACACTTCCAGGGACAGGGCCCCAACCACCTTCCTGGGCAACCCAATCCAGGCTCTCACTACTCTCACGGTGAAGAACTTCCTCCTCACATTAAGTCTAAATCTCCCATCTCCAGTTTTGCTCCATTTCTTCTAATCCTGTTGCTACTTGAGATCCTAAAGCCCCTCCCCAGCTTTTTTGTAGCCCTCTTTAGACACCGGAAGGTCTCCACTTGGACATGGACCCATTGACAGCCACTCTTTGGGTGTGACTCTCAAGGCAGTTCTTTACCCATGTAGTGGTCCACCCATCAAACCCATGTTCCACCAGCTTGGAGACCAGAATGTGGTGTGGGACAGTGTCAAAGGCTTTGCTCAGGTCCAGGTAAATGACATCAGTTGCCTGCTCCTCATCCATTAATTTAGAGACCCATTCCTAGAGGCCACCAGGTTTGTCAGGCAGGATTTTCCCTTGGTGAAGCCATGCTGACTATACCAAATCACCTCTGCACTATTCTTCTGTCTCAGTAGTGCCTGCAGGTGGATCTGCTCCATGATCTCACCAGGCACAGAGGTGGGACTGGCTGGCCTGTAGTTCCCTGGCTCCTCCTTCCTACCCTTTTTGAAAACAGGAGTTCTGTTTCCCCTTTTCCAGTCAGTGGGGACTTCACCAGACTGCCGTGACTTTTGGGATAGAATAGAGAGGGGTTTACCCACCTCATCTGCCAGTTCTCTCAATACCCATGGGTGTACCCCGTCAGGTCCCATGGACTTGAACACTTTCAGGTTCTTCACGTGATCACGAACCTGATCTTCACTTCAAAGTTCACCAGTCCAATCTAAAACCAACCAAGTAAGCCTAAACATCTGACATCTATGAAACATTTCTGTTACAATCGTCAAACTTGCCTGACCAAAATGCTCACAGTTCTTTCTGTAAGCCACATTGGAAGCTACAATGAAAACTGCAGGCAACTGTAGTTTGGAAACCGTAAATGTTACACTGTAGTATTAAATACATGACAGTGTTTGTTTATAGAATCAATTGTCATGATTAAGGTGAAACAAGTAGGTTATTTATCTAACATCAGTAAAGTGTGTAACCTGAGCATACTTTTTATACGTGCATATATATATATGTATATGCAAGTTGTGTTTTTAAGATTACAGATGCTAGAATATATTAAAATATCAGTCACACACCATGAATTCTTTTTCTTTTTATAGTCAGCATTGTGCAAGTGGGAAGATAGTGGTGCTGCAGAAGCCTATATCGTCTCTTATAGTACTCTCACAGTTACAGTAAAGTGCAATATACATTTACAAACAGGTATAAACTGAATAGCACTCTGAAAGTAACTCCAGGTGAGAGTGCCTTAACACCTCAAGTCAATGCCCTATCCAAGAAATTATAAGGCATTCTGATGGGACTACTCTCCATTTTTAACTCTCCAGTTTTTACTTAATTCTTGGAGCACTGAACATATTTTTTTTGCTCTCTATTTTTAAGATTTTGTTCTTCCAAGAGAAGGATTTTTAATTTCCATCTATTACAATAATTTTTATCACTAAAGCAATCTTAATCGCAACAGTGTCCTCAATCTGCCTAGAAACAATAAAATTTTTAATGATTTGGCACTTCTGGAATTTGTTGAGCCAGTATAGTACTATCTCATATAGACTTTAATGGTGTTTCAGAATAGGATTAATAATGTGAGGTGTATCATCTACACTGATGATACACTGATACAGGTGTCTATAGGAATATTAAAAAGGATCATGAGTGCTAAACTATGCTTAACCATATTCAGTTCCTCAGAGAATTTTAAGCCTCATTTTTAGCGCTTCAGTCAGGTTTGTGGATGACTGGAAAATTCTATGCTTCATGAAAACTAAGCATTCAACATGCAGATGGAAAAAAAGGGTTCAGACAGCTGAACTTCTAATGTGTAGGAGAGTGTGACATTATCTGAAGTCCAAACTAATCTTGAAAGACTTCCAAAGGAAAGATAAACTTTCGGTAAAAGATATGTAATTGGGTAAGCCCAGTTTTTGAATGATGGTAACTGCTACTGAAGAGGAAAGAAAATTAAATATATTCCATGATCACTAACAGATGCCAAAACACCCAAAGTATAGAAAATGAACTTATGGGTATGAACAGTCCATGCTGCATAAAGATAACTCTAGTGGGTCAGGTACATATAACAATTTTTAGGGAGAAGATTAATTTCTCTTGAAGTCTTAGCCAGTTCCAGCCTAATAGGACCAATCTGTGTTACCCTGTGGGCATTCAAAGTACCTACTGCACTTTCGGAAAAGTAGTCTCACTGAGCTGTAGTCAGTAAGTTTCTCATGGAGCTGGACTACTATGCAGCCTAGAGGAAAATAGCTGTTTAAAAATACTCAAGCCAGAAGATGTGGCCACGGGTCAAGCTCCCCACTCCCCATATTTTCAGCTTTCTTTTTTATTCACTAACCACTGGAGAAAGTGCACACAGTCACAGGAATAAAATAATCTTTAGAATTTTGTTTTACCTGCCAAGACTTAAATACTTGGCTTAGTATACAGAACACTCACAAAAAAAAGGTTATGTCTTTATACACAGTGGCCCAGTTTTGCCAGAGGAAAGAAGCTTATTTCATCAGCAGGGTTTTTGCCTAAGGGTAAGAAAGACAGGGTTAAAACCTACTTTTTCCTTTCCAACTCCAAAGGCTGGGGAGATGGGGTAGGGCTTGCAGACCATTGTTAGAAGATGTGTATTTGTCATGAACTAGTTAGAAGACTGCCAAAAGTAGGTGGCAGAATCTCTTGTAACTGTTTTTTTTTCTGCATTTCAAATTCACTAATGTCCTACATTATACAATTAAGATTTTTATTTGATCTAACCCCAAAATCTATTTCCTGTATTTCCCCAATAATATAAAGAAACTAAGTTTTGAAGAAGCATTCTGAAATGCAAAACTATGAAAGCTAAAACAATGAGAACTCTAATTCTAGGTATCACAAAAGATTTGCCAGTGACTAAAACTAAGTAGCAGAGTTAACATAATTACAGAAAAAAATGAGATAACTAGAACAATACTGGATTCCATCTGTAAGATTGACACTCAAGGAAAAGAAAACATACACTTGGATCATTTTACTCACATAATTGACCAGCTTTCATACCTGTTTGGAAGGTTAGACTAAGAGCAAAGCCTGCAGCTGCCTTCTGGCTTCAAACACAACAAAATTCTCCCTGGCAGCAACTCACTTTATTTCTGAAACAACCATCAAGGTAGCATTACCCTTTGTGAAAAAGCAAAACCTTCCTCTAAATTAAAGTCCAAAGTTTAATCTTTTCAGTCAGATGACATTTCAGCAATGGAATTACAAGATGCATTTTGCGTTCCTCGAGAGAAGTTGTGTACTACAGTGAGTTCCACTCCCTGCCTGAGCTACCCCTCAGTTGAGCAAATAGAAATAACCTTAGTAACTCATGCAGAGACTATCAATTACACAAGTGGGCTTGTTTCACATGTCTCAAGAAGTTGCAGTGTTTGAGACAGTAATGTACAGTGTTAAACCTTCTTGCTAGAAAAAACTCTTGCTCTTGCTCAGTGCTTCTTACGAAGTAGGTGTCTTCACAGCAGCAGGTTCCTAACAGCCCAATTATGCAGTAATTTATGTGCATTTGGTAAATATTAGAATTCAAGCAATGACACAGAATCTTACATTTAAACGTTTTTCCAAATGCATGCTAAAAGAAGTATGGTCATGCAAGAAAAAAGCTAGAAAAAATAGTGAATCCTAGAGATAGCAGTAATACAAGTATCACTGGAAATGCTTGAAGGCTGGCTTCCCTAGGTAATCACTGCAGAAGAATCTGGAACATTTCTCTCCCATCAGTCAATGATACCATGGCATTCACAACACTATATCCAGCCACATTTGTCACTTTTTAATCATGTTAGTTCATTTTTTTCAGAAATAAATTGCTCTTACCTAACTAAAGGAAACAAAATAAATAGATCAATCACAAAAATAACCTGAAAATCATAACCCACATTTCTCATAGTGTATTACAGCCAATGTGCTCGTATTTCTCAAACTCAGTTTTTGAGACTAAGCTTTTCTGTGTGTAACTAACTTTCAGAAACAATAATTGACAACTTTGTTAGTAGTGGAAGCTGACAGTCTGAACTACCACAGAATAGAACCTATAGTTAATAAAACCAGCATGTAAATCAAATAGTAGAGACCACCTTTGTCCCTCAGACCCAGGAGTCAGGACATTTTAGCTGGAAAACGTTCATGTGTAATTGCCTTCTGGCAGCTGTGCAAGGCAGCATGAGCTGGAAGAAGAGGAGAAGCTGTTTGGACAATAAAGCCCAGATAATTTTTTTAGTCTGAAAGATAAGTCTAAGGCTCAAACTGATTGATCCCAAAGCTAATTTCATTACCAGCATTACCAACTACTATCATTGGATATACATAGCCAGTATAGGAGTGAACAAACCTTGAAAAGTCAGACTTACTTGACTTCAAGGAATAATAGATGGGTGAAATATTTCTATTGCTAGAGACCAAGCTCTGAAAAAAAATAGATATAGCTGTATCTTGTATACATCTTGGCCTAACATCAGTTTCCAATGGTGTGCTGGGCAAGCATTGACCAAGACAAGCACAAGGCAACACTCAAAAACAATTCAGCCTCCTTGACCCATACAGCAGGAACAGCCAAGAGCACAGAGGCCTGTTACTTTCTAGTCTGGATTACAGATTTTCTAACCAATAGCAGAAGTGAGATAAACCAGTGATTTCTAGTAGATTTTCCATTAAAAGAACTCAAAAAGCAACAGAAACAAATCTGATGAAAAATACTGCTGAGAATGTTCAGGATCCTGAGTTTGTTAAGGAAAGATGCATAGATAATAGATAGTAAACTCAGTGTAAGACCATAACTGTCCTGACATGCTACAGCTGTTGCTGGATAAGCCCTCTAGGCAAAGGCTACATACCACCTGCAAGTCATAGTGAAGCAGAAAACAGGCATCATCTGTAGTGATGCAGACACACACAGCATCCAGAGGAAAAGGTTTTCACTTCACCGCTTTAGAGTCAGGACCACTAGCAAAAAATGGCTGGCTGGAGGATTTGTAACACATTTGTATAAACAATATTTCAGCACTTGTACCCTTTGGGACACAGATATTTTCACTTTTATTTTGGCTTAGTATCATCTGTAAACATGATTAATAACACTGTGTAAACTATCTTGACAATGTTTATAGTCAAGATACACATTTGAAGGTGGTAGACCCTGGGCATAGCTTCCATTTTTAACAAAGAGAAAAAAAATATCAAAAAGATTTCTGACTATGTAAAGTCTGGGGTACTGAAGTGTAAACTGGCTCTGTCCACACAAACACTAATGACATCCCTCTATTGAGTACTACAGCTAGGTGTAGTCTATTTTTATAAGCAGCTGCTGATAAATCTAACACTTATGAAGAGACATGTTGCACCAAATTAATAGGGGTCAGCATCTGAACTATGTCATAGTACCAGGACTTGGGATTGTTGTTACATATGAAAGTAAATATTTTGCCATTCACCCAGACACATGGTATCTAGAACCATTATCTGTTTTCTGGAATTACGTATCGTAAGTATATTCAGATACTTACAGTGCTTATCCTTAGCACTTTAGTAACCTAAACCAATGTTGTGCCAGAAACCTCACCCTAGTTATCATGCTCAATAGCTGTCTTTACTTCATATTTCATCAAAGGTAATGTTTTGAAACACTTTCTGTGATCTTTACATTATCAGAGTCCAGAATTCAATTCTCCTTGCATTATTTATGAAATTACAAGATATAGATTAATGTCCAGTGGCCCTGAGAATTCTTCTACCTCAGGTATTAATGACATCTTTGGGAAAGTAAGTTTCAGATTCAATAGCCCAGTTGTTAAAACCTTTTCTAATGAATTATTTTAGATGTCTCAGAGAAGTATCAGCCCAGAATAGATACCAAATGCAGATCCTGTTGTTAGGACACTAATCCTGTGAGACACTGGAACATGTCGTTCTTCATTCAGTATGCTACTTATTCTCATTTGCTCAACACAAAAATATAGTCAGGAATGGAACAGCTAAAAATATTTTTTCAGCAAAATTTTAAAAAGTCATATGTATAAATCCCTAGGTAGTCACTTGTTAATCTGGAGAAACAAATGCATAGACTCTCCAGAATAGTATATCCCATTTATTTAAAACATTAATATCTAGGCATATCACCCTGAGAGCTTTTCAGTGATTATGCAGTTATCTCAAACCAAATGGCTAAAGGTGGGGCAATGCTACAGTGCTTAGAGGTCAAACCTTCAAAGACCTTTAGGTGCCCACAGCAACAGTACAATATATTTGACAGAATTTCCACTTCTCTGAAGACTGAAAAGAAACTTCCACCCATCTCACAGCACCAGGAGAGTTAGCAAAACTAAGACTAAAACAGAATGAAAGAACTCACTGGCAAAGTTCCAGCAGCAAATTAAGAAAGACCTTAAGGAGAGAAATGAGCTACTTAAATCAGTTCCCATAAAATGCAAAGCCAAAACCAATTGGCAAGATTCTACAGATTTTATGTCTCACTGTGAAAATGGTTTTTCCTATACAGTGGGCATATATATTGCCTACTGCAATGCTTTCTACCCTTCTGAATCTTCACTTTTTTCAAACAGACAATATTACAAGTGCTGCATATTCCCTTTGGAAGTGGGTGAAGGCTAATATTTCAGGAAATTGAAGATTTATCATGGAACTTTGTGGATTCAAGTCTGAATTTTGGTACTGACCTGATGAACCCCAAATATGTTTATGGGTGATCAGAATCCTTTCCTCCATTCTTGCTTCTGTAAATTTAGAAGAAGTGACATGGTAGTCCAACTCATACTAGAAAATCTTCATACTCTATCCATAAGGCTATCAAATACATACTTAGGAAAAGTAATATATTCTACAAGTGTCTTAAAATAGCAATAAAGCAGGAATTAAGATTAGCCTTTATGATTCTCTTCTACCACATCTACATGACATTTCTAAATTTCCTTTTTTCTGTTTGTGCCAGGTATCAGTCTCCTTAATACTGTAGCATTACAACCTGTCAGGGCTTGTTTGAAGCCTTCTCCAGAACAACTTTGTTCCCAGTTTATGGAAGGATTTTATTAAATACATCAAGACTCCCAATCTAGACTTAAAATTTTTAACAGTGAGATTCCTTATGCTAAGATGTATAGTAAATTTTAGTTAAATGCTGCAAATTGTTATTAGGAACACTGCACTTTTTTGGTTCAAACCAAGTGGCAGAAGCAGCCTGTTTCAAGCCTACATCAGTTTGATTTTTATTCTTCCTTTAGGCTTTGTCTTATAGCACTTAACTAGTCAGAAATGACATTACAAAGCATCATCATAAAAGCCTTTACTCATTGCAGCAGCTTCTTTGTTTATGTGGTCATCCTAGCAGAAGGATGAGCCTGCTGCCTCCCACTGGCTGTACCATGACTGACCACCCCCCTGATACTCCCAGTACTCACAGTAAAGTGGAACCTGTGGATTGAGCCAGTTTGAAGTGTAGAAGTAGAAGGCTACTTCCCAGGTCCCAGTTTAGTGTAACCATGGAACTGACTTGAGCCTTTCCCAGTACATGGGGCAGGAACAGGGGCCATGTGGTGTCAACAAGAAGCTGCTGTGACCCAGCTGTGTCTGACTAGGTGTGTGGAACCAGCCCAGAAGCAGGAAGCTCCTTGAGGACTTCTGTAATTATTGCTTGGGCCCCTCAGCACAAGTAAGATATCGAGGGGCTGGAGAGGATCCAAAGAAGGGCAACAAGGTTGGTGAAGGTTCTGAAGAGCAAACCTTGTGAGGAGCAGCTGAGTGAGCTGGGGCTGGTTAGTCTGGAGAAAACAAGGCTGAGAGGAGACCTTATCACTGTCTAGAACTGCTTGAATGGAGTTTGTAGAGATGTGGGGATTGGTCTCTTCTCAAAAGTAAGAAGAGATAGGACAAGAGGAAATGGCCTGGAGTTGCTCCAGGGGAAGCTTAGGTTGAGCATGAGGAAAAAAAATTCTTCTTTGAAAGGTTCATCAGTCTTTGGAACAGGCTGCCCAAGGAGGAGGTGCAATTGCCATCCCTGGACATACTTGAAAGTTGTGTACATCTGTGGCTTAGATACAGGGTTTAGTGGTGGGCTTGGAACAGTTGTGTTAATGGTTTGTCTCAATGATCTTAAAGGTCTTTCCCAGCCTCATCAATTCTATTTTTCTGTGATACTGTGATTGGTGCACATCTCATTAACAGTGTAATAGGCAAGCAGGGATACTTTTACAGAGGACTGCTTGGTCAGTCTGAGTTAAATACATTGTCAGTCTGTCTCTGCAATGTAGAAATTCAATTTTTCTAACAAATTAATACATCAAAACATGAAAACTAGAATACCTAGGATATACCCAGTCCTTGCATTCTTGGAAAGAAGTGGGGGGTGTAGGGAGAAGTGGATAAAACTAATCTGTAACATTACCTGTGACTGCTCACACTCAAATCCTCCAAGAATGTGTGATCTACCTTCTGAAGTACGTAAATATCCAGCCAACATTGACCTATTCTGAGAGCATTTACTGATTGCAAGGTGATTACCTCATGTTCTGAAAGACATTTTTTATAATGATAAATAGAGGAATAACTGAGGCCAAGGCATTTATCAACTACACTGGATAAGTTATTTAGCCCTTGTTCAAGGCAGCCATACAAGAACTTAAAAGTATATATATCTTTCCATGTTTATCAACAGCTTAGGGAATTCCCTAGAGCCCTTTCATAATAGTAACAGTAGGAAATAGCTATCACATTGACACATTGCATGTTGGAGAATTAGCTACTTACTGTATCAGGTCATAGAATCTCAGAATGGTATGTTTTGAAAAGGAGCTAAGGGATGATTTTAGTCCAATCCCCTTGCATGGGCAGGACCACCTTCCACTAGGCCACACTGCTACCACTGCGATCCAACCTAACCTTGAACACTTCCAGGGATGGAGTTTCTTCTCTTGTCCAGCTTCTCACTACCCTCACAGTTAAAAATTTCTTCCTAATAGCTAAACCTCTTACAATTTAAAACCACTGCTCCTTGTTCTATCACTATATGCACTTATAAAAAGTTCCTCCCAGTCTTTTCTTCAGGTCCCTTTTAAGTATTAGGAAATTGTTGTAACTTCTTCCCAGAGCCTTTTCTCCAGGCTAAGCAACTACTGGTTCTTATAGGGGAGATGTTTCAGTCCCCATAATATCTTCATGACCCTCCTCTGAACCAATCTTCATGAATCGTCTTCATGACCCTCCTCATGAACCAATAGGTCCATGTCTTTCCTGACCTAGAGGTCCCCAAAAAATAACTCCAGTATCTGTGAGGCTGGGACTTTACACAGTGAAGGTTTGTACAGCAAGATAAACAAATATTCCTTAATTTCTTACCTCCTCCAGCATATAGCATACACTCCAGCACAACCTCCTCCTTCCTGTCCAAATTCACAAGGCTACAGTGAAACGTCAGAGATTTGTTTCGTTATCCAGTGTCTGCTGCAGAGGTGAAGCATGGTTTGTCAGCATCTTTTTTCAGAATATGAAACACACGAAAAGCACTTTCCTATTTCTGCTGAGGAGCATGATGTTACAGACTAAATGGATCATCCAAAATGTGTGATCAAGAATGGGGCCTTGCCAATATCCAAATGGTGTGTTTTCATATGACTTTTATTGAGACTTGTGACATGGAATGGCATAGGCATATTGTCAATCTTTAAAGTAGATTTCTTTTGGTACTTCTTTTCAGCAAGCAGGCTTGTATCTGTCCGTAGTACAGAAATATCTTCACATATGCAGCACCATGGATTTCATTACCTCAAGGGAAAGAATCTCAAAAGTGTAGAGGAAAAAAGAAAAGTACACAACCACCACATTTGTTATTAAGTATGTGCTCTTCCCAAAAAAGCAATACTGAATTTGGTTAGATCAATAGCGTTCACAGCAAGATGCAAAATTTGTAAGGAACTCCGTTAAACTAGAACTTCAAACTTGCAGATGAAAATAAATATTTAACATTCAGTCATTTAAATTAATAAGAAAGACAAGTGCATGAAGTTGGCATGAAATAAAAATTCAAGCACTACGGTGTGCAGCTTCCAAAGAGGAGTGGAAGGAAAGGGAACATCCTAGTTAAAATCATGGCATTGTGTACAAATTGTACAAAAAAGACCTTTGTACAAATTATTGCTTATTCACACAGACAATACTATAAGAACACAAATTTTAAACTGTGGAGTACCCAATGTACTGGTAGCTTTAAGAATCAATACATTTCCATCATTTAGTCAGTAGAAGCATTGAACATTGTCATTCAAATAAGTCAGATACGTTATTTAGACTGCATAAAGATTTTATACCATTATAAAAGGCATAATGCAGGATCTCAAGACTTGCCTTGACATGAGCTGCTTCAGAACACAGTGTCACTCATTTACAAGAAATGAGCACCCAGACTCCACTCAGACTTATTGAGAAAAGCTGAAACAAACTTGTCAACATCAGAGCCCAGAAGAACACTAGATAGATGAGCACCACACAAAGAAAACTAGAGGTAGATATTAAGAAATCTCCTTATAATACATTAAACTATTATTAATTAGACTTTTCTGTAATAATTGTATAGTTTAGACTCCCTTTGATCAGATTTTAAATATTTGACTAAAAACCATACATAAAATCAGCCTTCACATACTTATATTTTTACTAACTAAAATATTTCAGACACCTCTCCCATACTTGTCATCTTGAGCTATCCAGCTCTTCATCAAGATTAGCATTTCTACTGTTCAAAAACTTGCCCAGATTCACTCTTACCCAAGGTTCGTCCTTGCATTTACGTCAGTGTGTTTTATTACTGTAAAGAAAGAGTTGCTGCAAGTCAGTGACAGACTTTGATTACCAAGAACGATGGATCAAATGATTACAAGTAGATAGAAGATAATTTGTGAGCACGGTAACAGGAAGGCTGCACCTGTTGGGAGAGATAGCACTGTGCAGAGGGCAGCCCCAGAGCTCTGTCAACCTATCTGCAAAACTCTGCTTAAGCATTGAGAACACAGTGAGCTGCCAACTCTCACAAGGGCCCATTTAGCCATTGCTTTGTCTAAGACCCTAAGAAAAACATCTCTCATACTGTTGGGAGGAGGAGAGAAAAACACCCCTAAAAGGGAGAGATTCAAACAGTGTGGATCTTGACCATCAGCATTCTCCATCCTGCATCCAGGACAAGAGACTGGCAACAGGTGTGCTGCAGGCATCAAAAATCTGTGAAGCTGAGGAAGCAAACAGGGACTGATCATTTCTCACTACCACGTCGCTCCCTGACATCCGGGAAGCTGAAACTGAGAAGAAGGGCAGAGAAACTGAGGAGTTTCTCCAGAGATCCGCAGAGTGGAGGAGCAAGGCAGGGTTGGAGTCAGAGCCTGTGCTCCTGACCAGTGCTCTGATCTCTTAACTGTGTTCTCTTCCATTCTTCTTTTTCTCTCCTCTAATCTGTGAGTTGGACATTTAGTGACTTTAGTCATTTCTGTGCCTTCTAAGTTCAGAATTTGATAATTTTAGTAAGCTTTGACTTTCATGTGGACCTATGGAGTAAGTCTCCTTAATGGAACCCCAAGTGAATCCATGAACCTGAGTCACTCCCTTCTCTTAATGATTGCAATGTGACAACTAGTTCTCCCAGTGCTTTAAGGTAACAGAGTAGAACTTTTGAGATCTTGTTTCTGTATATGCATATGTGCTTTGTATGGTCTGAGGGTAAATGGCTATTTTTTTCATAACCTTGAAAAAAATGTATTAGGGATTGCACTAGAAAAGCTACAGTCTTCATACATGTTACAGACTGTTGTATTATGCACATGCGGGCTTGCGGGATGTGACACGATAAGTCCTCTATTCTGCTACATCAGTAAGAAAGGGGCGTACACGAAGGGCATGGGGTATATAAGTGTATGCCACATGGTAATAAACGCCATTTGCTGTTCATCATATTGGTGTACACCTCGATGATTGGCCAAGTTAGTCACAGTCTCCCAGAGGAAAACTAACAGATCATGTAATGTTCACTGCAACAACAGACACATTTTGATTAATGAAAAGTGAAACTAGCTATGTGAATCCACCTCTGGTCTAATTAAGCAGAAAATTTCAAAGTCAGTTAAAACTGTATGTGATCAAAACCAATAATCATTTTGTTTTCAGACTTGTATACCAACTTTTCTATGTTCTATTTTAGGTTGATAACCTCCAGTTCTTCAGGGACCTTATAGCCTTCTTCCTCTGAAAAGAGAAAATGCCAATATATATCGGATAAACCCTTAGATAACATAAGTTGTCAGTCTGTCACATCAATAGAAAAACTCGATTCTTTGTTTTCCATATGGAAATATGCAATTTTTTCCATGTTTATTGTTCTGTTTCATTATGTAACTGCTCGAATAGCAGTATCTTTGCAAAAGAGATTAATTAGTCACCATGTATTTATTTTAATAAGATGAAGAACCTTAGCAATTAAGAACAGGCATAAGCTATGTTTGTTCCAAGGGTGTTTCACACTGTCATGGGTTGACCCTGGCTGCATGCCACATGGCCACCAAAGCTGCTTAGTCACTCCCCTCCTCAGCTGGACAGGGGAGAGAAAATTATAATAAAAAGCTCATGAGTTGATTATGAGGACAGAGAGGTCACTCACCAATTACCATCATGGGCAAAACACACTTAACCTGAGAAAATGAGTTTAATCTATTGCCAATGAAATCAAGGAAGATATTGAGAAATAAACTCAACTCATAAAACACCTTCCCCCAAACCCTTCCTTGTTTCCAGTCTTAAATTTGTGCCCTCTTCCCCCTGAGCTGCATAGTGGGATGGGGAATGGGAAATTACAGTCAGTTTGTCACATATTGTCTCTGTTGAAACTTCCTCCTCAGGTGGAGGACTCCTTTCACTCTTACTCTGCTCAAGAGTGAAGACTCAACCAGAGGCTGTTCTGATATCTCCCTTTGGCTGCAGCTGCAGTAGCTCAGGCTTCGGTTATTTCCCTTTTCTTAATATATGTTTCTATTAATACATAATTAATAAATTGAATATATAATATATATTTATATTTTTCTATATGTTATGTATAATATATTTTATATCTATTAAATATATAATTAATAAGTGCCTCACAGAGGCATTGCTAGAGTCACTGATAGCCTTGGCCTTGACTAGAAGCTGTTCCACCTGGAACAGAGCTTGCTTCTAAGTAGTTCTGTTGGACATGGAGGAAACTTCTAGCATCTTCTCAAAGAAATCACCCCTTTAGTCCACTCCAGTAACAAAACCTTGCCTCACAAGCCCAAAATACATTCTTTCCATACGTTATTGAAACTCTGGAGCAATCTGAATCACAGTATCGAAGAGTCACATGTCAGCTGTTGGAAGACACCTGTGGAGATCAACTCCAAACCCCCCTTCCATAGCAGGACTAAAACTAGGGCAGATCACTCAGAAATGTCTCCAGAGAAAAAGACTCCACAGCTTCTTTGGGGAGTCTGTTCCATTGTTCTCTAACCCTCATAGTACTGAAGTTCTTCCTCATGTTGAGGTGGAACATCTCATGCTCCAGCTTGAATCCATTCTCCCTNAGAACAGGCATAAGCTATGTTTGTTCCAAGGGTGTTTCACACTGTCATGGGTTGACCCTGGCTGCATGCCACATGGCCACCAAAGCTGCTTAGTCACTCCCCTCCTCAGCTGGACAGGGGAGAGAAAATTATAATAAAAAGCTCATGAGTTGATTATGAGGACAGAGAGGTCACTCACCAATTACCATCATGGGCAAAACACACTTAACCTGAGAAAATGAGTTTAATCTATTGCCAATGAAATCAAGGAAGATATTGAGAAATAAACTCAACTCATAAAACACCTTCCCCCAAACCCTTCCTTGTTTCCAGTCTTAAATTTGTGCCCTCTTCCCCCTGAGCTGCATAGTGGGATGGGGAATGGGAAATTACANATGTATAATATATTTTATATCTATTAAATATATAATTAATAAGTGCCTCACAGAGGCATTGCTAGAGTCACTGATAGCCTTGGCCTTGACTAGAAGCTGTTCCACCTGGAACAGAGCTTGCTTCTAAGTAGTTCTGTTGGACATGGAGGAAACTTCTAGCATCTTCTCAAAGAAATCACCCCTTTAGTCCACTCCAGTAACAAAACCTTGCCTCACAAGCCCAAAATACATTCTTTCCATACGTTATTGAAACTCTGGAGCAATCTGAATCACAGTATCGAAGAGTCACATGTCAGCTGTTGGAAGACACCTGTGGAGATCAACTCCAAACCCCCCTTCCATAGCAGGACTAAAACTAGGGCAGATCACTCAGAAATGTCTCCAGAGAAAAAGACTCCACAGCTTCTTTGGGGAGTCTGTTCCATTGTTCTCTAACCCTCATAGTACTGAAGTTCTTCCTCATGTTGAGGTGGAACATCTCATGCTCCAGCTTGAATCCATTCTCCCTCATGTTATCACAGAGCACAACTGAAAAAAAGATTGTCCCTGCCTTCTTGACACCCAGCCCTCATGTAGTTGTAGACATTAATTAGATGCCCTTTCAGTCATCCCACTTCCCAATTAAAAAGCCCCAAGTTTCTCATCCTTTCCTCATAAGACACGTGTTCCAGTCCCCTAACCATGTTTGTAGTCCTCCATTGGACTCTCTCAAGTAGATCTCTGTCCCTCTTGAACTGGGGAGCCCAGAACTCAACACATTTTACATTAAATGTAGACATATCTTTGATTCTATTAGAAATATCTAAAACATGATGTATCTGGGTTTTTTTAACTTTACAATATAGCAGAGATCTGAGTGAGATTCTGAACCAGAGGTCATTGATTTGACTGATGGTGTGAAGTTTTTGTTCTCTTCATTAAACTTGTTATCTCACTGTGGATTCTGTGGTTTCAGAAGGGCCTATTAACGCCTTTTTTTTTTTTTATGGAAACGATCAGAGCTCTGGGAGTACTTTTTCCTTGCCACTTTTGCTTCACTAGTAGAGTATGTCTGGTTCTCCAGACAACTTTAATTTTAAAATGCATTAAAATAATGTGTTTCTTACCTCTGTGATTATGCAAACCAGATTCAGATTCACACACAATCACAAAATTGGACACAAGCCTGTGATACTTAATTTTGCAGTAGTACTTGATTTGAGAGTAATCCTGAAAGGTTTAGAAATCAATAGAATATTGCAAAGTTGTTTGGTATTTACTTTTTACCCTATATATCCCTAAGAGATGGGGAGAAAAAAGAGCAAAAACTATTTGTGGGACAACTTTCTCCTGGAATGAAAAAAATAGTAGGAACTTGATGGTTTATGCATGTACCCACATTTACAGCTAATGGAGGATTAGTATTATTGTTGAGGAAGTATATAAGCAAATGTAACTGAATTCTAGCAGTTGCCTTTCAAAATTATCACTTTTTTCTGTATAATATCGTATACTTATTTTATCAGTGATAATTAGACACAATATATTAACTGCACATTCTGTTTACCTCTGCCTTGTATTAGCAGTGATATGGAAGTACAAATGAGCAGTGTAAATCACTTTTTAAATAAATTAAAATAGATTCCTAAGTGCCCTGTTTACATGAATATGAAAAAAATGAGAAATATGATCAAGCCTGTGAGAAAAATAAGTCATTAGTGTGAAGGGGAATCTATGTGATTTCATAAGCAATACAAGAACATTCAGACACTTGGAAGTCAGAGATCAGTTAACCTCGGAGAAGATTCTGAAGTCATAATATTATAAACCACACAATTTCACTTCAGCAGTCAATGCGTAAACAAATTTCATAAAAGAAAACAAAGAAAAAACAATCTAAACCTACATTTTAGAGTCTACAATATCCAAAGGCAATGCTTCTGACATGAATGATCTGTCTTAAGTCAGAGTGAGGATGTTGTTCAATTGCATCAAGGTACTTCAAATCAATTGCATCAAGATACCTCAAATGAGAACTTTTTCATCTACTTGTGAAAACAAATTGAATCATTTTGCTTACAGAGTTGTTTCCTTAATGGCCATCAGTGCAGAATTTTGTTTTACTTGGGACTAATCTTCATCCATATAACATGAGAGAAGCAAAGGCATTGCTATCAGAAAGACACTGCTCTGAAATCAAATCTGAAAAACAACTGAATTGACACTTTCCTAGAGATGTTGGGCCAATGTATTGAGGCTTTGCCACTCAGAAAACTGCTCAGTTAATTCACAAATATAGATCAAGGCACAGAAATAATTCAGGTTTTTAAATATTCTCATTTCAAACTGCCTTATTAAGTAAATAGAGTTGTTTAAGATTTGGAATTTTTTATAGTTAATAGAGCATATCTGAAGAAAGCTATCAAGTTAAACTAGATTAAGTTTGCACTGGGACAAATCATCACATGAAGTTCAAGACCAATAGGAACTTCTGTTCTCAACAGTGTAGAAAGGACATGATCACTGTGTGATACCTTATTTGCTTTGAGATATGAGCTTTACTAGGACCCTGAACTATGCCAGTACTAGTAGAACTTGCCTGGGCCTTTTACTCACCACCTACTACTGCTTGTCATGGGTCCAGGATTACCACTGAAGCTCAGTTCACGGCTTCAGACACTGAGCTACAGGTCAGAAGTGTGTGCCTCCACATCATGCCTATGCCTACTTGTAGGGCTAGTTGTATGGGTCTCTGCCCTGGATTGCAAGCATGGTGATCACTAGGCTGCGTCTGACGCTGGAAACTCAAGGTTCTACTCTTGCTAATTATTGATCCATCTAATCCATGGACTCAGCAGATTGTACAGACTGGAACTTGTTCTACTGTTACAGGTACACTGAAGTATGAATCATGGCATCAGGTTAAAAATACATTACAAGGCCTTTCAAGAAAGCATCTTGTGCCTGCTGAAATATTTGAGCTGGACTCACGTTTTGGCAGATTTTCGCTCAAATATTCAGCAGACACTTACAGCGGAATAAGTGGTCTCACTTTTAACAATCAGCAAATGTGATTTAAGGATTTTAAAACTCTGAGATACACATTGTTTTGTAAGAATGTGAAAATTTGTTAACCTTTGTGATGGTGGTTTACAATGGAAAAGGCAAATAGGTACCTCCATTTACTAGTGGTCTTTATTGCAAGTGCATGGATGGCCTTTCTTTACTCCTAGCCCAAGAAGACTTACAGACTAAAATGTACACCACTTGGTAACCCCAAGTTTTTCTTAGATGAGGAGGATTGGGAAAATTTGAAAAGAAAGAATGGAAACCATTAAGCAAACTAGAAAAATTTAAATCTTAATTTCTATATTAAGGAAGCTTGTCCATGAATAGATTTGCAATTGTGGTACCGAGCTGCACCCTTTTGTGTCTTAGGTTACTTGTATGAGAGAGCAAATAATAGGAACACCTATGATGCATGAATGATGAAGAAAAGTATGTCTCCACCTTACAAAATATGGCATAATTTTTCCAAAGATTTTTTGAATAATCATTACAAATTATGACAAATTGGAACTACAGTAGAATTTCATAGGGAGTGTATGACTTCATAAACTACTAAACTTTTAAACCGAAACTTTCATTACATTAACAGCAGAAACTCAATATGTCAAACCATGACAATATGTGAATTGCCATGGCAGTCTGATGAAGTTCTATCTGACAGGAAAAGGGGAAACATATTCTCCTCTTTGAAAAGGGAGAACAAGGAAGACCCAGAAAAATATGGGATCCATGATTGGATCATGGAACAGATCCTCTTGAAGAGTGCTAAAGCACATGGAAAATGAGGAGGTGATTATTGGAGATCAACATTGCTTTGCAAAGGGCAAACTGTGCCTAACATATTTGGTGGCCTATTACAAAGAAGTTACTTCAGTGAATATGGGAGGATTAAATGATCTCATCTTCCAGAACTTGTATACTATCCTGCATGACATCATGGTCTCTAAAGTGAATCAACAAGGATTTGATGGACAGACCGCCCATTGGATAAGGTACTGTCTGTATGGTCCTGCTGAAAATGTTATGATCAGTGGCTCAATGTTGAAGTGGAGGTAACTGTCAAGTTGTGTTTCTTAGATATCAGTGCTAGGACTGGTGCCATTTACATATGTTCATTATTCGTATGGACAGAGGACTCAAGTGTACTCTCAGCAAGACTGTGGATGACATCAAGCTGGGAAGGATGGGATACTATCTAAAGGGACTTCAGGAGTTTGAGAGGTGAGCTTAGGCCAACTACATGAAATTAAAGAAGGCCAAGTGGAAGATCCTGCACCTGCTCAAGAAAATCCCAAACATAAATACAGACTGGGTGGAATATGGATTGAGACCAGACCTGAGGAGAAGGACTTGGGTATGCTGGTTGATAAAAAGCTTTTAAAAATATTTTAATAATATGCAAGTGCCGCACAGAATACAAACTATATCCTATAGTGCATCAAAAAAAGCATGGCCAGCAGGTTGAGGGAGGTGATTCTCTTGTGCTACTCTGTTCTCCTGAGATCTCACCTGAAGGACTGCATCTAGCTCTGGAGCCCACAAGGCAAGAAAGAAATTGACCTTTTAGAGTGTGCCTAGCAGAGGGTCACAAAGAGACCTGAAACACACAAGGACAGGCTGAGGGATCTGCAATTGTTCAGCCTGGAGTAGAGAAGGCTTAAGGAAGACATTATAGTGGCCTTCTAGTATCTGAACAGGCCCAATGAAAACAGGTATTTAGCATACAACTTGTAGTGATAGCATATGTAGTAACAGCTTCAGCATGAAAGAGGGAAGGTTTAGATTAAAAATAAGGAAGTAGTTCCTCAGTGTAAAGATGGCAAGAAACTACACCAAGTACCCCAGGGAAGGTAAGCATGCTCCATCACTGAGTGTATTCAAGGACAGAGGGAGGTGTCCCTGCTCATGATGAGGGGTTTGGAATGAGATGATATTTGAGATCCCCTACAGCCAAAATCATTTTATGATCCTATGGAACTGTGATCCTATGGTTTTATAACAAACTTGTGATTGAAGCAGAATCTCATTATGTCTGGTTAAGTACAATGTTGGTTTACTAGCTTACCTGTAGATATCTATGCACACACCTTGTCTTTGGATACAGGCTATACCACTTGGATTGAAATGGATTTAACTCTGTCATTGAGCATTTGTTTCCATGGATTTCTTCAAGTGCCTGTTCTCATATATTAAAGAGATGTTTATCCAGAAAGTTTAAACAATATTTTGGGCAACAGAAAAGAATTTTAAGATGAGGGCAATCAAGAGTAAACACTATAGATAAACTGATCATAGGAAAGACTTTGTTTAAAATTGAGATCACAAAAATATGTCAAAGTAATGTGCTTTTTAAGTCTATAAATTAACCATTTTTTCTACCCTAATTGAATTTTCTGCTGTTTGATTGCTACAGGTTTTCAAGATTTCAATGTGATGGAAGGACATTTTCAGAGAATGGCAACATAACTGTAGAAAGTTGTTTACTTATGCCAGAAGATCTATAGAGAGAGAAGATTCAAGAGATGATTATTGGTGAAAGCTGTTAGCAAAGAGATTTTCTGGGGATTTAGAAGGATAAGTGGGTAGAAAATCAAACTGAAATTTAAAGTAAGAGTGTATCTTGATACTGAACCTTTTGTATGAAAAGCTGACAAGGACTGGTCAAAATGGAGTTATAGGCTTCTTCCTTAAACATGCAGATACTTAGGGATCAGAACTATAGAAGCAGTATTAATGAAAAAAATAATCTTCCTAAAATAGCTGCAAAAAATCAATTCCTGAGGCAACAATGAATAAGTGTTTCAACAACCTGCCTCATTAAACACTGACAGATGTGCAGGGTGCTCTTCAGTAGTAAAGCACACAAGAGAACTACTCATATGTAGAATCCATCAAACTCTTACAACTTCAAGACTTTGTAGTGCTTCAGGAAATTAAACAGGTGGTCTGCTGCAGGACAGTCAATGAAAGAAGTATAGAGAATATGCAACCATACTAACAGACTCTCCCAGAGACAGAGTGGGACAGATACCTATTTGAGACTGTCCAAGCCTCTACTTGACAGGGCTACAAGGATGATTAAGGGACTGGAACATCTGCCTTACAGGGAAAGCTAAGAAACATGGGGTTCTTTAATCTGAAGGTGGGAAGACAGAGAGGACATCTAATTAATGTCTATAAATACATGAGGGCTGGGTGTCAAGAAGGCAGGCACAATCTATATTCACTTGAGCCCTGTGACTGGATGAGGGACAATGGATTCAGTCTTGAGCACATGGTGTTCCACTTCAACATGAGGAAGCACTTTACTGTGAGGTTTACAGAGCACTGGAACAGACTCCCCAAAGATGTTGTGGAGTCTTTTTTTCTGGAGACTTTCCAGACCTGTTGGATGTATTTCTGAGTGATCTGCCCTAGTTCTGGTCCTGCTTTGACAAGGAAGTTAGACTCTATGGACTTCAGAGGTCCCTTCCAACTGCTAACATTCTGTGAATCTGTGATAAATTTATTCAGAGAAGAGCTGGTGTCAGTGGAAAGGTTAAAAAAAAAAACTTAAATGAAAAATGCTTCATTGATGTTGAAAGATAAGTGCAATACTGGCTGATAAAAGCAAGACATGAGGAGGAGGTTATTGATGAGGAAAGACTTAATATTACATTTTCTTAAATTTTCTTTATAGATAAATCAGTAATGAGCTCCTTAGAGAAAGAAACAAAGAAAGAAGTTCACTGTCTGAGAGTTGAAATTAATTATAATGAAGAATCTGTTGGGATTGAAGATGGGACATTAAGCAAAACTAGCGAAGTTGTTTACCAATAGGTAAAGAAGAGTCCAAGCCAGAAGGGCCATTTACTACTGATGAAAGTCAAGCTGGTTGCTGGACCTTTGCAATGAATCATAGCAGAGAAGCTGCAGTTAGAGTAAATAGCCTTGCAATCAATTAAACTGTTCTAATTAACCTTGAAGAAATGGTTACTTTATTACCTTTTCTCTATTAATTAACATATTATTTTGAATAATATTTCACGGATTCACAGGTTTGTGCATGGAATGGACCTCAGGCTTGGAATTCACAGGGCATTTTGCCTGTGAGAGTGAAAATTGTGGGCATGCAAATGTAAAACAACATAGTTTGATGTTTAAAACAGTTTACCTAAAGAGATTCAACCCGGAGAGCATCAAATTATTATTTCTCAATTGTAGATGCAGAAAAGACCATAGAAGATTCTATGTGGAATTCAAGAGCATCTCAAAGTTTCAACTGCAGAAAACCACATTACTCTCTACAGATACGATATGATTAAGCTAAGGCACTCTTTCCTTTCTGGGGAAAAACAAACAAATAAAAAGGTGTTACAAACATTTAATTATGAAATAGTGCTGAGACTATTGGCTTTAACACTTATTCTTTACCCCTCCCCAGCTCCAGCAGTACATTTAAAGTTGTCACGTGTCTTTCTATGGCTTGGAAACTGGGTTGCATTGCTTCCTTTCAGTAAACAACAGTTACCTGATCGTGATTTTTTTTTCATCCTTTTCCGTGTCATTGAGGACTTGTCATTTTTGTATTTAGTATTAGTCATTTAGTATTTTAGAAGAGGGTGATGTGGCAGATAACTATTCTGACCAAGTCTGCAGAAGAGGTGACTGCTCTATGCCTAGCTCAGTGTTGTGAGCAGGAGTAAGTGATGTACTTCAAATAGTCTGTGGCCCTCTGCTGGGATTTTATAGAATAAAGAATTCTGCATATCCTGGTTGAGCGTTTGTGGGTTATTACTTTACACAGAGAGATCTTGTGGTGAGGACATGGGCTGGAATCGAAGAACTCAGACCATTAATGCCTACTACGAGACTGGTGTCATAGGCAGGGCTTTGGGTTCTTTGCTAACAACTAGTTCTCTAAGACACTAGACCTTACGTGTCCACATGTGAGAGGTTTATCCTAGAGGGTTCATTCAGAGGGCTTTAAATTAGATTCGAAGGCAGAGGGGTTAGAAGTTGGTGGGTGCATGCCACTGGGACAGAACTCCAGTCTTAATGAAAACCAGGGGACCTCTCGCTGTCTTAGGGTGAAATCAGAGCACTCAGTTCGCTCTCTAAAGTGCCTGCACACCAATGCATGCAGCATGGGGAAAAAGCAGGGAGAGTTAGAAATCTGTGTCCAGTCAGGTGTTATGATCTGGTGGCAATTACAGAGACCTGGTGGGACAGCTGGCATGACTGGAATGTGGTCATGGACAGCTGTGTCCTTTATAGGAGAGACAGATCAGCAAGGTGAGGTGGTGGAGTTGCTCTTTATGTGAGAGAGCAACTGGAATGTCTTGAGTTCTGTCCAGGGGCAGATGAAGAGAGAGGTGAGGTGAGAGTTTGTGGGTGCAGATCAAGGGGCAGTCTGGCATGGGTGACACTGATCTGATCTGGTGTCTATTACAGGACACCAGATGAGAATGAGGAAGTCGATGAGGTCTCCTACAGGCAGCTGACAGCAGCCTCACAGTTACAGGCCCTGGGTCTCATAGGGGATTTTAACTACCCTGATATTTGCTGGAAGCCCTACTCAGCCAGCCATCCCCAGTCCAGGAGGCTCCTCCAGTGCACTGGCGACAATTTCCTGATGCAAATGGTGAAGGAGCCCACTAGTTGAGGAGCACTGCTGGATCTTGTACTCGCCAACAAGGACCGTCTGGTTGAAGCAGTGAAGGTTGAGGGCAACCTTGGTTGCAGTGACCGTGAGGTAGTAGAGTTCAGGGTCTTGTGTGATAGGAACAGAACACCTAGCAGAATCACAGCCCTGGACTTCAGGAGGGCCAACTTTGGGAGTTTGAAGCAATTGCTAGGGGAAATCCCATGGGTACTGGCAGGTAAAGGAGCCCAAGAGAGCTGCTCATCATTCAAAGACCACTCCTTTGAAGCACAACACAAGAGCATCCTGACAGGGAAAAAGTCAAGGAAGGGAGCTAGAAGACCTGTGTGGTTAAATGGGGTGCTACTGTGTAAATTGAAGAGGAAGAAGAAAGTCTATAGGTTATGGAAGGAGGGGGTGGCCACTTGTGGGGATTATAAGAGTCTGGTGAAAGAATGTAGGGATGAAACTATGAAAGCCAAGGCCTCCTTGGAATTCAACCTTACAAGGGAGGTCAAGGGTAACAAAAAGGGCTTCTTCAAATACATTGCAGGTAAAATTAAACCGAGAGCGATGTGGGCCCCCTGATGAATGAGCTGGGTGCCCTGAAGACAGGGGATACAGAGGAAGCAGACACACTGAACACTTTCTTTGCCTGCATCTCTCCGTCTGGGAGCTGTCCTGGTATCAAAGCCCAGACAGACTGCAGAGGGAGTTGGGGCAAAAAGAGGAGTCTGCCTTGGTTGATGAGGCCTAGGTTAGGGATGTGTTGAGAAAAGTGGATGTACATCAATCCCTGTGTCTTGATGCAATGCACCTGCATGTGCTAAGGGAGTCAGCAGAAGTCATTTCTAAACCACTCTGTCAAATTTTCTAAGTCATGGGGATCAGGAGAGGTGCCTAGGGACTGAAGGTTAGCAAATGTTACTCCAGTCTTCAAGAAGGGTAAGAATGAGGACTCAGGTAACTGTGGTGTGTTCCACGACCTCCATCTTAGAAAGGTGGTGGAACAATTTGTCCTGGATGCTGTCCCTAGGCACATCAAGGACAAGAGGGTCATTAGGGATAGTCAGTATGGCTTCACCAAGAGGAAGGCATGCTTAACCATTCTAATAGCCTTTTATGAGGGCATAACCAGGTGGATAGACAGATGATGCCAGAGCCATGGATGAGGTCTATCTTGACTTCAGTAAGGCATTTGACACAGTCTCACATAGCATCCTCATGGCCAAACTGAGGCAGTGTGGACTGGATGATTGGGTAGTGAGGTGGATTGTGAACTGTCTGCAGGATAGAACCCAGAGAGTGGTGTTTAATGGGACAGAGTCTAGTTGGAGGCCTGTATCTATCAATAAGTTTAGTATTTCTGAATAAAGTTTCTACATACACTTAAAAGAGGAAACAAAAGATAGCATCCATAACACACATGTATCTTACAGGGAATTTATTTTAAGGATTTTATTTATTTCCGGGAATATTTCAAACAGCAGGGAGGCTTACAAGAATTAAGGAAAAAGAAATGCACAGGAGGTAGATCTAAGGAAAAATTGAACATATGTAATTCAGAACATCAGTTAAACTCATTCTAGCAAGGGATGGAAGAGAAAATTTGAGAAGAAAAGCAAAATTCTTTGTGTATAAAGACTCAAGAATAAGAAGTCTAAGTGTTTCTAATTCAGTTCATTCACACAATAAATTATATTCTGTTTTATTATATTTTCATTTTTTCTTTCTTGTTACCATTTTAAGAAAAAAATTGTTCAGTTCTTTTTACATTTGATCTCACTTGAAAACAGTTTTCATCAGAAAGGATCAGATATGATTCTGCTAACATGGATACGAACTGGGAAGAGATTGTCTGCTGCTATGTTATAAAATATTCACCATGGCAATGGTCATCTGTGTGCTGACAGTCAGCTACCAGTTCTCCCAGAAGGAATGGACATTAAGTCCAGAGGAATGTTGTTTCCATTTGTTCTATAAATTAAACAACTGCTTTATATTTTTATAAAAGTCTGAGAAAATCTTCACAATTTTTGAAAGACGTTTGATAAGCCCTCTAGAGCTTTTGGTGGATATGAGAACAGGATGCTTCCCATGACTATCTGCCCTGCTTCAGAGATCACTGTGGAGCTCATTTAACCTACAGAAAAGCATGGAAACCTTTACTGAACTGAACACTTTCCTATTGTACCTTTCTTACTGTGATGCTTTTCATATAAAAGCTGGTTACAGATGAATCTATTGCAGACTATGTGTTTCTTTGAATAGCTTTGGTACTAATTTTTCAGTGAAAGTGAGATATCAACTGTATGTATTAAATATTTTTACATGTAATTTTGTCTCAATCTGGATTGAGATGGAATTAGCTTCTACATAAGCCTGCAAGAGCTGAAATGTGCTAACTACCATTACCAGCTACCATTGAAAAAGCCAATAAGAATGCACATAGATGACAAGATTCTTCAGTCTTATAATTAGAGCAAGTACTTATGTATTGATTAGATGGATGAGAAAGAAGTAGCTAAAGCATATTTTGAAATGTCATTTTATTGCACTGTATCTAAAATTTATTCTAGAAAAATAGAAAATTACATATGATTTTTTTAATGAAAAGACTTAACATTTCAAAACTGTCATAATATTGTGGTTTAATAATTTTAATAAAAAAATGGTATTCATGTTGACATTTTATTTTGAAATATTAATGCAATCACATTTAAAGATTTAAACAAAATTATAATACAAATATTCCTACCCACAAAAAAGAAAAATGGATTTTTCAGTTGCATTATAAAATGTGTATTTAACATTTCAATAATATAGAGAGATTATTTGTGAAACTCATTATATAATCATCTATATGTTGTTGAAATATTAACCCCACTTTTTCTCAGCAGGTCTTATTGTTAGATAAATGTAACATTCTTTGCTACCAGCTCAGTAGTCTTTTTTTCTCTCTCACACATACCCACTGTAGTTGTATCAACCTCCTTTTCCCAGTATTTCTTTTTACATTATCTGTGCTCCCATTTCTCTGAGTATATTCCTTTTAACTCTTTTAGCCATTTATTGTCATTTTGTGACTTAATAAAACCATTAATATTTTTGTTGTCACAACTGTGCTTCCTTCAAGTATTTCCAATATTTTTGTAACGGTACAGGTTTGACATATGATGAAGACCCTGAAAAATGAATGTGTGAATAAAGCTCTTTAGCTCATGAATGTATCTAGCAGGGGATGGGAAATCATTGTGTTTTCAAGGGTCCTAAAAAGCATTAAGATTGCCCATCAATGTAAGCAAACTGGAGTTGATAAGCTCTTGATATTAGAGACAAATAAGATTTAATTTTACATGGAAGACCCAGCTCAAGACCAATCCAGCTCTCATATCCGATTTATGTTTGTGCAGTAGATGTAAAAACTTGAATGATGAGAAATGATCGTAAGTCACATACTCAGAATCAATAATCATTTTCAGAAGGTCTGGTCTAAAACCCTACAAGCCTTGTATACAAGTCTACAATGACATTTATGCAGGAAAAAAAATATTTACTTTAATTA
Source organism: Upupa epops (assembly GCA_013397515.1). Taxonomy (NCBI): domain Eukaryota; kingdom Metazoa; phylum Chordata; class Aves; order Bucerotiformes; family Upupidae; genus Upupa; species Upupa epops. The sequence continues at coordinate 74,770 of VZRI01005075.1, read as the reverse complement.
AAAGTGATATTTTTTGATATAATAGCCTATAGGTTCGTAAGAATTATTCTTCTGGGACAAATATACAAGCCAAACTCACTCTTTAATGGGAATTAGTCTTATATGAGACTTTGCATACCTCTTTCACACTCAGAGCTAGCTAGAATGATTCACTGAACCCTAAGTCATAGTGTCAGTTGTCTGTAAATCCAGATCTCTAAGTCTATTTCTCTCTAATCTGTTTCCCATAGAAACAGCATCTTGACAAAGGGTTCTTAAAGGAATTGAGTCTGCCCTTAGTAAATCTGCAGATGACACCAAGTTAGGGGGAAGTGTCAATCTGCTAGAGGGGAGGAAGAAGATGGAGAGAGAACTAGACAGGCTGGGTCAATGGGCAGAGGCCGACAGCACAATGTTTAATAAGAGCAATGTCCACAATAACCCCCAGCAAAGCTACAGACGATCAGTGGCTGGAGAGCAGCCTGGCAGAGAGAGACCTGGGAGTACTGGTTGACAACCAGCTAAGTGTGAGCTGGCAGCGTGCCCAAGTGTCACAAAATGCCAATGGCATACTGGCTTGTATCAGCGATAGCATTACCAGCAGGACTAGGGATATAATTCTCCCCCTGTACTGGGCACTGGTGATTCCTCACTTTGAGTACCATGTGCAGTTCTGGGCCCCTAGCCTCAAGAAAGATATTGAGGTGCTAGAGTGAGTCCAAATGACAGGAACTAGACAGAAAGTCTGATGAAGACAGGCTGAAAGAGCTGGGGTTGTTTAACCTGGTGAAGAGGAGCCTCGGAGGGGGCCCTATTGCTCTCTACAACTTCCTGAAGGAAAGTTATAGACAGATGAGGACTGGGCTCTTCTTGTCCCAGGCAACCAGAGCCAGGATGAGAGGGCATGAGAGGGCATGACCTGAAGCTGCACCAAGGAAGGTTTGTTAGATGTTAAGAAGTCCTTCCTCAAGGAAAGGGTCATTAGACACTGGAATGAACTGGCCAGGTAGGTGATAGAGTCCCCATCCTGGAGGTGTTTAAGAAAAGACTATATGTGGCACTTAGTGTCCTGGTCTAGCTTATTGTGGTGATGTTTAGTCATAAGCTGTGCTTGATAATCTCACAGGTCTTTTCTGGCCTCAATAATTCTGTGAAACAGAGGACATGCCCACCCCTTCATACTACTGCTGTTTTTGAACAATGCTTCAATCATAACCTGCTCCCAACGTGCAGCAGTGACTGCAGCCTGCCACCATTTCTTCTCCATTTCAGGAAAGGGCAGTGTTGCTTTGTTTTCAAGCAGCAAGGTGAATACTATTCTGTATGGGAAAAAAATTCTTTGCCAAAAAACCTAAATTATCAGACTAAATACTTCTTTTTCTAAGTTAGGCTGTATGCAGTCTATCCATTATGGTGGAAGAATAAAGTTTACATATAGAAGCTTTATTTTTGGTCCAACTCAGGTGTTTCCATAGTAGTTTAAGAGCAGATTAATCATACAGTAGCATTTTTTGCTGTTTCCAGTGTGTTATTTGAATTATCTTTTGAAGAAGGATGCAATTTTGTGATTTTTTTTCTAGGAAAGCTTCTCTCTCATTGTGTCTTGAAACAATCTTTCTCTACATGATGGAAGAGTGAGCAATTTCACATTTGAAATCTAATTTTGTTAGTACGTGCAATTGTCACATTCACTTTTTAAAATACAGTGTTAGATGACAGATCTAATAATACCCCTCTAAGCATCATTTTATGGTCCAATTCCTCAGGTACTGCTAAGATTCACTTTATCCATATGAATAGTGTGTATCCACCTTTGGCAAAAGAATTTTTCCTTATGTAAAATGTTTATAAAATTTTACATTTATTGAAGATTTAGTTTGCTGCAGAAATTTTGAGCATAGAGTCAAAGTGAAACTGCAATTATACATTAAAAACTGCATTAAAATTATCCAGTTGGACATTGCCTTTTTATAATTCTGAAAAAGGTATGGCCAAGAATATGTGTTAGGCTTACATATATGTATCCCTGGACAGAGCTTCAAGCTAGGGGTTTTTTTAATGTTTTAGATTCAGAAGTGCTTCAGGAGTGATGCATGTATATGACAATATCTGAAATAAGAGTGTGAAAAAGTGTGCACGTGTTCACTATGATTGACAATCCCTTGCAGCAGTGTCCACTATGTGTGAAGTTCGTTTAGTAAACGTATGTGTAGACCAAGGCAGAAACTGTTTGTGCCTACAAAAATTCTTTATCTTTTTTTGGGCAAAATTGTTTCCTCTAGGTGCAAAATCCCCTTTCTTTGTGTCTCATCATCTTTCAGTATAATTTATCTGAATCTAAAATGTAGGTGATTATTGTATAGTAAATATAGGGAACATAGCTTCTTTCTACCTATTTTGGGTGCTAAAAATAGAATAACCTGCTAGATCTACCTTATTTCAGCAGATCTAGAAAGCAATTCCAAATACTTCGTTGCAGTTTCAGCATTTCTTATGATGACAGATACAGACTTAGAATGATTTGGTCTCTTAAAGTTTTATTTGAAATATCTCAAATAATTTTTTTCAGCACAAGCTTTTAACACATTAATTGTCATGTTAGACATGCCAAAAAGTGTGACAAGCGAAAATCTGAGTCAAGTATTATTTTCCTCACATTTAAGTATTTTTCAGAGAAGGTAAAAAGAACTTCAAATTGACATAGAGAGAAGAGATTAATAATTTAGAGAAGGGAGAAAAAAAACCCAATCCTCTGAGGAAGTCTTGTTCAGAACCCAAAAGTTGAGATATATGGATGCATTTGCAGTCCTGATACCAAACACTTTCTTTTTCAAAACAATGTGTAATTTGGACTCAACAACAAATTCATGGCCAGAACTGGCCTTCCAAACATTGTTCGCAATACTTAATAAAACAGAGGTAGTTCTATAATCTAATAAAGAAGGCAAATAAAGTTAGGTATTCCCCATAAATTGGTACTCAGCTAACAATAACTGTCTGGGGTTACTAGTGGACAGCAAACTTAGTATGAGTCAGCAATGTGCACAGGCAGCCAAGAGGGCTAAAGGCATCATGGCCTGCATCAAAAACAGAGGTTATCCTCCCCCTGTATTTGGTACTGGTTAGACCACACCTGGAGTAATGTGTTCAGCTCTAGGCACCTCTGTTTAAGAAAGATGTTGAGGTGCTGGAACGAGTCCAGAGAAGAGCAACTAGAATTGTAAAAGGGCTGGAAGGTAAGCCCTATGAGGAAAGGCGATGGAGCTGAGACTGTTTAGCCTGGAGAGGAGGAGACTCAGGGGTGACCTTATTGCTTCCTATAGCTATCTAAAAGGTGGTTGTAGTCAAGCAGGGGTTGGTCTTTTCTCCCTGGACACTGGAGATAGGACAAGGGGTCACAGTCTTAAGCTCCATCAGAGGTTTAGACTTGATATTAGGAAAAGGTTTTTCACTGAGAGTGATCCGGTTTTGGAACGGGCTGCCCACAGAGGTGGTCGAATCACTATTCCTGGAGGTGTTCAAAGCTAGTCTGGATGAATCACTGAGTGGCATGATCTAGATGTTAGATATTAGGTTTACTTGGTTTAGTTGGATTTAGGTTAGACTGGATGATCTTTAAGGTCTTTTCTAACTTTATCATTACTGTGATACTGTGACTGTTATTAGCAGTCTTCTGTGGAAATTTATCTAAACCTGCTTCACGTCTGGCAGGACTCACAATACCCTATGACTAAATACCCAATTTTCCATGAAAACTAGAAGTAGGTTTTTTTATTATCCCAGTAACGATGTCATGCATATTGACTAACAGAGATAATGATCCAAATCTTGGTTCTTCAAAAGACAGTTTTCAAGCAAATATTCTGATGGTAATCATGACTATTATGAAGACTGTAGACAGTAAATTGAGGGATGTCCTCCTTCCTCTCTCCTCTGCTCTAGTAAGTCTTCATCTGGAATACTGCATTCAGTTCTGGACTTCTCAATTCAAGAAGGCCAAGGGAGCTACTAGAGACAGACCTGTGCAGAGATAGAAGATCAAGGGGTTAAAGCATGTTCCTTATGATGACAGGCTGAGATTGATGTGTCTGTTTTGCCTAGAGAGGAGGATATCAAGGGAAGATCTCATTAATTGTGATAAATGTCTAAAGACTCTTAGGATGATGAGATCAGACTTCCACTGGTGCCTAGCAATAGGACAAAGGGCAATAGGCATAAATTTGAACATAGGAGATTCAATATGAACATGAGGAAAAACCTTGTTATGATTAGTGTAACAGAGCACTGGAAAAGGCTGCCCAGAGACAATGTGGAGTCAGTAGAGACATTCACATTCTGCCTGGGTACTTTCCAGGGTTATTTGCTCTAGGAGAACCTGCTGTAGCAGCAGGGTTCAACAAGATGATCTCCAGAAGTCCCTTGCAACCAATGATAGTTTTGACCTGGATCTCTGTGTGTTCTCCTGTTGTTCTTTACATACACAAGCAAAGAAAGAAATCCCAGAAAGTAATGAATAACTGCTAATTCATAGCAATTAGCCAGGTGGGTGAAGGCCAAGCTTCAAGTTTATAAGCCAAATAGGACAAAATAGGATTATGTGTAATCATCTCAATCAGCATCAATGAAAGCCTAATGGTTTAAACAGAGCCGCAGAGTGCACACAGTTGATGCATTTCTGCAGATTTTCCAAACAATGTGAGACTGAATAAGCAATTAATAAATCAGACACTGGATTGCTCTACAGTCTGACTGCAAATTCAACAATACTGTCGCTAAATAGATTTAGATATCATATGGAAAAATATATACTAGTAGTATATTTATCTATTCCTCACTCACTAAAAATGAAGTGACTATTCTGGCAGAAGAAAAACACTGTGCAAGTGACCAGGAAATCCATCTTTCCTCTAGATCCCCTTTAAAATACTAAAATGCTGCAGTAACTTGCTCCTGAAGCTTTCTCTTTTCCAGTCTGAACAACCTCAGCTTGTTACTTGACTTCTGTACTGGGTTTAGCTGAGATGAAGCTCATCCTCTCTGAAACATCTCTCATCTCTCACAGTGTTGTGTTTGTGGTGGTAGCTGGAGGAGTACTGATAATACACCAGTGTTCTGGCCACTGCTGAGCAGCACTCATACTACACCAAGGCTCTGGGGTTGTTTTTCTTACCTACATTCTCCCCAACACTAGGTTTAGGGTTAGGACAGGCCAGCTGATTAAGAGTTGGTACTGTCAAGTGGGAAGCATGTTTGAAGAGGACAAACACTCTAATTTGTCAAGTACATAAAAAAGGAAATCACCCCCTTTTTCTGTAGCCATACAGAATTTATCTCATTAACATTATAAAGAGCTGAAATATCTCTCAAATGGGGACAAGAAGCAACCCACACACATATTTACTTTTTTATTTATCAGGCACAGTTCTAGACTTTTTAAATGTCTGTCATCAGATCACAGGAACAAATGGAATGTGAAAAAATGTTTACAAACCTAGAGACTGCAATATTTTGCACCAGATTTTATTATTTCTTACTGCCAGTAGAATAATTAATACTTATTCAGCCAGAATTTCTTTAGTAATATTTTGTTTTAAATTAATGGAAAAAATATACGGAAAATGTCTACAGTACAGCTGGATAATTATGTATAGGTTGTCAAAGCAAAGATTTGTCTTTGCAAGTGTGCTTGGCAGAGGTGAGTAGAAGATGCTTAGAGAGAAAGAGTAAAAACAAAGGGAGAATAAGAACAAAGAAAGACCCTTTTCTCCCCAGCCCTTGGGGAACAGCTAGCCCTCACTACCTGAGCTTGTGATTTGCCTCATCCTACTTGAACATCCTGTGTTATAGGTCCAGGTCATCATCCCACCTGGAGTTTCACTGAGCTGAGAGAGATGCTGAGAATATACCTTTGTGATTGCCTTTCTCTGGATGGGTAGAAAAGCAGGGAAAGTATTGGATGATCCTATTAAAATATCCTCTGAACATAGTGTCCTGTACATACCTAAGCGCTCAATCTAGCTTCATAAAAATGCACCTCACCTTCTGAAATCAAATGGCTTTTGTCTACTTTGGGAACACACTTAGACCTTCAGAATGGAACATAAGTAGCCTTTAATACATTGTCTCCTTGGAGGAGAAAAACAGAGCTAGCATTAAATGGAATGCATTAAGAGTTCAAAAATTGACTCTTGTGCATTTATATAACTTCCATTAATCACAATTAAATACAAATCTAAAAATGCATGTCTCTATTAGCTTAATTTTTTAGTATTGGTCCAATCAGGAAAAATATTAATCGGCTGATTTCAAGAACTGAAAATAGCTGCATATCCTTAAACACAACTCAGAATAAAAAATCTATGCTTAACTCTGTACCACTGAAGATTAATTACAAGTATTTCACTGGTAAATACATTTGTGATTCATTTGTAGTATGTAGTTTCACTTTGATTTTGATACTTTCAAATAACTGTGTTTTTGTAATTGAAATAATTCTGTAAGAAAAGTAGAAATTAACGTTTTGAAATGGTAAAAAACTCCTCAATTTCTATTTTAGAGATGTCAGTATATACTTAACTGGTCGATGTTTACTTCCTAAATGAGGTCTTCTTTGGAAAACAGATTAAAAATCTAAATTAAAGATAAAATATCTGAGAACCATTTCAAATATGATAATATCACAATGTGAAATGGTTTATGATTAATGTGAATTTGATTTAAAAAATTGTCATACTACTGCTAATGGATTCACTTTAAGAGGAGGCTATTCACACTGTGCTAAATATGCCATTCCTTATTGCTGATTACTCCACCTCATTGAAAAGTTACTTATGGCTATATATTTATATCCTCTTTCCAGAAAATCAGTTATTTTGCCTGCCAAGTAGCACAATTTATCATATTGTAGACATCTGCGGGTTTTCCCTTTCCATTTCACAAGCTGCTTCCTCCAAGGCAGCATCACTCACTGGCTGCTGCTACTTTGTTCTCACATCTCCTAATGTACGTGGCTCTTCAAATGTGCTACGTGGCAAAAGCTTCCAGTAACTACTGCAGTCCAGAAGCGATTCTCTCAGATCGGAGTGACTGCATTTAGCAGATAGTATAATTTATAGAGCAAAATCTTTAATTCATTCACTGCACACATCAAGAACTTTGTCTTGACTCATCTATTTTCAGGATTCATTTTGGCCTTTGGTTCTTATGCTGAACCCTCCAAGATAAATTTTTACTTGCAGATGGGATTTTCTGTAAAAGTTTTATTTGCAAAAAATAGAGATTTAGGTAAAATTGAAATTCACAGAGAGGAAGATTTTTGTTTTCTGCTTCTTCCTTACACTGTGATATAGATTTTTGAGCAATGGCATTTATATTTTATATAAATCCATACATACTTATAAGTGAATGTAGTAGATTTCTTCTTTATTTTCTGGGGTTTTTTTTTTTGTTTTTTTTTTGTTTTTGCAGATCAAGCTAAAACTACCTGAAAGTTCAAGTTTCCAATACCTGCTACTAATGCTTGCCTATGGAGTATTCTATCATTCTATGTAATGCTGATTAGCCTGTTCTCAAGTTATTCTCTACAAGACCATAGAGCTTTATACAAAATAACTATTCAATTCTGTGGAAGAAAGAAGTCAAGCTCTTAACATTTCCCACTACCTCAGGGCAAATAGAAGACCTTTAAAAGTTTTTTTAGAAAGCCTCGGCTGTTCAGAAACAGTGAAATTTTAAATTAAATGGCCAGTTTCAAATTTAGCTTATGTCAGAGGGTGTTGGGTTAGTATAATTTGAAACACACTTCAGACAACTGCTCAGCTCATCTAACCCTGAGCTGACCCAGCTAGGTTTTCTTTCCAAATCATGTTTACAGTTTTCCAGACCAGAGAAGGAAAGATTTAATGTACTTTTCTGTCTTATGTAGAGTTCAGACAAAGTCACATTCAAGAAATTGAAGTGAACAACACTAAGCACTGCCAAGTCCATCACTAATCCATGTCCTTAGGTACCACATCTACACATATTTTAAATACCTTCATGTATGGTGACTTACTTTACTGGGCAGACTGTTCCAATGATTGAACGATTTAGTGTTTAGTTCTTCTAATGTGAACTAAGACTACACTTCAAAAAAAGTGTAGCTTTTTGTGCTTACCTCTAATTTTGCTCTTTTAAAAAAGAAAAAAGAACAAACGTGTAAATTTCTGTCTTCTTTTCAGCAGGTGTAGAAGACAGTAAAGTACTCCAAAAGTTTTTTTTTCATTTTTGTCTCTTTTTCTTCAAAGTATAGAGTTTATAATACAACATAATGTTGTGTGTTCGTATTGGTGAAAACACCAAGATATTGGCATACAGAACGGGGCAGAAGAAAAGGCAGAAGGAAATTACTGTGTCAAGATGTAACACCTTTTATAGATGAACTTATTAAGAGTTCTTAGGCTCATACCAAAAAAATGCAGCAGCAACTGCACTGAGTTTGAATTTCAGATGTTTGTAGCTGTTGTTGGACTCTTGATCCTCAATATCTGAATAAACAGAAAATGCATTATTAATGTACAAGCCAGATTTCATACATATTGATATACCCAAGCACAGCGCATAGATTCAGAAAATTTCTGAGCAGCAATGCTTTATCCTGTGTTATATTTGAACTGAATAATATTTACTAGTTCATTAGTCTTCAGATTACTTTCTATTCAAACCCTAAAAAGAATTTTCACAGTAATTCTTGACCTCCAAAAAAATGAAAATAACTTGTGTAATATTCAGAGCAGATATTCTGTGTCTCTTACGATTCATTGTCTTCGACATGAATTGTAAGGTATGGCAAGTGTACATCATAAAGATAAGATACATACGTCTGGTCACCATTAGGTTTTCGAGTCACAGCAAGAGGTAAAACTGAATCAACAACTGCAACAAACACTTCTGCTACAGATCTTACTGTTCACAGGCCTAAGAAAGAGCAGAACTATGTTCCATAACATGGAAACCTCATAATTGCCTTTCTTTTTTTTTTTTTTTCCTCTCTTTAAACAGAGTGCTGCTGTAATTCCCTTAAGAAGAATATTAGACTGAGCATGTCTGGTGACTTTGAAATTATTTGATATTAACCTCACATTATTCTACTGTATGCAATTCCAGAACATTCATCTCAGTTGAAAGGAATTTGGGTGAGCATAATATGAATTTGTGGGTTCTTAGAAGTTAAGAGTTCTTTAACCAAGAGACAGATTCTCAAGGGTATTTAGGCTCTACTGGAATGGTATCTAAATGCCACGAATCCTACTTAAATCAGGAGTTATAGGTGCATATTTCTTTGGGGATATGAACTGAAGGAGAGGAGAGCTAAATGGCAGCAACAACATTCAACAAGCACTGTCGTATGAATGATGCACCTGAAGGAAGCTATAGACCTTTCTGAATAAAGTGTTATTCCATTCGAATAACAGTATTGTAATATAGAACAGTTTTATTCCATCTTATTATCCATTTCAAAGAAAACAGTAAAGCATACGAGGTGAAATATCATAACAGTGCTCACAGCTGCAATGTTATCATGTTCCATACATTATCAGTTGATTTTACTGGTTTACTACTGAAATACTTTCATTCTTTTGAAGGCTGCACAAAATGTGAAGAACAGAGGCATAGCCATTAAAAGAAAACAAAAAAAAAAGGAAAAAAAATTATTCAGTCATTTCTGAGACTAAAAGAATACATTTTCCTATTTTACTATATGTATTATCTATTTACTCTTTGCAGTAGTACACGGTAGTTACAATGTCAAATGTACTTGGCTCAAATGTACTTTCTACTCATTTTAAGAGAAAAAACATTAATGAAACACTGAAACTGAGTAATATTTAATGAAAACTTTTGCCCTAACATGGGACAGGAACCCATGCCATTAGTTTGCATTTGAATTGGTTGCAATACTATATAGAAAGCACCTGATTATTGCTCCAAGAGAACCATAATCTTGCTAGAACATTTTTTGTCACCTCTTTTCATCCAGACAGTGTTTTCTTTAAGGCCGTTGAAAGTGATCCAATAACTAAATCATTTTTACGAAGCATGTAGGCATATTACAACTTTTTGACAGGCCTATAAAAAATTAAAGTCAGTTAGTAACCCAAATAATTGTTCAGCGACCTTTAGCATGTTGTAAACCCAGGTCTGCTTGCCCTGAGATGTGACTAACCTTTTTTAGAGATATAATGAATTATTAGCTCACTGAAACCATCACATAGAAAATATTCACTATAAGTAGCTATTTATTATATAAGTAAAATGCATATGTGTGTCTGCAAATAGCTAAATGAAGTGCATAGGGTTTTGCTGTAGAGTTACAAAACTGCACACATTAATACATTTTTAATAACTTTTAATCTAAGACAACTTTATAGGTAAAATGCAAGAACTCGTTTTCACATAACCAGTTTGCTGATAGAACTAAGAAAAAACATCATGTTAATCCCTTCAATAGCAGAGCCAGTATTATGTGCAGCAGAAATGGGAGTTATATTTCTTCCTTTGATGGAATCACAGAATTACAGAATAATCCTGGTTGGAAAGGACCTCCTAGATCACCAAGTCCAACCATACCCACACCAACAAAAAATCTAAATACATGAAAGAACTCACATGTCACAAAGCACCATGTCTACATCCTTCTTAAACACCTATGGGGATGGTTACTCAACTACCCCTCTCAAAAGGCCATTCCAGTGACCTGGGAATGCATAGTATGAACGTGTCTTCTCTCCTACTTGCAGATATGGTGTTCACAACTATTGCTTTTTCTCATTTAGATCTGGGGAAGGTAGAAGCAGGTTCTGTTTGGTAAATGTACACTCATTCCCACACATGTCAGTGGTTTCCTGTGCTTGAAACTGAGGAAACTGGTATTTCGCTGGTTTCTGTCTTTTTGACAATTGTGTGTTCATAGGAATGATCCCTCAGTTTATTCTCCACAGAAAGGTGAAAAAGTACCTCTGCCTGTGAAGAGGTTACGCACTTCAGTCCCAGGGCCTGTTTTCACATCTACAGGTCACATTGTTCCCTTCCCTCACATTTTTGGCAAAGACTGTGTGGTTTCCTTCACTACACTAGGTCCTCAGTTCTCCATCTCAGAAATAGAAACAGACTTCTGAAGACCTATGTGATGGACTATCAGACAGCTTTCTCAGGGTGATTGTGACCCAATAGTTTTTAACTCTTAATACAGAGACTTGGTGCTATGTACATCAGCTATACTTTATCACTACGGCAAAAAAGTGGGAACTTCGACTGATAAATGTCATAATGCTCCACCATTGTGAGGCCAAACCTGTTTAGTCAGTTTCTTCAAACACAGACTAAAATCTGGATCATTGTGCCCAGAGAGTATTGATTAATGTTCAGATGGACAATCTTGACAAGCAACATCCCTCAGGGTGTTGTTTAGTACCTTCAGTAAACTGGCATTGAGTCCACCCTCAGCAGGTTTGCTGATGACACCAAGATGGGTAGTGCCTTTGGTATGCCAGAGGGATGGGATGCCATACAGACGGACCTGGGCAAACTGGAAAGGTGGGTCTAGGCAAATATTATGAGGTTCAACAAGTCTAAGCGCAGGGTCCTGAAAGTGGGATGAGAAAAGCAAAGGTAGCAAAACAGGCTGGGGGAAGACCTGCTGAAGAGCAGCCCTGTAGAAAAAGCCCTGGGGACATCAGTGGATGAAAAGCTGGACATGAGCCAGCAGTGTGCAACTACAGCCCAGAAAGCCAGCTGCATCCCACAGCCTCCTTCTTCAGAAAAATGACTTTTTGTGACCTGGACAAGAGGTCTGTGTGGTGGAAAACTGGCTGGCAGGCCATACCCGGAGCGTGGTTGTAAACAGCTCCTTCTCAAACTGGCAACCAGTCACTAGTGGGGTCTCCCAGGAATCAATATTGGGCCCAACACTGTTTAAAGTCTTCATAAATGATCTAGATGCTGGGATCATGAGTACCCTGACGACACCAAACTGGGTGGGGAAGCTGACATTCCTGCAGGAAGAGCTGCTCTCCAGGGGGACCTGGACAGGCTGACAGAGTGGGCCAGCAGGAGCATCACGAAGTTCAATGAGGACAAGTGCAGGGGCCTGCACCTGGGAATACACAACCCTTGAATGCAGCTCAGACTGGGATCCTCCTGGCTATAGAGTAGCCCTATAGAGAGGGACCTGGGGGTCTTGGTGGATAGCAAGCTCAATATGAGTGAACAGAGTGCTGCTCTGGCAAAGAGGACCAACAGGATGCTGGGCTGCATTAACACAGGCATCACCTGCAGAGATATAGATGTTATCTTGCTACTCTGCTCAGCACTGGTTACACCACACCTGAGTACTGTCTTCAGTTTTGGTCCCCACTAGACACAAAAGATGTAGATAGACTGGAGAGGATCTGGAGAAAGGCAACCAGAATGGTCAGGGGGGACTGGAAGACCTCCCACATGAACAAAGGATGAGAAAAATGTGTCTGTTCAGCCTTGAGAAGGCTTAGGGGGGACCTTTTTGAGATGTTCCAGTCTATCAAGGGTGGCTGCCACGATGGAGACCCCTTTTCACAAGGCATCATGTAGAAAAGACAAGGAGGAATGGTCACAAGTTGCTCCAGGAGAGATTCTGACTGGATTCTAGTGGAAAGTTTTTCATGCTGAGAGCTGTTAGACCGTGGAATGGACTTTCAAGATAAGGCTCAGCTTGATAGGGTTCTGGGACAGCTCATTTAAATGGTATGCTGCTTTAAGAGGTTGAACTAAATGATCCCTGAGGTCACTTTCAGCCTGCAAGTATGAAGTATGGCCAGCAGATCAAGAAGAGGTGATTCTGCCTTTATGCTCTCTGTTGAGAACTCACCTGGAGTCCCGCATCCAGTTGTGAAGCCTCCAACACAAGAAGGATGAGTACTTGCTGGAGCACATCCTGAGGAGGCCATGAAAATGCTCAGAGGGCTGGAGGACCTCGCTTCTAAAGGCAGGCTGAGAGTTAAGGTTGCTCATCCTGAAGAGGAGGAGAATCTTGGGGGACCTTATGGCACCATTCCAATCCCTGAAAGGGGCCTCTAAGAAGGCTGGGGAAACACTGTTCACAAGATCAGGGAATGATAGTCATTGGACATGAGAGGTCATGGTTTTAAGATAGAAAAGGGACATGAGGAAAAAGTTCTTTAATAGGAGGATTTGGTTTTGTTTAGAGTTTGGACGTTTCTGAAATAGACAGGTTTAAAAAAGTACAGCCTTAAGGCAACTGCTATTTTTTCTCTCCTTGTTCAGTACTCACATGTTTCTTGATCTGAAAATCATGCTGGAACATCATTTTCAGTTGGAGTTTCAAATAAGATCATTAACACATGTTAAAACCTGAACATTTCAAAATCACTTGTAATAATATGTTAGGTTTCTTACTCATAGAATTACTGTGGTAATTGCTCACTAGTTTCTAATTCACAGCCATGTGACTTAGATGATTTTTGATTTTTGTGTTCTTATCCAGACTAATGACCTTCAATGTGTTTTGAGACTTTCCTGATAATCTTACTTTTCAACATTATTTTAAGGTCCAGAAATAACATTCTAGCCCTTTCTGCAGTCAGAGGAATTTTTGTAGTAGTTGCTGTAAGGCAGCCACAATTTTGAGTCTGTTTTTATTTCCTGTTCATTGTTCTGTTGTTCTTAGGATCTGATGAATAATATATTCCATTACACTGTTAGCAGATCTTGAAATGTCCAGTCTATTTATTTTTTTCCCCAACATAAAGTATTCAAATCAGAGATGACACTCAAACTATTAAAGTTAATAAATGTTTATGGATCTTTCTGAAATATAAAGTGAACTTTGGTTTGTTTCCTAAACTCTGATTCATCAATATGAAATGGAAAAGCATGTGAATTTTCTTTCTATATATCATAGATGCATTTTTCCATAAAAACTGTCTAGAGGAGGTTGTCCCAATTAGTAGATGATCTTTGAAGTCGATAAGCAGAAAACACAGTATCTCAGAGGTATTGAATGTATGTTTTTAAGGCTTTTTTGTATTGTTAAAAAAAAAATTATGATAGCTTTATTACTGATTTATTTGAAAGAGAGCAATAGAAAATTCAGCATATTGATTAAGACATTTTGACCTAAGCATCTGTTGAATTTTTGTTTGTTAACTTACTAGTATCATTTATCTTAGTTTTTATTTTATGTATACTCTCAGAGAAAATAAAAATAGATTTCTGAAAGCCTTTATCAAAACAAAAAGAGCTTTCAATTTTTATTCTACCCTATGTCATAACCCTGAAAATGTGGAAACACAAGAAACTCTGTTAAGTTTCCAAGTCCTGGCTCAGCAAGAGTTTTTGGAGTATGAGGACCAAGATACAGACTGTCATTTCCAGAAGCTTTGAAGCCTAGAGTTTCTGTCTTCACAATGAATTTTCCAATTATTTTAGACTTTTCCTTCATCAGAAAGTTTTATTCAAATTGTCTTCAAATTACTTTAATGTCTTCATCATTTATTTTAAAAAAACAAAAAACCCATAAAATAATATATACCATATAATTGCAATTAATTTTATTTTTTTTAGTTATGTGAGAAAAAAAAAAACCAAAATCATTTAAGTGCTTTAACAGCTAATTTTAAAACAAACATTTTCAATATTTCTGGGAATTTGACCAGTGCAGAGGGCTGAACTTACAAAATTGCTTTGGTTATTGACAAAACCATATGAAAAGCTGGAAACTGCAAGCAAAATATGCACTTTTGTTTATGTTCTGTAATTTTCATGATGTGGCAAATCTGGAATCATTAGCTTTTCCTCACACTATCCCATTGAAATATGTGCATTTTTTAAAATTAGCAGAATGGAACCTGGTAAGGTATTTCATAGTTTCATACAAGATATGCTTGCTACAAGTTTTTCACTAGTGGACAGAGTTGTGCTGCAAAATAATACAAAATTGAGAGCATTTTTCAACTTTTTTTGAGTCAAAGTTAAGTCATTACACACTTGGTACTGAGGTAAGGCTTCATGTGTCAATTGTGGTACTGATAAGTACTTTTAGAAAATAAGTGATTTTTTTTTTCAAGTGTCTCTAAACAGCTTAATCTATAATTAGTTAAAAAAAATAATATGTATTTGTTCCATATTTTTACCTTGATCTTGTCAGTGCATGTACTGAACTGCATGAAGAGATATTGGTATTTTGTGAATGGTCTCAGAGAGGAAATAATTTTTGTGCATCTGACTATTTGAAGGAATATACTGATTTATCATGGTCTTCTGATTGTGGTTAGGGAAGTTAGAAGTGCCAAATATTTCATGAATTTTTAAAGTTCTATGGAGCAGAATTTATTTAGCATTTGCAGTAGATGAGAAGAAACACCACTTAACTTTTAGCCACAAAGTTGAAGTGAAATCACATCAAAGAAAACCACTCTTCACATTTATCCAGAAACATTTGGAACATATTTTTTTTTTTTTTTTAACCTTGCAGAGCAAGGGACCCAAGGGATCTCTCTGGCTTTCTCAGAGAGTTCTTTGCCTATGCCACAGCATTCTCATCAACTGCCAGAAACGTTCAGGAAAAACACTTAAGGATTAACATTTTCTCTTCTGTCATTGTCATGTCCTAAGTTTCCATGACCTCCAGTCTCTGCAACCAATCATACCTGATGTTACCTAAAGACTGAATTAGACTTGGTGTGTTTGGAAGACAAGGATCGGGAACTGAGTTCATAATGAAAGGAACCAGCCATTCTATTTTTCAACCCAACTCTGTTCACACTTCTGATAGTGTAACCCCCACAGGACATGTGCTGAAACTCAGTTGAAGCATCAGCATAATTATGCAGCATAATGTTGACATCCAGTCTTTCATTTTTCATCCAGAAGTGCAAATCAGCGTTACTGCAGTGATCTAAAACATTATTTCAGACAGCCAGAATTTATCTTTAAATAAAGAACAGGTTACAGATAGGACCAACAGAGTCCCTTGACTCTGAAAGTAATATTCAAACATGAGAGCAGAACTCTTTAATCTTCCCAGTGGAAATACTTTTTTATCAAAAACTTAGAACCAGAATCTGCCACATTTACATTAAACAGAAGTCTTACATGTGATAGAAAAATAGTATCATGAACAGTAGTAAGTGAGATTTGACTTTGGGGAAAAAGTAAAAGCCTGGTTTGCAATCCTGGTGTTATAAATAAATGTTCAGCCTTGCTCCACCACCATTCTATTATACACAATCAGATAGAAACTGCCATTTCATGTATATTTCTTATCCAAAACTTTGTTTAGCTTCTTTTGGGGTTAGTGCAGACTATTTACTCCTTTCACTGCCTCAAGCACATTTTCCATTATATTAAATCAGTGACTTAGGGCATTAATATCAAAGTCATCATTAATTCAGAGTTTTTCTTTCTTGCTTGCTCCTAATTAGACTTTTGTAAGGCCTGATGGAATTAAATGCCTCACCACTCTTTCTCTAAAGAATTTCTTCCTATTATCTAATCTAAACCTTCCCTGCCTCAACTTCAGATCATGAAATTCTGAGGGTTGGAAAGGACCTCTAGAGATTACCTAGCCAGACATTCCTTCTAGCACAGATTCACACAGAGTGGATTGTATGGGATCATGTCCTGGTGGGTTTTGAATCTCTCCAGAGAAGCAGACTCCACAACCTCTCTGGGCAGCCTGTTCCATTGGTCTCCCACATTAAGTATGGACATTAATAAAGACTTCTCTCAATTTTTGACTTCAGACTAAATATTAGAGAGACAATTTAGCACTCTCAACTTTTCCTCTTAAGCATGATCCTTCTGCCATTCCTCAGGCACCTCTTCAGCTTTCCATGACCTTTCAAAGATGATCCAATCACCTAGCAATAACATCTGCCAGCAATTTCAGCTCTTGTGTGTACACCACGTCAGGACCCATGGATCTGTGTATGTCCAGCTTGTGTCAATGACCTTTAACCAGTTCTTCCTCCATAAGAGGAAAGTCTAGCTTTCTTCACAGCTTCTCCCACAACTCCAAGATCTGAGAGCCTTAGGCCTTGCCTTATCAGTAAAGACTGAAGCAAAGAAGACATTCAGTAATTCTGCCTTCTTGTTGTCCAGTGTCACCAGAACCCCATCTCATTCAGCAGCCAGTCTTGAAATTCCACTAGCCTTTCTTTTGCTTCTGGTGTACTTGAAGAAGACCCTTCTTGTGGCCCTTGCCAGATTTAATTCCAAGTTGGCCTTAGCTTTACTTCCGCTTTGCATACGCACATACTCTCACTGTATTTCCTTAGTATCTTTGTGTCCTTTCTGTAAACTTCCTTTTTCAACTTGACTTTTTCCAGTGGCTCCATGCTTGTCTATGAAGATGTCCTGCCTTTTTGCCTGATTCTTACTCTAAGGGATTTACATGTGTAGATCAGTAGAAAACACCTTTACTTTTCCTCCCAATGAAGTAGAAATATTGAGCACCTATTGAAAAATATGCAAAAGTAACATAAAACAAAAACTATAGCCTGATTCTCTTTACATTATAGAAATTTTATAGATAAAGAAACCTACAGGAACCCTTATAAATAGAATTTTGAAAGCTTATTGTTGTGAAACACATAAGCTGTACACAATATATTTGGTGTCAATAGGGGAAGAAAAAATTTATGCATACTTCTGCAGCTTAGAATAACTCTTGCTGAAAGGTATACTCCCTGTCATCTTAGAAACAAGAGTAATTTGAAATTCCCTAAAACTGAAAAGTGCTGAAATGCAATCAATCAAAAAGGTTCTTACAGTAAACATGAAGCAATCTTGGGCAAGATTACAACCACACTCCCTGCAAAATCATCTGAGCATATTTTCCAACGAAAGTAATATTTTTCTTTGACAAGGCATTTTACATTGTCTACTCATATTGTCTTTATCTGAAGTTTGCTCCAATTTAGAGACAGACCTAACTTCATTTGGTAATGGAGAGGGGAAAAAAAATCTCAGTAGATTTAACTTTGCTCGTTTATTCCACCATAGCCTGCTGCTTTACAAAACTAAGCATAATACTTTACAGATATATTCCAAATTATCTCATAATTGCCTACTGAATACATTATACAATGACTATACCTTTAATTAATTTGCATCTAAAACAAAAGTCTGCAATGAGTTGCCATTAAATTTAAAATGAAGGTTGCCATAGATCCCCCCAAATTTAATTAAATTGTCTGTGAACGTATTTGTGAAGGTCATAAGAAAACCAGTAAATTAAGAAAATAAGATAAAATTGATCATGTCATTCTTTATAAACATATAAACGAATGGGAGAAGTGTTAGTCTCACTCATAGTTTCGGAAACCACTGAACTTCTGGGCTGAGATTCTCTACCATATGCAAATTTAAAAATTAAGTTGTCTTTTATTAACATTTTCTCCTTTAAATTGCCTACATGATTCAGTCTAATGCACAAAATAGAGGAGTCTTAAATTAAGTCCAGAGGCTTAGTACTTCTGAGTTAGAGCAAAGGCAATTTTAGCCTGGTTTATTCTTCATATCCGTTCAATTAACCTCTCAGAGCTTTAGAACAAAAGTCAGCGTAACGGGTGTCATTTGAATTGAACAAATGCCACCTAACCATCAAAGTATTGACTTATATCAGCTACTCCAAGGCAAGACTAGATTCAAAATGAGATGAACAAACCATGGAGGCAGTGGGAGATAATTGTTGGTGTTTCAGAAGGCTTACTTCACAGGCTACTCAAAGTTTAGCATTTGACATCTGAAGCTGCAGCTCTTAATGTTATTTGCAAAACAAATATTTTCCCCTCTGTCTCCCATGTGCTGAGGACAGCACCTTGTTCCAGTGACTGGTATCAATAGTTCCTAATGGAGTAGAAAACTCCATGTTTCAGGTTCACGGTACCAGTGTGTATGGGCCAGCAGAGATAACCAATAGCAGATTTGTGAGTTACTTTCCATCACTATTCTTGTCCCTGACTGTGCATTGTTTCACCACAAAACAAATGAAGGCTTTTAGGTAGAAGTCAGGCAAATCACTTTGGTTTTGTTGAAGCCAGAATCTGGCTACTACTTCAATAGCATATATGATATTAAATGATTACTTTGGACATACTTGTGGAAATCAATGATAAAGCTCACATTCAGTCCAAGGCTAATAGACTTGGAGGTTTTCCATTTCATCATTTAAGGTTCCTAAATTGGTATCTTATTTTATGTGGTATGGTAAAAGTCCTTGTGTCTAGCACCAAAGATATGTGAAAATGCTTTGAAATACCTAGATTCTTGGTGACATTTTGCTAGGATCAAGAAATCAAAGTAACTCAAACCACAGTGGATCATCTCCAAAGTCCATATCCATCACGCCTAGCTAGCACTGTCTGTGAGCAACATCAAAACATCTGGGTTAAGGCAAAATTTGGACAAATTTACACTGTCTTAAATCACTTGTGGTTTTATGTGTCTTTCCAAAGGAATGAAATAGTTGATATTTAAACAAAGATGAAAGAACAAAAATAATTCTCGATTTGAAACTTCCAAAAGTTTGGAACTGCTTATAGACAGCTCTCTAAATGCCTTTTTAATGGAAATTCAGCAACAGTTCCCATAGCAAAATTAAATTAACGTCTCCACACAGAAAATATGAGCACACTGGCAATGCATCACAGCAAGAAATTTCGTACCAAATCTTTGTTCCAGAGTCTGAATAAAACTCTAGATTTACTACATTTCTCCTGAGCACTACAACTAGAGCTCCAGAAGCTACCACTAAATGTAAGGATAATATTGATTGGATTTAGATTGTTTTGGGTTTTGTTAGGATATCAGATGATTTTTTGTATTACCCTGGTTTGTACCAGGAATAGTGTGGCCAGCAGGAATAGGGACATAATCCCCCTTCACCCTGTTCGGCATTCATCTCGAATACCAGGAGCAATTCTGAACCCCTCGCTTCAAGAAAGAGTTTGAGGTGCTGGAGTGGATCCAGAGGACAGCAACAAAACTAGTGAAGGGACTACAGAGAAAGTCTGATGAGGAGAGGCTGAGGTAGCTGGTGTTGTTAATGCTGGAGAAGAAGAGAGTCAGGAAGGACGTTATCACTCTCTATAACTAACTGAAGGGAAACTGTAGTCAGGTGAAGGTTGGGATCTTCCTCCAGGCAACTAGTGATAGGATAAGAGAATATGACCTGAAGCTGTGCCAGGGGAAGGTTAGGTTGGATGTTAGGAGTCCCCATCCCTGGAGGTGTTTAAGCAAAGACTAGACATGGCACTTAGTGCCCTGGTCTAGCTGATGTGGTGATGTGAGATCAAAGGCTGGACTTGATGATCTTAGAGGTCTTTTCCAGACTCAATAATTTTGTGATTTTGTGATATTACAGATGGTTATACATTTAGCTGTAATTTAACAGTTACAGAACATTTCAGCCTGTGAAGAGGTTTCCATTTCCAAACGTATGGAATGTTAGATTTAGCTATTTGGAATAGTTGTAGCTTAGCTAAATCTTCGATAAAATGAAAATATTGATTCAAAACGTACATGAGATAATACTAATAGATTTTTCTATTAGCTAATTATTGGCAATTATTATTGGTATTTTGATTTAAACATTCACTTAAAATGACTGTGCTTTTAAAATTACCCTAAAGCACAGACTAAATTTAAAAGCTTAGTTTGATTATACTTCTATTTGACAAATGTCATCTATAAAAAAGAAATTAATAGTGTAAATGGTGCTAATTAACAGGAAAAATGCTCAGACTGATTCTAGTTCCTGCATTCAGTAATACTGAAACTAACCACCGAATCAATTTGTTTGACCTCCTATTCCCCTGTCATCCAAGAATTTAACCTACACCTTCATTTCATTGAAATGTAAATTGACAGTCTCTATGTTAAAAAAAAAAATCGTTATTCTTAATAATTTTGAAAATACCAGCCCTTTATATTTGTATCTTGTACAAATAGTTGCTATTGTGCAAAAACTGTAAATCAAAGTGGTAAGTCTTTGTTAGAAAATTATGGCAATACTAGAAAAATGTGGAGGAAATGCAGCAAATGTCATAAGATAGCATGCCACACAATAAGTATGACAGCAGGACAGCACTCTTAGTGCCCTTTTACTTAAAATTGTCTTTAATTCATATGGAAAGTAAATGAAGGGTTAATTATAACCTGCGAGACTACTGAATTTTTTGCTTTTTCTTTACAGAAGCAGCATATAATTCCCCTAAGAGATTCCTGTTAACATGCAGTACTCCATCTGTGTAAACAGGCAAATAGAGAGTGTAGTATTTAATTATAAAAAACAAATTATAAGATTCGCATCCAGGGAGTGAAAAATAAAAATGCGTATTTAAACAGGGAGAATTTATTTCAAAAAGAAATGCAAACCCTATCATTAGGAATGTTTTGTTCACAGACATTGATTCCTAATCTTGTTTATTTCCAGGCTGTTTAGAATTAATATACAGGTGCCATAATTTTCAAGACTAAGGATCACCATCTGGAGTTTGTTGTTGGGTTCCAATGCCAGGTAAGGGTGCTCAGCACGTTAACTACAATGCAAAAACTTTCATAACTGCAAACTTTTTCTTCTTTCACTTTTAATTTGCCTTGTTTACAATATTCTTATTAATTAAATTAATTCATTAAAATCCATGTGGTTAGATTTGCTCAATTAAGCAAAGAAGTCTATTAGTTTTATCCATGCATTTCCTAGTATACCATATGTCTCACATTCCTTTTTTTTCTCCATTTCCACACACCTTGCCCCCCCACCCCCATAAACTTCAGTATTCAAAACTTGGCCTTCAAATTCTGTAAGCTTTACTGTTGAGACCATACATCAACCCATGGGAGAAGAACAAGTTATTGATTAAGCAAAATTCATGACTGCAACCCGAGGCAAACTGTGTGCATGTGTTTGATATCACAAGTTCAAATTTTGGAGGAGAAACTGGCATTGAACCTGATAAGCAGAATCCTGTTGTACAGAGAGGCAATGGAAACACTCTCAGGAGAAACAGCGGGCTTTTCGTCAGAGATTTGAATTCTCCAAACAAGCCTCATGGTGCTTGTTTGGATTAGCACATGAGACTGCTCTTTCTGCCCCTTTGTGAGCACCCTTCAAGGAAAGCTAAAACAAAACTAATTCAAGGTCTATGCTTGAAATTTAATGTTTCATGAAATACTATTCCTATACGCTCATGGGAAATGCATTCGGCTGCCAAGTACCTAAAAGAGATGGTAGAAAGTATGGATGGAAGGAAATAAGAGAATGGATCTATGTGCAAGTATTTGTTTAATTTTATTTACTTTTCTGTTATGATACCTGCAGCACATGAATGCTTTAAATAGAGTGGGAAAGAGAAGCAGCATATGAACAAAAGTACAAGGAATGTCAAATTTTCAGAAATTGTTATTAATTTTGTACTTGTGAATAAAACAGTCTCTTCCTACATGCTTTGATGTATTTGTGCTTTCACAACAGAACTACTTTGCTTATTTGTTTGCTTGATTGATTCTTCTGCAAATATAGAAACTATTGCAAAATCAATAGAAAGTTTTGGTTGGCCTGTGTGAATGATTTCAGTAACTATAGAAATCTACAAAGCATAGGGAAAAATTTTAAGACAGAGAAGAGATATCTTACAACAAAATTAGATTAATAGTTCCCATATCTGCAATGCAGCATTTTGCAATTCAATAATCATAATTTTATTGCAAAAGTACAGAATGGTAAAGGCTCAAAGTTTCCAAATAAGATTAAAATTAACAACCTTGCCTTAAATGAGAAACAGGATTACAGTGAATTGAAATTTTTAACATATTTTTTTTATTTATTACTCCACTGATTTCTCAACACAGTCTCACAGTTCTCTTGTCCCTCACTTTTACCTCCTGTTAACTCCAAGGTAACAGTTGTTTAGAGAAGTATTCTTACTCTGAACCATAGCAAGAAATAAGAGCCCATAAATGTGTTTTGTTTTTCTGTAGATTATTTGCCCCCCAAGATAAACTTTCTGAGCATCAGAATAGAGATCATTCAAGAAACATAGACAATTCTCTACTTAACACCAAAACTTTGCAGATTAATAATTAGCTAATTTTTGGGAAAGGCCAATTTTGTGACTTGGAGAAGATCTGTATTGAGTGATTGATTGGGTCTCAGCCCATGGGCACCTCCCACCATGGATATAGATAAGAGAGAAAGAGTGTCTTTGGACAAGCATAGGTTGTGTCACCAGGATGCTTCTTTAAAGCACACTATGTTTTAACCCTAAAGGAAGGCAAGTTGCAGAGCTGGGGCTTGGAATGTACCTAAGGTCTTGTTACCTCCTCATTATTATTTGTCTATGTTTCAGGTTATTTGTGTGTTCTTCTCTTTCTTTTTTTTGTGTATTAAGTGAGGCACTGAGAAATGGGATCTTGTTATTAAAATTGAATTTGTTTCTCTCCTTTTACCTGTAACGTTCACAGTTACTTTCAGCTCATTAGCACTCTGCTAGTTAAGAAGAGTCTGCCCCCGCCTGACTAGAGTGATAAACTGGTGACAGTATGAAAGTTTCTAGGGAAAAACTAAGGAAATTTTTTCCAAAAAAAGGATATAGGAGTAGTCTTATGTATTTTAGGAAGCAAACATTTGGGAGACTGAAGTACAGATAAGCAGTTGTGGGAACAAATTTTTATTTTTTTTTTCTGAAAACCCTATGTGCTGTTTCTGAAATACTTGCAAGGTGAGTTTCCAGTTCAGCTACATCTCATGGACTAAATTCTGTTTGTGTAATTTAAGACTGGATGCCATTGAAGCGACTTCCTCTACTTGCTCTTGCCCTTTCTAACAGAAAATGGCAGGAAAAAAGTCACCAGAGTCCCCTACTTCCTTGAGGTTTCAGCAGTGGTAATTACTAGTTGTCTTCATGCCCTTCATACATAGTTGCCTTCATACAGTGTGTGCATGCTGATCCATGCTAAAACAGATTAAGGAATAAGAGGCAGTTACTGGAATTACATATGTTAGTTCTTAAACATGCTTTAAAATATACAATACTCCACAATATAGACTCAAATAAATGCTTTGGATGGAATCACAGGCAAAATTGCTTGTTGTTAGATGTTCTTAGTTTCTTTTTGCATCTTCTGACCCGTAGCAGATGCATATTCTTGGCAGTAAAGTCTTGGTTCTAATACAATGCGCAAAGGACATGCTCTCTCTGTGTTGTGTTGAGATATCCTGAGAAAAAATTAGAAAGGGCTGTTGGCATTTCTTCTTTCCTACAAAAGAGAAGGTAGAAGAGAGGAATTGACAGATATTATCCAAGCCTAAAAACACTACATAAAAATATTTTCAATTAATTATATGCTAAGTGGAAATAAATGTTAATTCCTATTTTGTCTGTAAGATGAGAATGGGACTGTGGTTAAATTATTTCTCTAGATATATGCATCAGACCTCTGCTGTAGAGCTGTCTGCACTGGAAGTCAAGTAAAGTGGCAGTTCTGGAATCATAGGTTGAATAAATAAAATCACAGCATTATATTTAGAATAAAAATTTAATATCTGAGGAGAATCATTTAATATAAAAGTATTCCTATAATTATCTGGGCAAGGTGACTACAATAGGTTTTTTGCTTCAAAGATACACATTTCATGTAGAAATCTACATAATAACTAATATTGAATGTTGATTTTTATCTGCCTGCACTTGGTCTTAAACGTTAATATTTCCTTCTGGATACACAAGATTTTGTATTACTATGATATCAAGTTTGTAAAATAAGAATATTGAAAGCATAGAGAACGTTTTCTAATATTCTTGCACAGTCTGTACATTCAGATGCAGGTGTTGCAACGTCAGCCTAAGAGGCTCTAAGAAGGAAATGTTACAGAAGCGCTCCTCTATGTTTCTTAATGCCTCTGTGCGGTCATCAGATTTGACTGTGAATAGCACTTTGTGCAAATTGTATTTTCTAATATGTAATTAAATTCTTCATTTTTTACCGTAATATTAAAGAGAATGTGTACAGTGGCAATTATCTTTAATGACATTTTACATCTATATATCCTCAATGATGGTTACAACAACCTTCAGGCTGCCATTCTCTTTTAGGCATTACACAGCAATTGCTAGTCCACCTTCACTTAAGTAAAAAAAATGCCTTCATGTCAATTGCTCTTCAGTGACTTCTATGGCATGCCCACAGTTCTAACCCCTGTGGTGTAAATTTAGCTGAACAATGCTACAGACATTTCTAAATTAATGATTTTTTTTTCTTTACTTGGGAAAATATCTGGGAAAACTTAAAGCTGTGCTGATCTTTTGATATGGATTAGTCTGTTGAATTTTTCTAGTAAAGATCCCCTCTGAGGCTGAAACAAAGTACTATGAGATCATTATAGACATGCTGGCATACTCCAAATTTAGATTCTAGCTCAGTCATTCCAAGTTCAAAAACTCTGAAATTGTGACAAAACCATAATTAATTCACTCAAATAAACACGTTTGAGTGCAATGTTGCATCATTTTGCAAAACCATTTTTTGCCTTTGTGAGCCTAAACAGAGACCTTTACTGATGTAGATAAGATATTTCCAAAGAAACACAAGAAAAATAGAAATGTACTGTGTGTGGCTTTATGCATAATGGCACACATACACCTAGAATATATATTTTGCATCTCTGTTGATTGTTTTTATGCATCAGAATTGTTTTGTTTCATCAATATGCCTGGCATGGTAAGAATTACTGTGTTTCTATT
Source organism: Upupa epops (assembly GCA_013397515.1). NCBI lineage: Eukaryota > Metazoa > Chordata > Aves > Bucerotiformes > Upupidae > Upupa > Upupa epops. Next base: position 49,010 of record VZRI01005075.1, on the reverse strand, counting down.
CCTTTTCTATTTCTTCCTGAATGAGTTTTAATGAGATTTGGGATTGTGTTGTGGGTTTTTGTAATAGTACAAGGAGACAAATTCAAAGAAACCTTTGCATCTGAAGAGTTAACATGAAGCATAAAAAAAAGAATCTAATTTCTGCTGCAACTTATTTTTAGCAATGCACACCTCACTAACACTCTTTGCTAGTCAGTTTATTTTTACTCTGGTGCTTGTGGTAATGCAGGGTAATAAAAGAGGTTTTTTGTTAAGAGGAATATTTGTAAAAATTGGTTTATAAAAAGTTTATTATTAGACCCTCAACTTTTTTCCTGCATGACTGGTGAAAAAAAATGCGGAAAAGTACTGGAGTATGAATCACTTGAGTTGAAAGCCTTGCTAGCTGTGGAGATTAGTCTGTCCTCGTTTCTGCAAATTTACAACAGTAACTCTGCAAAACCAAAGGAATTCACGATATATTCATGAGAGGAATTTGGTGTCTGAGGTGGTTTGTATGTGAATACTCTTAAGAGCAAGAATTAAAGGACATAATATCTTCTAGAACATTCCTTCTATTTTTCTTTCCTTTTTCAGATGTTTGAATAATAACTTTTTTAATGCATTTTCTATCATCCCAGAATGACTAGCCAAATTAATGGCTTGTCAGGTGTCATATGTTTGTGATACTTTAGGTGATACTATTTGAACACACTTGCGTAGACCATATCAATATTATTCCTGTAATGCATATACTGAAATGCTTTATAACTACCTGAAGGGAAGTTATAAACAGGTGGGGGTTGGGAACTTCTCCCAGGCAAATAGTGATTAGACTAGGGGGCATGGCCTGAAGCTGTGCCAGGAGACATTTAGGTTAGATTTTGTGATTCTGTGATATATGTTGTGTCCTTTTAGTAAGGCCATTATGTACTTAAGAAAGAGATGGAGCCAGGCACGGCATATATGCCTTGTAAAAGCGAAGCCTTTGTTTGTTTGTACATTGACAAATGTGCTTTATTTTCAGATTTCCATCCCCCCCCAAGGGTTAATGCATTGCAATTTTAGATAGCTGAATATTTGTATTTATATGTTTTCAAATACATCTCTGAAGATGTGATTGTTTAGCAACCTTTCACTTGCAGCAGTAATATTTTCCCACTCTATGCCCAGCTATGATGACAATTTCAATGATAAATTGCATTGTAAAGGTTTTCAAGCTTTTAACAGGTCTAATTTTATAGTTTCATTTGAGCAGTGCTTTGGCTCACAAGCAGTTTTTATCAAAGGTATGCAATCACTTCTAGGGTCAGCATCTAAAAATGAAGCTCTGAAAGTACCTTTTTTTTGTTTTCTAGTCTCTCTGATCTCAGTTCGCAAAGACAAGCCTGTTTTTAAGCATTGCATTTTATTCTAAATAACTAAGATCTTTGTATATAAAGAGCATTTAATGGCATCAAAGCCATACTTAAACTAGAAACAAAAAAACAAGACAAAGTCCTATAAGCATGCTTTGCCTCCCTAAAGTTTAAGGATATATATATATATATATATGTAATATAGATATGTATATATATATATATACAGATATATCCTATTCTCTAGGATATATGCAGAAGCTTCGTTCTATTTCTTCACCTGAGACCACAGACAAGTATCTTCAATTCTTCATCCACTCTTGTTCAGAACAGATTGTTTTGTCTTTGAGGCTTGAAGTGGTCTGAAACCTATTTCTTTAAACAACATTT
>VZRI01005075.1:0-35157 GCA_013397515.1 Upupa epops | reverse complement strand
TCTGAGACCTTCTGCCTCCCACCCCGGAGTTCCTACTGTTTCCCATACTGAGCAGAGCTGCTGCTGTGGCTGCCCAGCTCTCCTTGCCACCTCCTGCCTGCTGTGATTTTTTTCCGTCTGCGCCTGTACCGAGGAAAAGAGAGCCATGTGACCCACTCCGGGAGAACTGAACTGCAGCAGGTTTCAGCAGGCTGACTCTGTCGGGATCCCTAGGACTTTCTTTTGTCTGTTTATTTGGGTGTACTGTTGGGTTTTCTTAGTGTTCTTAATAAAGAATTGTTGTTCCTTTTCCCAAATCTTTTGCCTGAAGGCCTTTAAATTGAAAGAATTTGGTACCTGTCTTCCCAAACCGAGACAGCCTCTCAGCTCAAGAAGGACAAAGACCTGCTATGGAATGTCCAGTGTACAGCAACAAAGATGATAAAGGAAGTAGAACACCTCCCTGATGAGGAAAGGCTGAGAGAGCTGGGTCTCTTGAGCTTGGAGAAGAGGAGGCTGAGGGGTGACCTCATTAATGTCTACAAATATGTGAGCTGTGGGTGTCAGGAGGATGGAGCCAGGCTCTTCTCAAGGTCATCTGGTGATAGGACAAGGGGCAATGGGTGCAAGCTGGAACACAGGAGGTTCCACCTAAATATCAGAAGAAACTTCTTCCCAGTGAGGGTAACGGAGCATTGGAACAGGCTGCCCAGGGGCGTTGTGGAGACTCCTTTGGAGATGTTGAAGACCTGCCTGGATGTGTTCCTCTGTGACTTGGTCTAGGTGGTCCTGCTGTGGCAGGGGGATTGGCCTAAGCTGATCTTTCGAGGTCCCTTCTGATTCCTAATGATTCTATGATTCCATGATTTCCATAACTTTAGTAATACACAGTTCACAGGTAACTAGTGTGTAACAGATTAATGAATCAAATTTTGTAGCTCTCAGCATAAAAATTGTAGATTGAAACAGCATTACTCTTGGGTTTTGTTTCAGAGCAGTATTGCTACTTGAAACAAGTCATCTGAGTCCATTTACTAAATGCTGTTTTGGATCTCAATATCTAGTGCACATGTTCATGCTGGAAGAAATTTGGACAGCAGCTTTACTCCAGTAGCTTATCAAGTGCTTAGAGAAGACACTGCTTACAGCTTGACTTGTTGGTTCTAAGACAACCAAAAATATGTATCCAATAGCATTCACCAGGTGTTTTTTTGCAAAGTTCCTGTGACATCCTGCAACAGTTATTACACAATATGTAGGGTTAAATGTATACAGTCTCTTGAACTGCTACTTACTCTGGGCATTAAAATGTCCTTTATATCTTTCCACTGCTTCTTCACTTCTAATTTAGGCTTCTGGTCTTCCCTTCTTTCTTATTCTAACTCTATTGCTATCCTCTCTTTCAAAAGTCCTTATACCTTTTATTTTAAGATAAATGGATTATTATTGATTCTTTATTTTAGTTTCTCTTCCACCTGAACTTACCCTTATGACTTAGCTTTAGTGATATCTACATTAGGAAAAAGGAATAATATTAGAAATACTGCCTGAATTCACCCCAAAAGATAAGAGACTCGGTGTTTTCAACCACGAGAGAACTAGAAGATTTTACACAGAAAGCTAGAGGCATTAAGTCATTGTTAGGGTTGCTTCTGCTGTTTGTGTTTATCTTATGTTTCATATAAAACTCGATGTGATGAAGGTGGTGATCTTGAACTAGACAAACAGCTGTTTCTGAGGTAGCACGACAGACCTCCACCTACATCGTTGATTCAGCTTCTTTCTTGGTTTTTGAGCTTCCATCTCTTGGTACCCATAGTCCCATAGGAGATAGTCTGTCATTTCACTGCTGGAGGGCACATGGTGGAAGATGTCCTGAGCCATTTGTCCTATATTTGTGGAGTCAGGGAGTAGAATTTGTTATGGATACAAACTCTACTCTGTCTTTCTTTTCCTTTGGAGAATAAGAAGCAGTATCCCAGGATTAGTTGATATTGTGTGGAGAGGATGGGGAAGGGAACAGGGTTATTGTGGCTGTTGTCAGTAGGATCCTTCAGACAGCAGTTTTCATCTGCTTAAGATGCACATGTGACAGATGCTGAGGAGCAGGAGTTATATTTGTAGGCAGCTAATTTCAGACACCCAAAAAGGAGGGAATTCAGCTGTTTCTGAAGGAGACCCCTCATCTCCCCTGTAAGTGGTGTAATCCCAGTATGCAAATCAAATTCCAGGTGTCTAAGCATCAGGTGTTATGCATACTTCAGCAAGGTCATGTTAGACCAGGTATTCCTGAAAGAGCTCATGTAAAGGTTCATGGAGACTTTCTATCCATCTGCTTGTACATTTTCTATTTTTTTGTGAGTTTTCAGGCTCTGCTTCAGTTAAAGTTGATGATAAAATCTCACAGCAATCCTATTGATTTGTTGAGAACAGGTTCATCAAATGCCCTACACATTTCCTTAACAGCATGACTCTGAACAAAGGCAGTTCCACAAACTCATATTGGGCCCAGAAAGATCTGTTCTCACCCCATACCATTGCAGAATATGGGTCACACCCTGTAGAAGACCACAAATTTCTATTTTAATTCTTTCAGTGACCTGTTGTATTGGGCATATGCAGGCTTGCGGGATGTGACGCAATAGGCCCTCCCCTACTCTGCTACGTCAGTAAGAAAGGGGCGTACATGAAGGGCATGGAGTATATAAGTGTACGCCACGTGGTAACAAACTCCATTTGCTGTTCATCATATTAGTGTATACCTCTGTGAGTGGTCAAGCTACAGTCTCCTAAAGAAAAATAAACAGGCCATGTAACATTCATTGCAACAGTGACCCAAGTTTATTCAGCCATTCTATTACTTTAGAATACTTTTCCACTCAACTTTTTGGTCATTGCTTGAAAACACACATTTTAAGGATGAGAAGAGGAAGAAATCAGAGTTCACTTGTTATGGCCCTGCTTAAAGTTCCACTTACTCCTCAAATAACTTTTCAGGGAGTAGATTTGCAGCAAGACCTCATTGTAGCACTTCTTGTACTACAATGAATGCAGAGGCAGTTTTTGAGATGTAGAAGCCCACTCAGGTAACAAACAGTTGGCTATAATGAGTGGCATTGATGGAGCCTCAAATTCGTGTTAGCTCTAGATATAGTGCTTGATGCCAACATGTCACTGGCTTATCTTGAGAGTGTAAAAAAGAGGAGAGTTACACAGACACTTGTCAATGATTTGAGGAGTGATCACATAGAGATTTCTTGCTATGCTCAATGGCATACATGCGATTAAGAATTTTTATTCTGCAAACAAATGTAATATCAAGAATAATGAATTCCTAAACCCTAAGATTAGCAGCATTTGCTTGCTGCGTCAGGTCTGTCCCAATAATCAAAATACACCACATGAAACAGCTCTGAGGACAAAGGGAATAGGCATGGTTTTCTTTGCACCCTACTGTGAATCTTTAACAAAAAGCTCCTTCCAGCTGTTGGCTTAGTGCAACAAGGAAAAAGAGTCTGAAATTTTTGTTTATAAAAAACATTTCCCTCTCACAAATTTAACGTAGGCAATTTGATTTCACTTCAATTATTTTCCTGAGGCACTAAACCTGGTTCGGAAAAGAATCCAGACGAGTTGGAATTATTTTTGTAAATAACACATGGTGTAATTTATTCTTTTTCAACCAAATCTGGCATCATTACAAAGTGCTGTGAGCTTTCCAAATTATGTGACAACTTTTCTGGTGCTTGGAAATAAGGACCTCTTTTCTCTAGGAATATAAAACCATAAGTATGAAGCAGGAAATTTGAGAGGTTTACATTGGGTTAACACACTCACTACCTTGCTTATGGGAGTATACTCCAAGGTGACAAAACATATGACCTGCTATTTTCAAATTAGTGTTTGTGATCCCATTTAGCTTGGAATAGGCCTGTGTGCCCTATGCCTGTGTGAAATGCCCTGCTATTTTCAATCTGTTCCATTTAACAAATTGGCACTCTGTAGGAAAGCTGGGTTTGATCATTCCTTACATGATCCTAATTTGCATAAATAGGAAATGTCCCTTGGTAAGTCTTTTGAAGGGTGTTGTTTTTTTCCCTGTTCATTGCTAGACTATTGTCAAACATTATAATCCTGCACCACACTATCTCTCTGGACTTTTATTGTCTTTTGTTTCTCTTTGAACATTACCTTATGCTGTGAGGAAGGGAAGTCATAAATAAAAATATGTTTTTAGTAAGACTTTTTTTTTCCTCTTTTATAAGGATGCACAACTGTCATGAAATGAATGAAAGTAAAATTATCTTGCAAACGGAGCAGCCAGTTTAACTGAAAAAAAAAAAAAAACAAAACCAACAACCCAAAACCATTCAATTTCTATGTATCTTTCACAGAAGTTACTATCATTAAAATTTTGCAATCTGGAATCATGTGGTTATATGGGAACACTTGCTTCTGGAGACTGAATTAATACTGTATTAATCTTGTTCATCTAAACTTGGAATTGGTCTTCAAGCAGCAATAAATACAGTCACAGACATTATAGGGAATTAAGTCTAAAAAAAGCAGCAAATCTTTTTGCTACAACATAATGCCTTTGAAGAAAGAAGATACTCTGTAGAGCAATAAATTATTTGGAAATTAGGTAGTAGCCTGAAAGTAACATCTAAAGAGCAGATTGGGCAGACAACGGCTTAACATTTATAAACAGCCTTTTAATGTACCTTCCATCCATTTGAAGATCTAGTAACTATTACAAGAGATAAAGGAGTGCAAATAACAAGAAATATCCTGAAGATGAAATGGTAAGATACAGCCAGCGAGGTTTTGTATCTATAAATAAAGTCACATAGAATCGAATCATAGAATCATTAGGGATTGGAAGGGTCCTTGAAAGATCATCTAGTCCAATCCCCATGCCACAGCAGAACCAGCTAGACCAAGTCGCACAGCAACACATCCAGGCTGGTCTTGAACATCTCCAAAGAAGGAAACTCCACAACCCCCCTGGGCAGCCTGTTCCAATGCTCCATTACCCTCACTGGGAACAAGTTCCCTCTGATATTTACATGGAATCTCCTCTGTTCCATCTTGCACCCGTTGCCTCTTGTCGTATCACCAGATGATCCTGAGAGGAGCCTGGCTCCATCCTTCTGACACCCATCCCTCACATGTTTATAGGCATGAATGAGGTCACCCCTCAGCCTCCTCTTCTCTAAGCTCAAAAGACCCAGCTATCTCAGCCCTTCCTCATAAGGGAGCTGTTGTACTTCCTTCATCATCTCACATATCTGTAAGTGTACATACAGCTTTCTTGGTAAAGACCAGATATGCTATATATTAATTTTTTTTGTTTTTCTTTTACTACTGTAATGGGATACAAGGTGCACATATGACATCAAATTATAGAGAATATAGCATATTCCACACATTAAAACACGGAGCACAAACACCTGTAAATCTAACTAACTCAATTGAAATACATAAAACATGAAATTCAATAACTTTCTATTTTCAGAACTACATGAGCCACATAGTTCTGTAGAAATAAAAGTCTGTGAGTGGGATTTTTTTTAATACACAAACATCTGCACACAGAGCCAGATGAGTGTTACAGTCCCACAGATAAATCACGAATACATTTAAAAAATTTTTTTTTATATTTATAGAAGCAATACCTTAGTAAGAAATGTTCTTGCAATGTCAAGAACATGAGATTAAATGTAGACATTTTGCATATAACCATATTCAATTGCCATATTGATTCAGCTACCAGCCACTACCATATATTTTGTTTTCTTTCAATGTTCAACCTCAGCTGCAAAGTATTGCAAGATGGGGGAAGAGAGACACCATATCAGGCTGGAATTGTATTGATACAGAACACTTCTGTGAAGGCAGAGCAGTGGATGTGTCTATCTCGACTTCAGTAAGGCATCTGACACAGTCTCACATAGGATCCTCACAACCAAACTGAGGCAGTGTGGACTGGATGACTGGGTAGTGAGGTGGATTGTGAACTGGCTGCAGGATAGAAGCCAGAGAGTAGTGGTCAGTGGGACAGAGGCTAATTGCAGGCCTATATCTAGTGGAGTCCCCCAAGGATCAGTACTGGGACCAGTCCTCTTCAGTGACTTGGATGAGGAATTAGGGTGCACTGTCAGCAAATTCACTGATGACACAAAGCTGGGTGGTGTCACTGACACCCCAGCAGACTATGCTGCCATTCAGTTAGACCTGGGCAGGCTAGAGAGCTGGGCAGAGAGAAACTGAATGAGGTACAACAAGGGTAAGTGTAGAGTCTTGCATCTGGGCAAGAACAACTCTATGTGCCAGTATAGGCTGAGGCCTGACCCGTTGGACAGCAGTAGGAGAAAGGGACCTGGGGGTCCTAGTGGACAGGAGGATGACTATGAGCCAGCAATGTGCTCCTGTGGCCAAGAGGTCCAACAGAATCCTGGTGTGCATCAGAAGGGGGATGTTTAGCAGGGGGTTGTGTAGTCTCCTTCTCTGGAGTCGTTCAAGACCCACCTGGATGTGTTCCTGTGCAACTTGGTTTAGGTGATCCTGCTGTGTCAGGGGGATTGGACTAGATGATCTTTCGAAGTCCCTTCCAATCCCTAATGATTCTATGATACATTACACAGATGGCAAACTATGGTTGACTGCTAATCTACTGATTCAATTTTAGTCACTTATCTCTCTATGTAAGCTGAGCAAGTCAGGGTCTTTGAACACAATATAACTCCCCAGGGCAAACAGGCAACACCCACAAGCTCTCACACTTTTTTCCAATCTTTGGCATTTGCATTCCTTAAAAGAACCTGAAAGGAAGATGTAATGAAACAGGTTAGCTAAGTGATAGTTACTTACTGTTAACTCTTGTTCAAGAAAACATTGAGTACATTTTGATGAAGCTATTTTGATGCAGTACCACTGTGTAAATCAAGAGCACCTGAAAATGTCTAAAGATCTTGCAGTTAATAACATAACCAGTGCATAGATTTATCTCTCATGCCAATTTCTTAAGTAGTATAACTCTGATTCTTCAAAATTAAAACCAGGAATGCGTTTGGTAAACAATTACTGAGTTTTCTTCTTCCAAGATTAACAGGTAAGTGTAAGACTTAAAAAAGCACAAGGTTCTTCAGGCTTGCAGTTTTGACATCACAGATAATAATTCCTGCAGATGTGATTGTACCATCCTCAAAATTATGTGCTTTAAAAAAAGGAAACTGTGCTCTATTGCATGTGACCTTGAGCTGTCTGACAGGTTGAATGATGCTATAAGGATGGTCCATACTGTTACACTGTAAAGCAAAGAAAGAATCTTGCTATTTTGACATATAATAAAATTTCCCCAGTGTTCAGGGGTTTGGGTTTTTTTTTCATTATGAGTGGCAATCCTGATATTTTTAACTCAGCTGTCTCTTTTGAGCCATATATTCCCTAAAATAAATTCATCTGAATCCCATAGTGCTATGGATGGTGGGCATAGCAGAAAGTTATTGTTTTTTGTCTTGCTTCTTAGATTAGCTATTTACATTTTCTTTTATTTTTTTTTTCCTTCCTGGGTAATCCTTTAGTCCACAGTAACAGGATCAGTTGATTTCATGTGTTTGCTTTTGGAAGGACTTACTAAGTCTTCACAGTTCATCAGATACATATCATTTACCCATTAGCTGAAAAACTTTAATCAGAAATAGTACCTGAAATGTATTATAGTATTTTGTAATAATCACTCTAAGTAGACAAATTATTTTTCTGGTTTCAAAGAGAAAGAATTAAACCTCAGATTCCTCACTTTCTATAACTGAATGTGCCCTATCAACATGCTAGAGACAGAAAGGCTAACTAATAAATTTGGCTGTGACTAGGGTAACTTTGGAGGACAAGAAGAAATATTACTGCTCCTCAGTTTCTGGGAAATAAAGTATATTCTGTTAGTTGTAAACAGAGTTAGACGTAGGTATTATTTTACATAGGAAATTTTTGTGCCCAACACTATCCCAGAGTATTTGGTGCAGGCTCAATAAGAATCTTCAACCAGTTACTTTTGTCTGTCAGCAATGCTGAGGTTAAACTGTTAATTCTGAGTATTAGGTAAGAAATCCTAGTGAGAAAAAAATATTCACATGGTCTGAAAGGAAAATTTAATTTATTCAAGAGTTCCTTTGCCTTGTTGCCCCTATTCAAGTTTTCCTACAATGGGTTTAGATTGTTTTGCAGCTACTTAGTATTATATTAGCTTTTGTGTGTGACAAAATTAGTTGAAACAAATAAACATTCATAACACATTCCAGTTCTGGAGCATCCATAGGATGACTTCTGTTGCAAAACTTTCTAGTGTAAGGAGGAGAAAAAAAAATCATTATTACAATAACTGCAAAAGCTACAAAGATAAATAAGCTCATTAAAAGAATATCTTTTCATTAGCATTTGCCTTTCATTTTTGATGGAAAGAAAAAAAAATCTAAATGTTTGAAGCCAAAACATTTTTGCAAACATTAAAATAGACTGAAAATAGGACAGAGTTTTGGCCAATATCCATCAGTGTCCTCTTTAACACTTTCAATCTTAGGCTCAGGAGACATGTACTGTTTTGGGATAGAATCAAATAACACTGTAATACTGAAAAGAAATTATGGAGGGATTTAACTAATAGGGCATTCAACTTCCCTTGGTTTTGCAAACAGCCATCTTAATAATTGCTTCTTACTGTGGTCAGGTTTAGGGTTAGAGTTCTTCTGCTTCTTACTTTACACTCAATAGAAATGGTGCACTATAATCTATAATCATGCTCTAAGGAGTCCTCTGCTTCCTGCATCACAGCACCACGGTCTTCCCTAGCTTCTAGGCAAAGACAAAAAGTTCTGTTTGTGTGGGAATTCATCTACTTGGATGAACTTTTCATACTATCCAAAAGCATGTCCTGTAGCACTACAGCTGCCTTTGGATATCCTCAAGGGATTTTAATAGCCATTTCTGCAGAGATCTGAACTTAACAGCAGCCTTTAGATGAGTATTTTTCATGATTCACATCCTCAAAGAATTCCCCAGGCCATTTTCTCCCTTTCTAGATGGGAAACCAATGAGTTGGAAATTATGTGAGCACACCTAATTTTCAAACATTTCAACCTTGTGCTTTTTATTGCTCTGGTAATAATCTGAAGAAATTCATCACCCTCTCTCAGATCAAGATTTCTGGGCACACTTCAGAATCAAACTGCTCTAATCCTTCAAGCTGACCTTTCAAGGTATGTATTAAAGTTGATTGCATTTGTATCGCATCAAGCAAATTAATTCGGTCAAGAAGCTCTTTTGAATCTTTTTTCATTGCTTCTATCGACCCAAATTTAAAAGTCCATGTGGGGGGAGGTTCAAGGCTGAATAATACACTTATTAAGGTGTCTACCTCTTGTCACACAAATCTTTCTCAATGGCTTTCTTCTATTTCTCCTTGTTTACCAAGAAAGACAGGCTGTGCTGAGATGGTTCACTGCACTAGGTGATCATGAGGGAAGTGTGAGAAGTGGCAGTGTGGAATGCTCAAACAATCTAGACATAAAATTAATTTGCATTTCAGATTCTTTTTTCACCTAAAAGCAAAATTTCGTGGCATGTCCTGACCAAGTGACACTGCATGTCAAAATATTACTTGATCATTCAATCATCTGTCACGTAAATTTTCCCCATAATCACACCTTACCTTATGAAAACTGAAACCACAACAGGTAGTTAGGTCCAGAACCTGTAAGTACTTCTAGACATTGAAGAAAGTCCTTTGGCTGAGAGAGAGAATGAAAAGTCCAGAATCATAGAATGTATCAGGTTGGAAGAGACCTCCAAAGTTCATCTAGTCCAACCACTCTACATCAAGTAGGAACATTTCTAACTAGAACAGACTGCTCAGAGACCCATTAAGTATGAGCTTGAATGATTCCAGATATGGAGCCTTCACCACCTCTTTAGGCAACATGCTTCTGTGTCCCACCACCTTCCTAATCAAAGAACTTTTTCCTCATGTCCAGCCTAAATCCACCCTTTCCAGCTTAAAACCATGACTATTCATCCTATTATTCCCTGCCTCTGTGAACAGTTCTTCCCCAGCCTTTGAACAGACTCCTTCCAGGATTTAAAAGATCACTAAAAGGTCTCTCCAGAGTCTTCTCTTCATGGTGAGGACCTAAACTCTCTCAGTCTGTCATCGTAAGAGAGGTGCTGACTGGGAGAAAATTACATATCAGGAAATAAAAGACCATGAGGACACTGGAACTTATCTTACAAAAGCAGTATTGAAGAGTTATGTGATGCAACCAATATGGCATTCCTCGATCATCTAAGATGTATCTCTTACATGTTCTGAGTTACATAAATGCACACACCAAATAATGTGTTGATCTCAATCAGTTACTGGCTTCATTTAAATCATACTTTTAATATATCGGCTTCAATGGTTAGCAACACTAGAGATTATACCTTAACCTGGCAAGTATAAGTGGTTAATATTGAACAGATTAGACAATGTGCAAAGAAACAGTGGTGGAGGCCCCATCCATTGGCACATGGAGGGTAAGACTGGATGAGACCCTGGAAAACCTGCTCTGGTTGCAGATGTCCCTGATTACTTCAGAGGAGTTAGACTGGGTGGCCTTTAACTGTTCCTTCCTACCCAAACCATTCTATGATTTTATGATTCTTGAAATTAGTTCACCATAAACAAAATTGGTTTTATCTTATTCTGTGCATTAAATTAAAAGGTGTCATCTTTTTAGTTTTGTCTTCAAATTCACCACTATCATATGGAAAGAAGGTCTCAACAGTTTTATTTTGGTTCACCCTCACATGTTCTTTCATAGTTAGGCAACCAGTAGTGGTATTTTGAGATAAGCACTGTCCAGGATTGGACTGTTTTCTTTATTGACTTCATGTTGTTAAATGAGAGCACTCTTTCTTCATTCTTAGCCATTTTAAACCAAAAGGAATAGTATATTTCTCAGCATCACATTAAGACCTCTAAATCTTAATAATTACTACAGATCTTAATCAGATGCTGTGTTTAACTGCACGTGCACAGTGAAATCAGTAGGTTTAGTATCGTTACACTGTAATTCCTTCTCTGCACTACTAATGTTGTTAGTCAGAAGGAGAAATAAAAGAAACCAGGCAGATTGTCACAAAATAAACACCCATCCTTGGGAAATGCTGTGGAATAGATGAAGTATCAGTGAATAATTATTCATAGTACTTGTTCACACATTGTTCAGAAATAGTCATCTGCACAGTGAGCTGCTATAAATACCTGTATAAACTTTAAATAATACGTAGGCAACATAGCCTAAGGCAAAAGCCTTTAGAAATAGCAATACTTATCACACACTGATCAGTGGGATGTACTATTCCTCTAATCACCAGCAGAAGATACTACTCAGATTTATGCTAAGTTATACCTCCTCTAAGTGAGTTGTTAACAAGAAAACATCAATATGGTTAGTAACTTTAACTGTCACTCAGTAACAAGTTACTATAGAAAAACTAGAAGAAGTTGTAAATAAAATACTGATGAGTTCCCTTTTTTCTCCTGTCTCTGTCACCGCATTGGTGAATGGTAATAATTAACTGAAATTGTAAATATATCTCATTTCTGTGTAAATTAAACATATTGAACTCCATCACTTGCTCATTCCATCTCTACCTTTCTGCTTAATGTCTCTTTAAAGAGACAACTTCCCTTGGAACTTCTGCCTGAGGCCCTCCCACCATCAGCTTTATTGGTTCTGAATATCACACCCTGAAAAGAGCAAAAGTCCGTCCTTAACTCTCTTATAAATCCAGTTCCCGTTGTACAGCAATATACCAGAATACTGTGAGTTACTAATGTAAATCAATTCATCTGGATGCATATCACGTTTTTACACCCATTTAATGAAATGATTGATTGTNGGGGGGGGGGGGGGAAAGTAGATTAACGATTCCTTATGTTACTGTTGATCTACTATTTGAGGAAGTAGGTGGTCACACACGAGACTGCTGATAAAAAATACGGTCTAGTACCTAATGAATCTCTAATGGATAAGCTGAAATCCTGCATGCAGTTCATTCGTCTCAGTGCAGCTGAAAGATCTGACAATTCCAAAATATTAACACACCAACTTCTTCCTGAAATGCTGAGTGATGACATATTAGGTGTTTAATTTTTACAGCAAAGTTGTATTGTTTAATAGCTCAAACACATCTACTGTGTGTGATATCACAAACACTGGAGGCAAAACCATATTTTAGGAGAGGTAACCTTGACATGTAACTATGGCAAATGCAATAACTCTTCACCAAGTCCAAATAATAACCACAAGTAGATTATTCCCATTCAGCCTGTATAACCAGAAGTTCATGACACTGTAGCTGTTGAATATGATGCAACACCTTCTATCACAAACAACGAGATTTTTAGCTTTCAACATTTTTCATTTAGACAGGAAAACTTTCAGCTCCTATTAATAAGTGCATACCTCTCAATAGGTTTTCATTCTAGATCTAATCTTAACATGTTTTCAACAGTTCACAGCAGTGAAAAAGGAGTAAGAATGTTTGATGAGAACAGATTTACATACCACTGGGCTTTGTTCTTCAACACCATAATTTAAAAGAAATTTCTGTACTTTACTGGGGCAGCATAAATCTTACTCTTTTGGCAGAAGTGGCGTCTTGTTCTCTTACCAAATATTTTCCCACCACATGAGAAACTGGGTAAGAAGTCACTTTGTCTGAAACAGTGTTTTCTGGTGGATTCAGGATTTTCTTTCTCCAGAATTGCATGTGAAAGAAAGGTAAAAGAAATGTTGTTTCACTAGGTTCCAAGTGCACAAATTGTTTTTATGTTTCATTTTAAAAAGGGAATTAAATTTAAAAGTTAACTTTAACCTTTGATGCAGAATGTTCTGCATCAAAGAAATTTAGAACATTTGTAAAAGGAAGTTTATTCCCATAAATGTTTACAGATGGAGAAGTAATCTTATTACTCTATTGTATTGCATTGTGACAGGAACATGGAGAAGGACAAACTTTAGACTTACATGTTATCTATGTCAAATAAAAAAAAGCCTCTAATGTCTGGTAATTATGGGTGGGTAATAAGTATGCTGTACTTTCAAGAATTTTTTATATCTATAAATTTAAGCTGCAGCTTCTTTAAGTTTCATCTTCTCCATGCTGCCTTGCTGAGGTACACTGATGACCTTACTGGAGTCACAGAAGTGCAAATCTTTCTGTTTTCTCTTACACACATGTTCAAAGCCAGAGGCTTTCAGAGAGAGAAATCCTGAGAAATATGGCCAAAACCTGAGGGATGGAGGGGATGGGAGAAAGTATTGAGCTTTTCAGACAATTTGGTAAAAAAGGCAATAAAATTATTAATATATTCAGATTTAGTCATGTACCTCAAAGCCAGATAAAGAATGCTTAGAGAAAGTCAGATTTCAGATGCTGATGTGGTTGCCTATTGATTTAAGTAAAATATCCTGGACAGACATCAAGTCTGACTTTTTAAGGTGCAGAAAATATTATACTCAAGTTAAAGGCAGTAGGAGTTGAAGCTGCTTTTTATAGCTGAATAATTGGGTGTTTACCACTTTTATAGACACAGCACACTTTTTTTTTTTTTTTAATGAATTGCTCTCTCAAAGTCTTTCTTGAACTGCTGGAAGTAACTAAATACTTAACATTTACAAAACAACCCAGACTACTCCTGTCGGTACATTTAAAAAGAAATACCTGCAGTCTTACTATTAGGTCTCCACCTAGGAAATCTTACATAATACAGAATCATAGACTCATTAGGGATTGGAAGGGACCTCGAAAGATCATCTAGTCCAATCCCCCTGCCACAGCAGGATCACCTAGACCAAGTCGCACAGGAACACATCCAGGCAGGTCTTGAACATCTATAGAGAAGGAGACTCCACAACCTCCGTAGTCAGCCTGTTCCAATGCTCCATTACCCTCACTGGGAAGAAGTTCCTTCTGATATTGATATGGAACCTCCTCTGTTCCAGCTTGCACCCACTGCCCCTTGTCCTATCATTAGATGACCTTGAAGAAGAGCCTGGCTCCATCCTCCTGTCATCAACCCCTCACATATTTATAGACATGAATGAGGTCACCCCTCAGGCTCCTCTTCTCTAAGCTCAAGAGCCCCAGCTCCCTCAGCCTTTCCTCATCAGGGAGGAACTCTAAATTGGACACCCTCCAGCAGCTCTGTGTCCTTCTTGAACTGAGGGGCCCAGAGCTGGACACAATACTCCACATGTGGTCTCACTAGTGCAGAATAAAGGGGGAGAAGAACCTCCCTCAATCTGCTAACTACCCCCTTTTGATTCCCCCCAGGATGCTGTTGGCCCTCTTGGCCACAAGAGCACCTTGCTGGCTCAGAGTCATCCTGCTGTCCACTAGGACCCCCAGGTCCCTTTCTCCTACACTGCTCTCCAACAGGTCAGTCCCCAACCTATCCTGGTCCCCGGGGTTGTTCTTGCCTAGATGCAAGACTCTACACTGAGGGTGATGTGGTAGGAGTGGCAGGAAGGTATGTATGTACAAATGATTAAATTAGCTAGAAGCAGAGATTCTGGGACAGAACAAATCCCTACAAAATAGTGAAGTTTGTTGATGAGAAGAAAAATGCAACTGCATTTTCTTATAACACTGTGAACATCCATGGACTACTTTTGCTCAGCAGAGATAGTGCTGAGTGTTCAACCCAACACTGGGCTGATGCTTCTGATGCCAGTGCTGACCTGATTGGTGCTGGTGCACCTGAATATAAGATATAGGCTAATGACATGTTTATACATTAGTTTATGGTGCTAGGATTCTGCCCAGTATACTGCAGTCAAGCACCTAAATTCCCCAGCACTGAGGTATACAAAATACAGATGTCTTTTCTTCTGAGGAGGTGATGCCTGCTTGGGAGTCACTTGCCTGAACTTACCACTGGTGCTGAAACTGTGAGATTCCGCACTGCTGTGCACCCCTCTCACAGTGATCAAATGAAGACAGGTGTGTTTGGGGACATGCTATGGGACATGTAGAAGAAAGCAACAACTGTGATCTGAAAACACAATTCAAGAGTTAGTATTTCCCAATAAAACTGAATATCAATGTGGTAATGACTTTCAGACACCTCTTTCTTTTCGTCAGGGATATAACAAGTGGAAATGGAAGCAAATTACAACTAAAGATAGTAGGAGGAGAATGTGACTTCAAGTCTAGTCTGGCATGGAAACAAGTTGTCTGAGGAGGTGTAATAAAATCCACACATGTCCTAGTGGCTGCTCTTAAAACCAAGTGAAAGACACTTTCTATAAGTAGTTCTGGACCACTTGACTCCACCTTGGAAACCCATATGCTCTCGGTAGTCCATGTAGTATCAATATACATTCATAAACAAATGAATGTATAAAGAGCTCTCAGTTGACAAGCATGAAAAGTAGTCTTGTGAAAAAAAGACAGAATGATGCAACACTGTCACTGCTGGCTCAGATTGGAGAAGGAAGAAACAAATCCAAGTGGAAATTGCAATGCCACTGAAAGAGCAACATGATCAGATTCCAATATTTGTAAGTTTTAAAGGATAATTTCCTTCATAGAAAAAGAAATTCTACTGAATTAACTAAAGTTGTAAATACTGTGCCGAAACTGGTGTAAACCGATGCTTTTAATGACTCTCAAGGATAATGTAACAATCAGTAAAAGCAGAAGAAAGGGCTAAAGAATGCTAATTGCAGAAACCTTACTTCTTGTATTACCACAGTAACTCAGCATACTTTACTACAATCTTTGGACACAGTTCACAAAATTACATTAGAAGAGCAGGTTAAATAGTCTAGGATCTTCATTTACATAATATTTCACATTCTTCCAATTAGTTGATAATTTAAGATTCTTGCATTGTGAAATGGCTTCATATAAAATCAGGAGTCTTAGTTGCAAGTATTAGCTAAGTATAATTCAATTAACAAGTAATGAACCCTCATTATCATATTCAATTCCATATGACACGCATTTTTGCCAAGGTTGAGAATTCTCATTCTTTAAAACCTACAGGGGTGTGACTGTCAGATTTTTATTTTATTTTTTTTTACATAGGCAAAATTTTTGTAGTTTGTGTCTTCTCATAGGGAACTACTAAAGTCGCTGAACAAAGCCTAGATGTCTACTGAAGTTTTTGTTTCTTAATGGCATATTATGGTGTGGAAATCCAGAACAAAAGATTTCTACCACTGCCTGTCACACACCAGTAAATGCAGCATTCATAGAGGAAAAGAAGCAGTGTTGAGCTGTTATAACTCGGCTGTTATAAGCTGCCAGAATGGCATCTTGTAGCTCAGATGCCAGTACTTCGGTGACTGCAGTTTGGAAGCTGAATGAACTTATGCTGGGAGTGGGACCAGGTTTTATATGACTTCAGGCTTTATTTCTCTATTTCAAGAAAGATACTGAGGTACTAGAGAGTGTCAAAAGGAGAGCAGTGATGCTGGGGAAGGGACTACAGGGAAAGTTTTATGAAGAGAAGCTGAGGGAGCCAAGGTTTTTTAGCTTAGAGTAGAGGAGACTCTGTGGGAACCTTAACACTCTCTAACTACCCAAAGGGAAGTTGTAGTCAGGTGGGGGTCGGCTTCTTCTCCCAGGTGACTAGTGACAGGACAAGAGGGCAAGGCCTTAAGCTGCACCAGGAGAGATTTAGGTCAGATGTTAGGAAGCCCTTCCTCATGGAAAAGTTGGTTAGATATTGGAATGGATGCGTTTAAGCAAAGACTGGACATGGCGCTTAGTGCCCTGGACCAAGTGATTGTGGTGATGTTAGGGCATACACTGGACTTGATGATCTCAGAGGTTTTTCCAGCCTAAATAATTTTGTGATACTGTGATTCTATGATTCTCTGTTTTGAATTCTGCTATAACTTTGGTTTATGGTGCCCAAAGTATGTTTATAACTCTTACATTCATTGCTTTTTTGAGAAAGTATTCACTCAAAGTATACTAATTTTCAACAGAACAGCTGAATCTATTTCTGCAATCGTGTTTATTAGAAATTCAAATTACTTATTTTTTTCTATAAGACTTTCCTCTACCATTAATTACTATTGTTGACAATCATTTGTATTTTAAATAGATTGTCATGTGACCATGAAAGATAGTCCAATACTTGCAAGAACAGAACATTCCAAATGCCCCGTGTATTAAATTAGCATTTGTATCTCAGGAGGTTGTATCAGAACAATATTTGGTGGATTAAAATAATTTCTTCCTCTGCTCTGATGCATACAACCTTATAAAGTATGTTCAGCATTCCAGAAGGCAAATCGGATCATGCTCAGCATCAGGAGAAGTATGGCCAGCAGGTCGAGGGAGGTGATTCTCCCCCTCTACTCCATGCTGGTGTACTGTGTCCAGTTCTGGAGCCCTGATTACAAGAAAGGATGTGGACATGGTGGAGCGAGTCCAGAGGAGGGCCACGAGGATGATCAGAGGGCTGGAGCAACTCTCCTGTGAGGAGAGAGTTGGGGTTGTTCAGTCTGAGAAGAGGAGGCTTCGATGTAATCTTACTGTGGCCTTCCAGGATCTGAAGGGGGCTACAGAAAAGCTGGGGAGGAGCATTTTAGGATCTCAGGTAGTGACAGGACTAGGGGGAATGGAGCAATGCTGAGGATGTGTAGATTTAGACTTGATGTGAGGAGGCTCTGGCCAGCCTGCTCTAGGGTTGGATATCCCGGCCCATGGTAGGGGGGTTGGAACTGGATGGTCCTGTGGTCCTTTCCAACCCTGACTGATTCTATAACTTCTTCCCAGGGAGGGTGATGGGGTGCTGGAGGGGGCTGCCTGGGGGGGTTGTGGAGTCTCCTTCTCTGGAGACGTTTGAAACCCAGCTGGACCTGGTCGGGGTGTCCTGCTGTGGCACGGAGATTGGACTAGATGATTTTTGAGGTTCCTTCCTAACCCTGATGATTCTATGATTCTATGATATGTAGGTTTATATATGAATTGCAGATGACCTCTTAAGACTGTAAGCTGTAGCTTTCTGTTAGTGCAAATCTCACAACTTTATAACATGTTTCATGCACTATTCTTTAATTATGTCTTATTAAAGAAATACACCCACAAATTCAATGTTTGTTCTGTTCTAGGAACAAGATCTTTGCAAAAGGAAAAGATGGCTTTATTGATTCTTTTTCCAATTTATATTAATTTTTTTCATTCAAAAAATAGTGTTTAAATGTTGAAATAATTTTAACGAGATGCTGAGTTTACCTAGAACCTTTAGAGGTAGATTTCTGTAGTGGAAAACATTACAACTCCATTTCCATACTCACTAGAACTGACAAAGCCAAAAAATGTGATCCTTAAGGTTTAATTGTTCTTTTATGCAAACTCTGCTTATACTGTCTCTCCTTACTCGTCTTAGTAGTTTTGGCTACTCTCAGAGTTGAGCATTTAAATATTTGGAATTTTTTTCCCTCAAATTTAACTGACTCTGTTTTAACTATGTTCAATGGGTTAGAAAAGTATTGAAATAAATTCTTCATCTCTATTATGGCAAAGAGCTGAAAGGAAATCAGGTTAGAAGACAACATCTTGAGGCTTTTTAGCTGCTGAGATGATGTGACCCTTATAATTCTCGCTGAGGATTTAGCAGTGCACAAAATACACAGCTTACACTCTGT
This sequence comes from Upupa epops, assembly GCA_013397515.1. NCBI lineage: Eukaryota > Metazoa > Chordata > Aves > Bucerotiformes > Upupidae > Upupa > Upupa epops. The sequence continues at coordinate 16,462 of VZRI01005075.1, read as the reverse complement.
CAACTCTTTGCTTAATTTTTTCCTGCTGTGTAATGGTAAAGAAAAAGCTCCCAACCAAAGGTATTGCTCCTGTCAAAACTATGGTAGACGCCATACAAGGGACCTGATGGACTAAGTAGGAAAGGATTACAACTGAAAGATAAATTTCAATTTTGATATTCTCAAAAAATTATGGGGACAGGAATAGAAAGCACCTGATTAGACAGAAGCTCTGCTCTTTGCTATTTTAACCACTAAATCCTCAGTGTGGAAGCAGTTCTAGAAAGACTTTGTGCCATACTCTAGAACAATATCACCACTAAATTAATAGAAGCTCGCTCTCTCTCTCTTTTATGGGCATGGGATAAGAGGGTACACCTTCTAGATCTACAATTGTATTTTGATATAAATGAAGACTTTCAATACCATATGAATGAGGAAATATATTGGGGTAAAAAAATACAACAAGGAAGAAGAAAAGTAACTTCTATGTTCTCATTCTGGAAATCATTGTTATTAGCTGTAGGAAGAAGCAATCTCTAATAGTACTATGGTTAGTCTGCATACTAATGAGATTAGTTTTGTTGAACGTGATCCTACTGTGTAGGCGAAATGCTGTTCCATCTCTTCAAACATTCAGCAATAACTACATATGATTTAATGACCATACCTCCCATCTCTGCTTACTAAATGACACAACAATCACATAGCTCTTCAGTTTATATGGTATGAAACACCACATTTTTTCCAGAAAGACATAAAACTAAGGCTTGAGTGTGGAATGAGACATAACTCACTCATTCAATAAGCATTCATACTATTTAGTAGGGAAGACAAAAGAGAAATTGAATTCAAATTTCTGTATCTCTAGTCTTTTCCATAATCACTTTTATTCAGCCAAATATAAAAATATTAGAATTCAAACCACCGCCGGTGCAAATAAAGCTGTGACCTGTAATCATCTCATAGAAAGCAGGGAGAATGCTAACATGGTAATATTCTACGGGTTTTTTTGCCAACAACGTATCATATTCCAGTTCAATTGCCTACACCAGGAGCCTGAATATCAAGCAGCTCACTAAAACATGACTTTTTCAATGGGTTTTTAAATTTCTGAAAGACAAACTTAATGACTTTATGATAATTTCATCTATTTAGCATACTTAAGTAAAGAGTGTATTTGCCATCTATTTTAGTAATTATGGAAAATAACATAATCTTGTTCGAAAAGACAGAGCCAGAAAAGATATTTCTGGTCTTTAAGTTCCAGAAATAGTGTCAAGGCACCAGACACTGCATAGCCTATAAGCACAGGAGATAATGATTGCAATAAATCTGACCGTGTATTGAATAATTAATGTTAGTAGGGTTTGCCTCCTCCCTGTTTCCTGATACATAGTCAATGCTATTCTTCCTCATATGTGCAGCAATGTAATGCAAAAGAATAAAAGCCAAATAAAACGTATAACCATCTCTCTTGCATTCTATCAGATTCTTTGTATATTTAATAAAAGGGCAATCAGAAAATTTCTCATCTAATATTTTTCCTTTCTTTTAAGACTATTTTTCCAACTGCTTCTCAAGAAATTCTTACTTTGATATAGCACTGGCTAGAAATTAAATAGTTACTACCTTGAACTCTGCAGAACATTTGTTTCAAAGTGCCCTGTATTCTGAGTAATTTCCATTGTAAAGTTTTTGTTCTCATTCCTTAAGCCAGAACCTTCTGCCTCACATATTGTAGTATAATTCCCCTGTGTTTACTAATTAGCTGTCTTTTCATTGTTTTTTGGGCTTACATACAGTGTTTGGTTTCATTTTCCATGTAAAATTTTTGTTGCCTACATTACAGTTTGCTTGATTTCCAAACAATAACTAATCTCTAAAGAATGAATGAAACTGCTTTAGGCCATAGAAATTATAGACAAGCAAGCCTTCTACATTGTCTAGTGAATTCCCAGACCTTTACAGGTCTAATGAATTTTTGAGCATGTTTTTAAAGATTTACCTCCAGCATGCCCTTTCTCAGAAACACAAATGGTTGGTTTTTTCATTAATCAGGTTCATCAATTCATCAAAGCTGCTTATCAAATACATGCTTTTTGTAACTCTAAATATTAAAACATTTTCATATGTGTGACTCTGAGATGTTTCTAAATGATGCCTTATCTACATGTGCTTCTCGATTTTGGTATGAGAACACAGTTGCCTGGTCCTTAGTATGCATGAAATAGCTAACAGCTGTCACACTCAGGATAGCCATAATAGGATCTTTCTTCTCTCCCTCTAAAGAGCATTGTCCTCTTAGAGCTCTCTCTGTCCTTATTCACAACTTGTCCTTTTGTTACTTAGTGTAACCACTGCCATGCTCCAACTATTATTACTCCTCTTATTATCTTGAGTTTGGGGGGAAAAAAAATCTCCAAATTCTTAATTTGGCTGAGTAATTGCTCCAGTTTATAGATACAGGAGGCCTTCTTGGTAGGAATTAACACTCATCAGTATTGCAGCCAACCACTATTGTTGTTTTCTAGAAGTGGGAAAAGAGAGGTAGACTTTATCCAATGGAAAATATAATAGCATGTAAACACAGTGAGAAAAGAAGCAGGAAATGGGAAGAATAATATGTACTGCATTAAGCAGCAGCTGACAAAGTTAAAGATTTAATTTCAGGTGGATCAATGACCTGAAAGTGGCTAAAGGCAAACAATTTATTTCTTTATGGTAGTCTGGTTTACATAAAGGGAGCTTAAATTTATGCAAGACTCATTATACCAAGGACTTAAAATTTAATTGAAATCTGGCAACATCATTACCAGTGCAGGGGAAAAAAAAGTCATAAACTCATACATACAAAACCAAAACAACTCTCACTCTGTAAAGTGCACATTAAAAACAAATTATGTCCTCAAAATAGGTAATATGGACTGTTCTCTTTTAGGGACAAATCTGTTTTTAATGATTGGTCTTGATTTTGAGCACAGCAATTTGTTGTAACATTTGCAATGAATTGTGAAGTGAAAATGTTTCTCAAAATGGGAGGTAAAGAACAAGTAGAGTCTGTATGTGAGAAAAGATTAATTCTCATTTTACTTATGTATCATATGTGCATTATTGAGAGAGATTAAAGATCTCTGTGGGTCATATGTTGTTCTTTTTATTGAAAGGTTGTGATTACTGAACATTTCAGGCAAATTTCTTGTAAGAAAAAGCCAAACCTGCTAAAATATTAGAAACCAGTTGAAACTGTACACCTTTCCCTTCTATATTCACTAAAAACCTGTTAGGATGATACCACATAATGATTTCCCACACTAATTCTGTTCAAGTTTCATAGAATATTTTGCAAATTCTTTAAACTTCAAAATAGTCCTGTTGCAAGGATTTTTGTCTCCATTTAAGTGATAAAAGCACAGTAGCACAAAGAGTTTACAAACTGCCTTTAAATTTTGTACCTTAGAATAATATTAAAAATCAAGCTTTAAAAACATTATAGTAGCTCACTTGCTTGTGATTACAGCGAAATGAATCACAAATTGGCAATTGTTCTTATATCTAGTGGTGTCATTGTGTAGCTTTGCAATTGTGACAATTATTTTGGGGCAGATTCTGCCTACAAGTCTTTCTGCAATATAAGACAGAGCCATCTTCACAATTTTCTATAGAACAGTAACTTCCTGCTAAACGATTAGAAAATTGTCTTTATGATAGATTTTCTCTTGAAATATAAAGAATATGACCTTCATATTGTATCTGGTAGTGCTTTTTCCCTGAAATAGAAAATTGGAAAAGTGATGAGAACCGATATGATTCTGTTTGATCCTCTGTGCTGTAGTTCTTATGCAAATGACTCAAATATACTTTTATTGTGTCAATTTTTATGTTCTCTTTAAAATAACCCAGCCATATCTTTCCCATCTCTCCTCAGAAAGGAGTTTTTGTGTATTAAGTCATTCTAATCACCTTCCTCTGGTTGGCTTACACTATTCCAATGAACATTTTCAGAGCTGGAATACGCAGAACCATATTCCAGATGAGGGAAAACTGATTTACATTGTGACTTTATATTTTATGCTGTTTTCTTCACCCTGTTCTTTATGCATCATTACCTTTTGTTTATTTGTTTTTACTGTTGCTGTACATTGCCCAGACATCGGTGCCAATCCTGGACCATTAGACAGTTTCCCTCACAACATCATGCTCACTTTATTACTGCTTCTTGGTATTCTTGCAGTGTATATCTTGCTTGTATTGTTACTGTTGTTGGCATTGTTCTTTCCTGTGTCCAGAACAATATTGAGGAAGGAATATGATTCTATATCATTAGTTGCTAGATTCTAGTGTTTCTTTAAACTCTTCATTTTGATTAATTATCATCAAGCAAACAGCAAAAGGACCTCTTTTGAGTTTTTTCTTCTGGCTTCTACGTGCATAGAATTCAATTAATATGCCCTAGTTTTTGGGTTGTGTTCTGTTGTGTTTAGCTGTCTGAGAATCACAAATTGTATTTTTTTCCAAAAAAAAAGTCTTTTCAAAAGGATGTTTGTCCTGGAGGTTTCTCTTCCTTTTGCATGTATGAGAGTAAATATGTTACACAGCCATCAACAAGGAAAATTAGTGAAGCTTTCCCATCTATCAATGGACTTTGAGTATTAGTGGATTACTAATGAAATAGACTTAAAAAATAAACAGATATCTTTACCTTGAATCCTATAGCGGAGAAGTTAATCTGGGCCATGCCTTTACTACTGTGTTACCAGGACCTTGAAATGATTGCTCTAGTCCCAGCAAGATGGAGCAGACAGTTATAAAATAATCAGATGAGACTGTTGCTTCCATTTCAACATGTGAGGTAGAGGATAAGGCAGAAGCAAGACTTTCTCCTCTAAAATGCAAACTAAATGAGTTGCACACAAGGCACTTAAGGAAATATTATTCCATTAAGGATAATGCCATGACTCTGCATGACACTTTAGGTGCCATGACTTTGCAAGGAACTTCCTTTATGAAACCTGTGACCACATGAAATCAAAATAAGAAGAAACAATAATATTTTTTTCCAAAGTGCCACATTTCCAAATTGTTCTTACTTTACACACCACAGCTGCACAAAACCCAGGTTTGCTTGCCTTTTCCCTCCTCTGTTTCTCAGTCTCTGTTCTGAGTTCTTTGTCTTTTGTTGGAGCTGAAGACCTTCTCCTTAACACATCTCTTTCATGCAACCCTACTGTGAAATATGCTAACTAGGTTGCTTCATATTTGTTTGACTGTGAAACTAAATTAAATTAAAGAACAATCCGTATATGAAGTTACTGAAGCATACTGATGCCTGTCTTGCCTCTGCCACACCATTGGCAGGGTCTCAGTAAACATCTAATAAAAGACTCACATCTTCCTACTTGCTAAGGAGAGGTGCCTGACATTGCTATTACTCTCACCATCTACAGAACATCCAGTTTTACAGCTAAGAGGTGCCAAAGCTACTGAAGATTTTGGCAGCCTAAAGTAACATTTTGCATATTTGCACCATGTTCATTGCAGTGACAGCTGCTCAGACAGATTTCTGAGTCTTTTGCGCCACTAGTGCTGCATGTATTTCTGTCCTTGCCAATCCTTTCAAGAGGAGAAAATACCAGCTGTTACTCCTGGCCACCAGGGCAGCAACAGCCTTCTTTTCTCATCACATCAAAATAAATAACTGAAGCAGGCAACTGAATGTAGACTGAGGAATGGCTTCCACTTCTAAATTGGACTGATAAAATTATATTAACTCCATTGAGCTCTGTGAGTCTTCAGTGAAAACAACGGCAAAAAAGACTGTGTTTGGATGGGTTTTGTTTCAGAAAATACTTCTAACAAGCAGCCAATGTGCTTTTTTCCTTGTCACAATATATATTCAAACAAGTCACTGGTGCCACAACACACCATGTCTGTAGAAGAGATAGAACAATGTGCTCTTGAAGAATCATCCAAAAAGATCATTGCTGATCCCAAAACTAATGGTTCTACTATTATGGAAATATCTCCATTCTGCCTGTTTCAAATATCAACAGAATACATTTTCTACACCCCCCACACCCCCTCCTTACCTTCGAAGTTTTGTGTTACACACTTGGGCTGCATCTGTACCTCATCTCTCGCTCATGTAGTGTAAAAGAGATCTTAGTGAGTCAGTCACAACACAGGCATGATTGGAAGCAAAGGAGTTAATTCTTGAGTCTCCCCACTTACAAAGAAAACTAAAGGACATAGCCATGACTTTCCTACTGAAATTACTCTTTGGAGGTCCCTGAGTAGTGGTTGGGAGCACAGGAAACTATGGTCACAGCCCCGGTTAACTTGTTTCATCAGTGATGTCTGCCTATGCGTGGCTGCTGTAAACCACCGAATTAGGATTACACCCTTCTCCTTGTGAATTTTAACCTTTGGCTTCTTATCATAATAGCTTGGGTGTTTGATAAGGCTTCTTATAGATGATGTGTTTGCACAGAAATTTGCTCAATAGGACCCTATCTTGTTTGCTAATTAGATTTTACAATGGCTACTATAAATAAACTTTAGTATTTGCTTAACTATTTATTATTGTACCAATGCCTTTAATAGAAGATACTGTTAAATCAATAGCCACACTGATTCCAGTCACTGGATATACAGATGGCATTAATCCTGCTAAGATGTTAAACACAATGGGGGATAGCAAGGAAAATGAGAAAGAATGCATTTTGTTCAGTTAACTACTAGCAGCAATTTTAAAAGTGGACAAATAAACTCTGGGAATCAGTGGAACTCCTGCATGTGTAGCAGTGGTTGTATGTTTGTCTTCCAAAGAGTCGAAGGGATATCTTCACAATTTTAAATGTATCTGGTCTTCCTGTAACTCAAGAAAAAATTAAAATCTCTTATGTTCACAAGTTGAGTACCAACTTGTGATTTCTTCAGCTTGTAGTCCTGCAGTTTTTCTGGGATTATAAACTGGCCCTGAAAATAGAGCATGTCAGAAGTTTGAGTCACTATAACCCCTTCACACATGAATAAACAATTCTTCTCCCCTTTCCTCATTTTGGTTCATCAAAGCACTGTAGTTTTGAAATCTTAAGCCTGTCTCTTGACATCATACCCTTTAGAGGGTTTGATGTTAATGTGAATATTCAAAGTGCTACTATTTTCTAAACCTGATACTTTCCTTTTGTTTTTTCTTGCCATTCTCCTGAAACAGCTCACTCAGCCAAACTTTTTTGGTTGCAGGTGGCGATCTCACCTTTGTAGGATGCTGTTAACAGGAAGGGGAGTAACAGTATCTTACCACATTGCAGTTACATGTTCGTAATGTTTCTGCAGAGCTCTTTGTGTGAGCTTCCAATTGCATCACAGGATATGGTATCATTCAACTATACCTTACATAAGGAACTAAAGCATCGCTAAATATTACTTGCTACCCACCATCCAACACAAATTCAGATGTTGTGTGATTAAGCAGCCTGCAAAAGAGAAACATTTTTTCTCATGACTGGAGGGTAAGACTGGCTTTGTATCATTTTCAAGACACATGCAAGGAGATATAAAACTACCAAATTTTGAGTCTAACTTACAGAAATAAATTCTGACTTGAATTATGCATGCCATGCCTGCTCTAGAAGTGCATAATGTGACAATTGTGAGAAAACTAGTATAAAAGAAATTAATAATTTTAGAAGGAGCCACAGTGTGCGTCTGTGGATTTTAAATGGCTCTTCTGGCATTGTTCTTTAAATTTAAATTTTTGAGTTTCAGCTTCTTTTCTTAATAAAATTTTATTCTAAAACATAAAAGTCTGTCAAACCTTGGAGTGTAAGCACAGGCTTTAATTAAAAATTTCCCACTTAGGTGCTATGTGCCCTACCAGACAAAAAGGTGTTTTCTCAGAGGAGGTGAAATCCTGATCCACAGGTATTTTGTGCAAAGTTAACTAAGTTGCAGGGTTTCTTCTTGTCTATCTGTCTCTTGATATTCAAACTAACAGCAATCTGGAGCATCATGTGGATAATATGTTCTGTCAAAGGAGCCAGGAGCAGGAGACTGAATTTCAGAGGACAGAGCAAATTTTGGCATCTTTACCAAGTTGCTTTACTTGCCCTTATTTTACATAGTGGTTTCAAGTAAGTAATTCCCTGAGATTGGGGAAGAATTGTGACTGAATTGACACAGGTCTTGTAGATGTCCTTACCTCAGTTGTTAGGTCTTGGGCACAGTTGGCTTAAGAAGAGCTCTAGATTTAGGCTCAATAAAGATAAGTGTGGCTTGCCGTACCTTGAAGGTAACCATAAAGTCGAAACAACACCTCTGCCAATAATTACATACTTGTAGATGTTTCTGCCAGAGCAGGTTGCAGTATAAATTCTTAAAAATAATCTGAAGGCTTTTACACTCCACAGAGAGACTACCAAATGCTCAGGTTATCCCAGACTAACAGTAAGAAAAATAATTACTTATTACAATATTTAGTAGTTGCTGGGATCTTTAGTAAATCCTTGTCTATCTTTGATTTACAGTTACTGCTTATCGAGTTTACAACTCCTGATTTGCCATAAGTAGAGGGTCAAGAATTTGCTTAGATTCACGTAGTTACAGTGATGACTCATATTTTGATATGCCACAGTGAATACATATTTACAAATGCAAAGTAAACTGAGGTTGAATGGGCAACAAAAAAACCAGCCTAAACAGAAGTGTTTCCCTAAGAAAAAATTATCAAATAGTATGAAAAAAAATTATAATCATTATATTCTCCAGAGATGTGACGCATAAGTAAAATAGAATCTTTTTCTTAAGTTTATGGCCATACTTGTTGAATTATTTTCACAACTTTGAAATTACATAATGCTTATATATTTTTATATAAGTTCCAGAGACTATTTTCTTAGTAAATGAATCTTAGAACTTTTTAATAGAAACAGCTTTCTTGTTGAAAGAATAACAGCTGCATTTTGAGAGATTTCACAGACAAGGCACATATTGTAATCAAAAAGTGATGCTGATATTAGTTCAAGAACCATAATTCACTAGACAAAATTATTTTCTTTATATCTACAAACAAAAAATGCGCACAACTTCTATTGTCATAAGAGATGTCTAACCATTTTAGAAGCTGTAATGTCATATTAAAATTTCTTCTGGTTTCTTTTATATTATCCAACCTGTTTATTATTCTTTAAGTGCTGAGCTGCAGCACTTTTGAAAAAGTTTAGATATGCTGAACACATAGGTCTTCAGAAAATTTGAGTCGTGGTCTGTGTATAGCTGACACGTATGGAAAACAACAGTGAACTGTATGATTATAAATACAGCATAAAAAGTTCTCCATATACTTTGGGGCTTATTGCACAATTGCCATTAAAACAAAACAAAACAAAATACAAGCCCAAAACTTTGATAAATGATGATATTTAATCACGCCTAACTGATGTAACGCAAAGAAAGAATTCTTTCTATTTCCATCAGTTTGAATTTGGACAATAGTCCTAAAAGTGATTGATTTTTTCTTCTTCTTTTTTTTTTTTTTTTTAAGATCAGTACTAAATGGATTTGGGATGACTGCAAATCAAGAATCATGAGATTTATAGATGTTCTGGCTGGCAGACTATAACTTCTTGAAAAAGAAAATAAAAAGTTGTCAAAGCTGAATTAAGCTTAAGGGGGGAATGTGTCTAATTAGCTGGTGCAATCCCTGTGAAGCTTCAAATAAAAACGCAGGCCAAACAACATTTTGGGCAACAAAAATCCATATTTCTCTTTTTGGCACAGCATAGAATATGTTTATTACTCTTATTTCTCCTCTCTGTATTTTTTAGGGTGAAATGGACAATTTTTGCAGTCTTAGCTTTGCAATAAAGGTGTTATGGGGTTTTCCTAAGATGTAAGAATGTTTTTACAGGTGGCTCACTCTCTGGTCAGGAAGAACTTGTTCCCAGAATTTTGCACTTCACATTGCTATTTCTAACTTACCTTTTCAGCTTTGTGCAGAAACCCACAGATCTCTTCATACATACTGTAACTTTGGTTCCTGTTAAATATCAGATCAGACTTCTAACTGCAAAATAGCAAAAAAAAAAAAGTACATTTTTTTCTGACCAAAGGAATATTTCATACCTTAAATTGTAAACAGTGATGTAACCACAGTACATCTCAACACTACAACTTCTGTAAGAAAAAAGCATGAGTTTACTACACATGTTAATCACTACTCGGAATTACAGAGGAGAAACCACTTAGAATCCATAAGGAGGAATTAATTTTTTTTTTCCTGGTTACTAAATATTTCCTGCATCTTGATATATTGAGTCACAATCTTAGGAAGAAAAACGGAATCAAAAAACCATACAAAACAAACCATATTTTAGGTAGTGTCTACCCTTCAATAAAATTTTACAACTAATTAGATTTTTGTCTTCAGACTACAGAAATAGCTAACAGTAGTTAATAACTAATATTTCATAAAAAAATTGTTACTTACCGTGCATTGCAGGGAGTACAAAATAACATGAACAAGAGCTTATTTTTTATTGTCAGAATCAAAGTTCATTTTTCATCAGCTGCCTATGTTGTTACAGACTGTTCACCTGAGTCTTAGACCTTCAGGCACATCCCTGACAGGTTTATAAACTAGCAATGGCAGTTTGGTGTTCCTGGCTTGGGAGAGAGGATAATATTTAAAGGATACTGGAGACAGGGAGAATCTCTTACTTCTAAGCCCTCAGAGGTAAACACATATCAGAGTTATGACATGTTGGCAGACAGGCATAAAATGATGTCACTTGTTGATTGGATTTTGTCAGGGAATTCACTGCCAAGGAATACAAGTTTCTGTGATGTTTGCACAGAAATTATAGAGTATCTTTCCACAAAGTCTAGGAGTAGGAGACCAGTAGGTAGATACTACTAATGGTGAAATGGCACATCTGCATTAATCTGCATGTGCTTGAAGCAAAACAATGTTTTCTGTTTTCTCAGGCTGTGAGTGTGTATTCAGCAGTAGGGCTGTGATTGATTATAACAACATATCATTACATCACATAAAAAAGATCCCATTTCTAATTCATGTTTAAAAGGATAATTCTTAGGGACTCAGAACTTCAATAACTGAGTGCATTTCTGCAGAGTGCTTCTGATTGGAAAGATGCCTTATCCTCTCTGGAAACACCTAGAAAATCATACGGTGAGAATTACAATATTTGTACCGGATGGGATTTTCTTGAGTTTTTAGCAAATCTCATAGATTTTCAGTTAGGTTATTAATGGAAATACTGGTAAAATTTGTGAGATCAGAATTATAACAAAACCGTACTATTATTAATTAGTATTGTTTCTCTGTCCAGACATGGAACAAAAAGCTAATAGTGATTTGGATTAGTTATCTCTCACTGAATAGTGTAATTAATTAATATCATGTTCTTACATTTTTTAATCAGTATTTTCATCTTTTTCAACAAGGCCTAGTGTTAAGCTTCAAATTGCCGCTGCTCTGATATCCCTAGGGAAGAAAGAGAAAGAAAGGGAGACACAATAGCTCATATACATGGCAAAACAGGAGATGAATAAAATCTTCTACATGTATACTTAACCTTTACTACATTGACTATTAGATCCCATGCTGGTGGGAACACAACAATGACATGACATTTGAGTATCAAAGAGGTGACTAACACTACTTTTGTTGTGAACTTGAAGGACAAACAGATTTGTCCCTTGATAGTAACATCACCTGTAGATTGTAGACTTGAAAGTACTTGTTTGGTTGGGATCAGGTATCTGAAAAAAACGTCTTGACATAGCTGCAAGGAAAAAGAAACAAAAAGCAAATATCTCTTTGATAATGCAACAATAACAATGAAGCCATGACAATTGAGGATAATGAATGAAAGTCTGCACTGTGAAGTGTATGATTTGTCTTCATGATTTCCCTGGATCACTTCAAGTGCTGTCTGGTAAAAACAGGGTATAATAATTCTGTACAGGTATTCTTAAATCTTAAATCTATGCCAGAAAATATCTATTTAGTATATTATTATATTTAGTATTTATATATATTTAGTAGTACCATTAACCTCAATGGTAAACTATAATTGTACTGAAACAAAAGCAATTAAGATTTTAAAAATCCAGTATAATTTAGTGTGACGTAGTGAAAAAAAATTTGCAGGGGATGAACAAGTCTTATCTGAACTTGAATCTCAGGTACTCATGATTACACGCTTTGGAAAACCAAAGTAAACTGAGAAGAGCAACTAGAATGATAAAGGGCCTGGAAGGTAAGCCCTACGAGGAGAAGCTGATGGAGCTGGGTCTGTTTAGCCTGGAAAAGAGGAGGCTCAGGGGTGACCTTATTGCTGTCTATGACTACCTAAAAGGTGGTTATAGTCAGGTGGGGGTTGGTCTCTTCTCTCTGGACACTGGAGACAGGACAAGGGGTCACAGACTTAAGCTCCATTGGGGGAGATTTAGACTTGATATTAGAAAAAGGTTTTTTGACCTAGAAGTCATAGTGATGATGTGAGAGGTTCTGGCTTACTGGTGATAGCATACAGCAATGCGTCATACCCTAGAGGGATTTCTTAGCACACAACCTTAGTGACAGAAGAGATACTGAAAGAGGTTTGGCCAAGTATTTGTCCATATGTAAGCAGTGACATTGTTTAATATAAATTGATTTGTTTACCTAAGTGTTCCTAGTGTGGGGTTAAATGAGACAGAGCAAATCAACTTGGACACAAAGTTTTAAGAAAGGTATTTTTTGAATCAGAAATGTTTAAGAATAATTATCTGTATTGATAGCTCAAGGCGGTTGATTTTTTCTATGTGCTAGTTCTTTTCTCCCCAGCATATGTTCAAGAAGATTTTACAGTCAATGAAAGTGAAGGGCAGAGAGTACAGGGTCCAGCTGAACACAGTTTAGGGAAATGAGATGCATAGTAAATGAAGTGCATAATTCCCTGCACATTTATGTTAGTGACAGGGAATCTCAGGTGCGAAAACATTCAACACCCCATCTGTTCCAGCTGAAGTCCCTTCCTGAAGAGAAGGGAACAGAAAAGTAAATAGACCTTTACTTTCAGTTCAATTCAGTTAATTTCAGTGACATTTCCATTGTAGGAATGTTTATTTATTATGGAAATAGATAAGTGTTTGATTGGAAAAAATATGCAATGGTAAAGAAAAAGATGAAATATAAATTCAGGGTGCAAACTCACTCCAGAATAGTGTTTTGTGCACTAAATTTCTTGAAAATTTCTATTAGACTTCATAAGTTGCTTGTAATATGGAGGTGACATGTATTTCTATGTATGTGCATGGCAAAGAAGGAAAGATTTTAGCCAGGTCACAGAGATCTCTAGATGTGCTCAGTATCCCTTTCCTCATGATGTCTAAGTTTAAAAAAGAAAAGTGCTTTGAGAATTCAGTCATATATCAGCAAAATAGAAGAAAATTAGAAGCAAATTAAACGTGCTTTTTCTTGTCCCCTTTGAAATGAGAAGTCAGATCTCATCCAAGATATAACCATGTCTGAATGTCTCACTCATCTTTCTTATAAATTCAAACTCTTTACTAAGCACTCACACAGTACCACAGTTTCACAGTATCACAGTAATGATGAGGCTGGAAAAGACCTGGACATCTGACTCAGATCTGCGTCAGGTGTCATGAGGTATATAGATGGCTCATCCCAACAACTTTAGTGCAGGGTTGGAAACAACTAAGCAGAATGCATTGCTGTTGTACTCAAAAATTTCTCTAAAATATTAAAATTTTGCCCTACCCACAACATTAAATTTCAGTTGTACATTTCACTTATTCCCCTGGGAAGCAGGGAAGAAACCCTCTGCCAGGCGATCTTCCACGTTCTCTGTCTTGGAACACTCTCTTGGAACACTTAGCTGTGGCATCCCTCTAGGGGCCAGCAGCCAGCCATGGTGTGCCCTGGTCCCTATCTCCCCCATGGTCTGCGGTTGGGATGCAGCATGAGCACATGAGCACATGAGCAACAAATATGGCCCACCTCTGCCTGCCCAGTGCTGGTGCCAGTGGTGGGCATTCCCCAACATTCTCCCCCCACCCCTGGCCTGTGACCCTCAAGGAGAGAGCCTGCCTGAAGCTGTGACCTCCATCTTGTTCTGCCATGGATGTGGTCCCCATCAGCTTGCCTTGGTTCTCACCATGTGGTGGGTGTCATGTTGACTTTGTTTCTGGCCATGGGCAGAGAGGCTATATCACAGCTGCAAACTGAGGAACTGAGGAATGCTTGAGTAAGCAGGAAAAAAAAAGGCCCCATTGGGCATCTGATATCTTTCCTTTGTGCTTAGTTGGACTGTATTGTGTCGAAGAAGCAGAAGGGACCCATGAGTCTTAAACCTTTGGCAAAAAGAGAAAGACTAGGGTTTGAAGTGTGTTGTTGCATCAAAGATGATATTGTTGCCTGAGTACCATGCTTCTCCAAGCTGTGACTGCCAGCCATGCTACTCTGACCCCCAAAGACTTTTCCAAAAACCTTCATGAGCCTGTGCAAGAGGCTGCTGCTGTGAGCTACAGCAACTCTGGACCACCATGAGACAATTGATCTTCCATGAGTCATTGCTACAAACAAAAAAGAGTGAGATAGAGATTGTGGATAGTTGGAAAAGAGACTTTTCCATGGTATGCAGGGCAGCTAGGGAGCCTCTGAGTTCCCAGGGGTGGAGGGGTGGTTGTTACCCCCTTTTGTCACAATATTTGCTCTTCTCCCAAGGGGTTCTTGTCTGAAGCCAAAGAACAGTATGCAATTCCTCAGAATGTGTGTAATGGCTTTGTGACACAATTTCTGTTTATTTTACTTATTTGTGGGCTTTTCCCCTTTTTATTTTTTGTTAATTGGGTATGGGTTCAATAAATTTTTTATTTTCAGCAAACTTGCTTCTTTGCCTTGTAAATTCTGCTTAAGAGCTGATTGGTGTGCTTAGATTCCAGGCACCAGCCCAAAAGGACCCTATCAAGGTCAGTTCCTCTTTCAAACCCTCTACATGGCCATATGTTTGACTACAAATGATCTTTTGTGTTTAAGTGCTCAAATCAGCAATATATACAATCAGACACCCTTCCTAGATGTTTTGCTTGCTAAATATATCTGAGGAGGTAGTTGTTGCTTTGTTGGTGCCTAACTCCAGTCTGAGTTAGTTCTTGGTGTCAAACAAGCCTAGATCACCATTAAGATACCTTACGAGCCCATTATTTTCCAGGATTAGCAGCTATCAATAGGTATTTAACAGCAATTTGAGAGTTGGGAATCTGCAATTTGATGAATATTTTATTGGGAAATTAGCTTCTATTTTAGGATCTGGTCCAACACCACAACCAAATTTCAGTGACAATCTCCAAGCTCTCATCACCTATTTTTTAGTATATTTGCTTCTCTTGGATCTTTCAGTAATACAGAAAAGCATAAACTATGTGAGAAAGCTGGTTATTCAAATGCACACTTACTCTTATTTAATGTTTTTATCTTGCTGCTAAACAGTGGACCATAACAATACAAAAGAAAAATGTCTATTAAATGCCATTAAAGACTTCCATTTACTATTTTTAAAAACATCAGCCAGAATCTGTCTGTTTCTGCTACTTCAAGCATTTAGAGAGATGTTAATTTATCTTCCTTTAAAGCTACTATTGTTTCTTCCATTTTGCTTTCTGATTTTCTCAAAGGTATTTTACGGGTTTTGTAAGAAAGCAGTAGGACATCATTTCATACTTGTGATTTTATGAAGAGTGCTAATAGGAGATATATTATGCATAAATACTCAATAGAAAACCATCCTTATTCAGAATTAAAGGTGTCATAACTTAACATTGGAGAATCAGCGGTAAACATTTTTAAGTACTTGAGATACAATTGGTTTACGATTTTTAGCTTGGCTGGAAGTCTGTCAGATCTGGGAAAAGAGCACATCTATCATAAGCTGCAATCCAGAGTTTAAACATAAACATTCTTCTCTCTCCCATTTGTCTTATTCATCCCCCTCCTGCCCATGAATAAAGCAGGAGTCCTAGGAAACAAAAATATGTCATCAAGTAAGAAAAGCCTGTCTGCCAAGCTGGATTAAAAATGACAAGCAAATTTCATTCTAGGATCTGAGGTCTTGCTGAATAACAGGAATCATGAACCGTAGTAAATTAACACCAGTATCTAATACATTCCCTGCCCATGACTGACCAAGCTTTATTTTGGGCCTAACCATTTTTTACCAGCTGCTTCACCTGGATAACTTTCACGATACTCTATGAACATATGATTTCTAGAGGTCATTGTAGAATATTTAGAAACAAGAGAAAGCAATAACATTTCTAATTGTACTGTCAAAACAAAATAAATATTTTAAACTTCTAATGTAAATAATCTTCATCAACTTTAAGACTAAGATGTTACATTTAAGAAACATCCTATAAATATTTAAAATGACAGATTGTTGCAGTGAACATTACA
>VZRI01005074.1:93602-106476 GCA_013397515.1 Upupa epops | reverse complement strand
CCTCACTACCCAATCTTCCAGTCCTCAGTTTGGCTGTGAGGATGCTATGTGAGACTGTGTCAAATGCTTTACTGAAGTCAAAATAGACCACATCCACTGCTCTGCCATCATCTATCCATACTGGTTATGCCCTCATAAAAGGCTATCAGGTTGGTCAAGCATGACTTCCCCTTGGTGAAGCCATACTGACTGTCCCTAGTGACCCTCTTGTCCCTGATGTGCCTAGAGACAGCATCCAGGACAAATTGTTCCATCAACTTTCCTGGGATGGAGGTGAGGCTGTCCAGTCTATAGTTGCTAACCTCTAGTCCCTAGGCACCTCTCCTGATCCCTGTGACTTAGAAAAGATGACGGAGAGTGCTTTAGCAATGACCTCTGCCGCCTCCCTTAGCATGCACAGGTGCATCCCATCAGGGCCCATGGATTTATGTTCATCTAGTTTGCTGAACTTACCCCTAACCCACTCCTCATCAACCAAGGCAGGCTCCACTCTTGCCTCAACTTCCTCTGGAGCCTCAGCAGTCTGGGCTTTGATGACAGGACAGCTCTCAGAAGTATAGAGGTAGGCAAAGAAGATGAACTAAAACCAAACGTGACCAATTTTCAGTAACACCTTGTTGTCCAGCTCTGAAATTTGTAGGAGATATGACACTAGATTTGGCATCTTCAATGTATGTTGTAGTTGGCTGTTGCTTTTCAAAACTGATGTCTATCAGTACAGTCCCATAGGTTTTAATTTTTCTCATTGTCTGGGTGAAAACTCAACACCAGAAAATTAAATATGAAGAAGATTTGGGTCTCCTGCTCAGCTCATGGAGACACACAGGGTACTTGTCCATCTCCTGCACTGGGGAAGTCCTGACACATTACATAGGGCTTTCTAAGTATTGATTTAATAAGTAAATCAAGGCAATTGAATCAAATAGTTGATAAATCATTAATCAAGTGCTATAGGCTATAGGCTACATACTTTATGTTTTTTTTAATGTGAAGCTAACAGGGCTCCCCAGTGACAATGCTGAAACATGCAAAGGATGCATTCCTTGCATATGGTCTTGTATTCTCAAAAGTAGACACAGACATTAAGAACCTAATGTTATGTATTCCTCAAATCCATATCTTGTATTTAAAAAGTACCTTCTAAGATGTCTCTATTATCAATATATTCTGCAAGTGTACCGCATGTATTTATCAACATTGTTTTAATTAATTGATGTATTAATTGCAATCTTGTAATTTTTTTCTATGAGTGGGATTTGGAAACAATGCAATTTTTAAAATGTCTGTGATACACAAATCAGTCACCTGGCAATGAGTAATAATTAATATTTCTCTGTTGCCTTCTGTCTTCAGATTTGTGATAAAGAATGGCATTACTATGTTGTGAACGTTGAGTTTCCCATTGTTACATTATACATGGATGGAACAACTTATGAACCCTACCTTGTGACCAATGATTGGCCTATCCACCCTTCACACATCGCCATGCAGCTGACAGTTGGGGCTTGTTGGCAAGGTAATGTGACAGCAAAGAGCAGACACTCTAATTGTGAATTCAGAATCTTACCCGTCTCGCTGACTGCATAGTAAATAAATTGCTAAAAGCTTGATGGTAAGTAAATTTACCAGAAGTAAATCCAGAGTTAATAATGAATTGAGCCAAGGATAAATGGATGGGATGTTAATAGGCTTTGTATTTCCATCATCTCAAGAAGTTTTGAGTACAGCTTGCGAAAGAATGTCCTCTGGTAGCTTTTAGCAAACTATCTAAATATCACTCTGAAGAACAGGCTGTATCAGTCTCCGCCTCTAATTTCTTTCACAATCTGCAGCCCAGTCTTGCTCTCTTCACACTGAATGTGTATCACCAGTAATTCTGCTAATTTAAGCAGTTCACCCTGTTACAGACCAGAAGTAAAAGTGAGAATAATATAAAACCAAAAATCATAAGCCCAGAGTTATGTTTCGATGGGCCTTGGCTTAAATATTAGGTCTTCTTGGGTTTTATCCTCTATAATCCCGTGCCTAGTCTTTCCTTTTTCTGGTCCTTATGCCACCCAAGCAGTCCCCCTTTTCTGCTCATCTCCTTTAGTGAAGTTGTCTCCATTACCTTCCCATGGCAATTTTCTGTTGTGTTGTTTTCATTTAAGACAAAACTATATAGGAACAAATGCTTTAACGCAGATTGTGTTTCTTCCCCGTGTTTAAGGTTATTACCTCGTTTGCCAGTTTGATCTGTGCTCATTTGCAATATGTTGCCTACAGAACTGGGACATCATGTGCATGGCAGAGCTGCTCAGTGTAAATACCATTAGTAGCAAATCCAGCTGTCAGATTACAAACACCTTTGATGGCAGGATGCAGAATAAAATCACACTAATCAAAAACCAAGATGTTTTGAGTACTGATCATGGAGATTGGGATTATGATAACATGAACACTAATCCCATGTATTTATAAGGATACAGATGGTTTCTTGTCTAACTCGTGTTTGCATGCTTGGGCTTCCATTTCTGCCGGATGGTCTTCTTGCAATTTTTCATTGATGTTAAACTACAATAGATTATCTATAATTTTACTCAAAGGTGTTAATGTTCTAAGGGAATGTTACTATCAAATACTTCAGAAACCAGAACTTCAGTTTAGCTGGTTGTTTACTGGGATAAGTGGTTACAGACATTTTATTTTAGTTTGATGTGTTGGGTTTTTCTCATGTGGTTTGAGTATTTGTTAATCAAAGTTCCACAGTCAACAAATGGAGGTGTAATTCATCGGTGATGTAAGTTCAGTTCTTTCCAGATGCAAGCAAAGGCCATAGGGACTGTGACTAATCTTTGAGTGGCTAGAGAGTTGCCTGGTGGAAAAGGACCTAGGATGTTGTTTGACAGCTGGCTGAACAGGAGCCAGCAGTGTGCCCAGGTGGCCAAGAAGGCCAATGGCATCCCGGCCTGTATCAGGAATGGTGTAACCAGCAGTAGAAAGGAGGCGACGATGCCCCTGTACTCTGCACTCATGCAACTGCACCTTGAGTACTGTGTCCAGTTTTGTGGACCACAGTATCAGAAGGATATTGGGGTGCTGGAGCAGGTCCAGAGAAGGGCAACAAGGCTGGTGAGAGGGCTGGAAAATAGGCCCTATAGGGGGTGGCTGAGGGAACTGTGGTTGTTTAGTCTAGAGAAGAGGAGGCTGAGAGGAGATCTTATAGCTCTCTACAACTACCTAAAATAAGGTGGTAGCAAGACTACTGCTGGTCTCTTCTTCCAAATTACTAACGACAGGACGAGGGGAAATGGCCTCAAGTTGCTTCAGGGGTGGTTTAGATTAGACATTAGAAAGAAGTTCCCAAGAAGGTGGTTAGGCACTGAAATGGGCTGCCCAAAAAGGTGGTGGAATCACCATCCCTCAAGGTGTTACAAACACAAGTACTTGAGGCCATGGTCTAGGGGTTAGGAAGATGTTGGGATGAGGGCTGGATCTTGCAGGTGATCTTGGAGGTCCTTTCCAGCCATAAGGATTCTATGACTAAGAGACCACAGCAAAATAAAGAACAAAAAGAAGGGTAGTTTACTCTGTTAGCACTAATAGGAAAATCTTCTATGCCTGTGAAGGATTTCCCATGCATATACGGCAACTTTCAGTTGGGAATTGTTCTGCTGTTTCTTCAGGAATCTGAGGTTTCTCCTGGTTATGAGACAAGTGAATCTTTCAGCCCTAGTCTTTCAATCACCTAAAGTAGTACTTGTCCAGAGTTTACATAGCAAGTGTCATGCTACACCTCCTTCTTACTTTTCTCAGAGTTATGTCATGCAGAAGTCTTGGGTACAGGAAGTGAATTCTTTTCTTTGAGATTAATGTTATCTATTATTAATACTACAACTCAGAGTAACTCTATTCTGACATTTACAGCCTTGTTTATAGCATCCATTATGAAAAGTTAGGTTAGGCTTTAGCTGTTCAAGTGAAATATAAAAGCAGTTTAAGTTTGGTGCTGTTCTCCTGGATCTAACATAAAAACAAAACAAATGTACAATTTCTCAGGCTTAAATGATATATTTTGAATTTTAGCTTATGCTGCGCTCACTGGTCTAGTTGCATCAAGCCATTTGCTTTTCAACATTCCAGTTGTAATGGAAAAGCCTCTCTTACCTCTCCATGCCTTGGTGGTGTAAAAGCATTCCTGGTTTGTTTGTGACTCGGTTTATGCAATATTTCCTTAAATAAAGTGAGTTGAGTGCTAGGATTCTCCCAAAACCAGAAAAAAAGGGGGCTTTTCGTCAAGAGCAGAGTCTTGTCCCAGGGGCAAGAGTCTCCCTGCAAGGGCAGAGAGAAAGGCTTTAATTGTGATAGAAAAGAACCTTCTAAGGGTCTGTCAAGCACTAGGTTTGCTGCAATGCAGAAAGTCGCTCCATTACTTAAAGCCCAGCCTGGGGGATCGTTTCCAGCTTTAATGACACATCGGGCACAAGGGAAGCGGTATAAAAAGATGTTTTATACATTTTTTTCCTGCATAATCAATATGATTTTTCTTTGCTTACAAATAGGTATTCTGAATGTTACTCCAGTATAATCCTCCTTTTTTTATTTAAAAACCTTGGTTCTCTCTTTAGGGAGCTCATTAAGGGGAAGATCTATACAGAGCTACCTCATTGATTTAGGGGACTATCACAGGGGCTAGCATGGCTAATTGTTTTTATTTTCTGTAGATAAAGTTTAATACTGCTGTATATTAGAGAGGGTGATTTATTTGAGGCTGGGGGTTAAAGCTTTATCATTAGGCTAAACTGTTTGTGTTGGTTCAGTTACATGGGACCCCAGACCAGTGACAGCTGGAGACAAGCTTCTGACCTGTTGCAGCATCTCCACCAGGCTGCAGGATTGACTTCTGAGATGGGATGTTAGTGACTCTAGCCTTGGAAAAACATGATACTGACTACCAGCTAAGCAAACTGAACTCTTGGAAGACTAACTGGGGATGCCAATGAACAGGTTGGAGTGATAGTTCCTGGAATTAGGCCTTGATGTACCCTGGTAACGTTTGACACCTTTCCCTGATGATTCATTAAGGTTATAACTTCGATTTTACCTTCTTTAACAGGCCTTTTTTGTTCACTTTGGTGGTCTCACAGATGATTCTCAAGGGTGTGATTTTGGTGTTAGTGGGGATATTTAGGTACAAAGTGCTGTTCCATCTCTAATGGTGGAAGAAATTTTGAGGCCAAAGTGCTCATTCTCAAGGGTGTCCAAAGGACAACATTGAGTGGTGTGTTTTTGCACTTCCCAAAGCAAAGGAGACATCCATGTGGGAAATGTCACCCTGGCACTATCTCTGAACCTTTGCCTCTCTGAAGGGATGTTAGAATCATGCATGGTTCATCAGGATATGAGAGAGCTCTTCAAAGAGCTCTCATTTCTACTGGTTCTCATTTCTACTCTCTTCTTGTCTAGCAATAAAATTACGCACATTTTCCCCTTCCAGCTAAAGTTTCTCGCAAGCTTTCCAAGCAATAAGGAGGTAAGGCTGTTCTGCAGCAAGGGAGTAGAATTACCTGTACTCTGGGAGGATAAAGTGAGTGATCAAGAGGGTAGGTGATTTTTCCTCAGGTCACTTAAATAAATCTGCATCACAGCAAGAACAGAATCAACCTTTCTGATCAACCACAAAATTGTTATTATCCCTGTTATCTTTTGCAATTCTGTTCCATTATCCTAAGCAATATGAACAAATTAAGATTAGCTTTCCCTGGAGCTGCACTTTCTGGGAGCTTACCCTAGAAACTTCTCCTCTGAGTTCATTACATTTGCATCCCTTTATTTGAGGACATAGCAAATGGAACCTTTTACAAAGTGAGGAATTTCTCCCATTAAACGAAGGTTTATAGCTTCCCACTCTCATCCCTTTATTGCTAAATATTTTGTGGCAAAGGCAGCTGGAATAAGGCAGCAAGTTACATGACTTGGTAATCTAATCTTCTTTTATACCAATGCCTGCAAACAGGTTTCTCTGACAAATAAAGTCTTAAGTTCATACTGCTTCCCTCCTAAAATGGTTTGTTTCTTTAGCTACCATTCCAAAGGTCTGGTCAGGAAGGTAGTGACACAAGTTAATGGCTTGTCACAAGGGGGTTTTTTGTAGCTTATCATGACTGTCAGTCATTATTTCTAATAATGCCGCCCATTCTAGAGTGCTGGATCTTCCCAGTGTAATTATGCCCAGCCACACTGAACAGGGAAAGGTCTTCAGGAGAAGCCTGTCAACAGGCAAACATTGTTAACATGAATATAACAGAGGGCTTTTGCACTTCCTCTAAGTTATTTCTGGTTCCTATTCTATTTTTCTTTTGTATTATCTTGTCATTTTCCTCTTAGACTAGTCTGGAGACCAGTTCATTTGTTGAGTCCTTCTGTGGAACAACCTTATTAACTTAATGTGCCAGCACTGTTTCCATATCAAGTCACAGAGCTGCTGTCAGAGAACTGACTTTTCAAGGTCAGAAGAATGGGAAGAGTTAAAAGTTGCAGAGGGTTCAGATCACTGAGAGATCAGTAAGTGGTGGACAGTGTAGCAGGAGCAACTTGTGTCACTCAACTTTTACTTGCCCTAGGAATTAAGATATTCCACAAGTATATATGTCCCTTACACAGTTGGATTTCTGCACTGGGAAATGCACGCTAACAGTAGGATGTTGTTTGGATAACAGGAAAATAGCTTTTTGAGCAGTGTTAACACCACTTGGGCCGTGGTCTTCTCTAAGATGTAGAAAATTGTAACATTTTTCCACGATTGTCATCACTTCCCACAGTTCCTCTAGAAATAACAAAAACGCATTGGCTTAATTGTAAGAGATTACAGAATGGTTTTGTTATCTAGAGAAAAAATAACTTATAGAGAGTGAGTTGTTTCAGATAATGTTTTAAAGCCTAAACCTGCCTGTGAGAGGTCATCAGGCTGTGGTATTTACCAAGAGCAAGGGCAGACTTAAAATAGTGTCGTGTTTGATTAGTAATTTTCCAAGTATTTTTTATGACAGGTATAAAAAACCCAGTAAAACCTTTTGTGCTGAGAAGCTCTGAGAGCCTTGAGTCACTAACCTGGACTACTCCTGAAATCCCAGTTAGGTTTCATCCTGTCTAACAGCTGATCTTCTTGTCAGGGAATTAAACCCAGCTCCCCGATGGGATAAATCTGGGGACTTGAACCTGAGGACTTTAGAGCCAGAATGTCTTGCAGCTGCTTCCAGATTCACTTCAGTCTTTACGCTGGGACCTTGAATAATCAATCACTTCTTAATTGTCCAGCTCAATATAACCAGTCTATTACATCTTAAAAGAATTGCATCTGAGTTGGAAATTCTCTTGATTCAATATTTCCAGTGGAAAAACCTCATTGTACTTAGACTGCCCTGGTAATTACTTGCTCATTATAAGGGTAGGGCAAAAGGCCTAAAAAAAATTCTGTGAGCTCAATAAAGTCCTTTGTTTTGACAGAAAGGCTTGATTGTCCTTTGGAGATTGGTAAGTGAAAGCAAACAGCAATTTACTTCTCTGAAGTCAAAATGCTACAACTGTAAAATTCAATGGTAATTGAATTCTGTCACACTTCACATCAACCCAATGTGAAATTAAAAAAAAACAAAACACCAATACCAGCACAAAGCATCAGCATGGAGCTAGGCTCCTCTCCTGCAAGTTTTGGTGTCTGTATGTGCTGCACTTGTTCAGTTCCCCCTGTGCTCATGCTTGATGGAAAAGCATAGTAACTCAGAAAGTCTTATCTCAGTGTGACCTTTGGTAAAGTTCTGGTGGAGAGGATCCCACTGTGCCTGAGCTGCCCTGCTTGATCTGCATTGAAAGTTGTAAGGGATCAGAACCAGCACAAAAGAAAAAAACCCATGTCCACAAAGCAATTCTCATTTTAGCAAGTGAAAAATGTGATGCATACTACTGAAAACAATGGCAAAGCAGTAAACAGCTCTATGGGGAATACTTATATATGTGAGTGGGTCCTCTGGATGCCTCCTGCAACCTGTTGACACCATTCTCCCATTATGAGGATTGAATTAATGCCAGAAAGCCAACATCCACCCTCCTGGGTCTGTCAGACTTTGGGAGTAGATGTGCATGCCAGGTCAGGTGGTAAAAACAGTGCACAATTTTATCATTGAGGTCTGAATAACCCCGTAGCCTGCATTGCCTTGCAGCACTGCCTTTACATTTAAGGAAAGGGAAAAGAGCAGTAGATTTGAGACTTTGTCATGCAGGGGGCTATAATGAGAATAAGTGGTGGTGTTTCAGTCTTTCTTGTGTTACAGATATCAATTCAGTTCTCTGGCCAGCAGCAAGGAAGGTTCCATTTTCTTTTGTTGGTGGCATCATTCAGCTCGTCTGAACTGCTTAACTATCTCCCAAGAGTTAGCACTCACAGCATATTAATCCATTGTAATCAATAAATACAGAATCGAGAGAAATACAACATGTGAGCAGTTGAGGGGTTGGTTTTCTCTTTGGGAGAAGGTGCTTATGGGATGCTCATTTAGCTGTCTGGTGTTTTTCCAATATGTGTGAGGTGTAATTCATTCTGCAATATTTGTGATTTTGCATGTGGAACATGCTTCATGTAACACTGAGAGGAAAACTAAGTTGTGGCTAGTACTGACATCATTTTGCATCTCACATTCCATGTGAATAAGATTCTGTCTCTAAGGTTCAGTCAGTGGTTATTGGAGTGGGTTGCTTGGGGATCCTTTGTCTTCAGAAGAGTTTAAAAAGCTCAGGTAATTGTCAAGAACAGATTAACTCTTTGTGTCTTGGTGCTGGGGGACAGACTGTGTCATCCCTCAGGGTCCCAGACTCTGCCATCAGTTGTTCTAGTGCAATTGTGCCAACTTGAATCACCCTGTTATAACCATGGGCACAGTTTTGCAGATTTTCTCTGCTGACAGATGAGACTAGCTAGTCCCAGCTCTTTTTCACTTACATTTTCTTGAAATATTTGCATTTTTTACATAGCCTCTCCAGAACAAATATGACATCACCCCTTTCACAATCCCAAATCCATCTCTACCAATCTGCTCAAGCCCATAGTCCTATTAACAGGATTATATGTGTAAGTCTATTCCTAAATGCCCACTGCTTTTGTAGTGCCTGTATTTACATAGCATTTAAAAAGCTTATCCCTGGAAATACTCACACTATCTCCCATGTTTTTATGTTGGTGTCTGGGCAGATGATATGCAGGACACCTCCAGAATGTACACCAGCAATTTTACAGCTGGGCTCAGGCATGACGGGCAATTTCTGCATCATTGTAGATGCCCTGGCAGTGTAATTGTAAGTGCTTTGTCACTGACACCAGAGAAGAATCAGTCCAAAATGAAAGAGCAACCAATAAAAGAAAAATTAATTAAAAAATCCCAAACCTGGCTGTCTTATTCATGGATTTTGGCACCAATCATGCTCTCAGCTTTAACTTCAACTGGTTTAACCTGCTAGTTCCTGTCAGGCATAGCCACAGCACAGAATTCTTTCTTCTGGCTTCTTGTCTAGTCCTTCATCCATTTTAATGAGCTAGTTTCACTCTGAAAACATTAACTTATTTGAAGCTGCATCTTACTTTGCATCTTCTTAGAATTATTAAGTTCACATATACTTTTTTTTCATTTGCCTTACTTTTTCTGTCCAAATCTCTGTACTAGTGGCAACATGTACTTTTAAAGATAATGCAAACAGATAAATATAATAGCATTTTTGCTGAATAGCCAATGTCCCCACGATGAACTATTGATGTACTTAATCATTGTCTTGGTAAGAACTGGAGAGGCAAAAATTGCAATGCAGACTAATTCTTACTTCAGCTGTTGCACACACAAAACTTTATGGGAAGCTCAAAACAGTTCTGTCCAGAGGAAGTTTTCTGTGCCACAGAAAAATGAACGTGTGAGTGGAGAAGAATAATCTTTCCTTGAGGACCTTTCTTTGGGGTAAAAAGAGAGGCAATTTGTGCTGCAGTGGTAACAAAAAAGAGAAGAACCTGTCTACTTTCATCAAGAAATATCCTGTTTAGACACTTTCCTTTCTCTCAGAACAGCAGGGTGTATTTTTTTTTCTGTATAAAATAACTTGTGCACAGACTAGAAGAGATGTTTTTTTGGCTATTAAAAAGCAACAGTAGTCTAAAGAAAACTCACTGCTTCATTCCTTTCCTAACCAGTTCTACACACAAATCTCCAAGTTCAAGCTCAAGCAAGCTTGCTCAGCAGAAATGTGTTGTTTGACACTAAAGCTACAAACACTGTAGAAGAGTTATCTACTAATTACAACATCTTATCAACTGCTAATCCAATTAGTCTGCATGGCTTCACTGGTGTGGCTCTCATAGTCCTCCCTGGCTCAAGGGAGGCCATAAATCACATGAACTGATACAGCAAACACTGGCAGGGAAGAGGTGCTCTAAAAGTTGTCTTGGAGAAGGGTAGTTAAATCACCAAATGTGCCAAGAGTCATTTGGCTGCTGTTATCACTAGTGCAAGTAGTTTGCAATCACCTTCTATTGACACTTTCTAAAGATCAATCTGCCTTTGAAGCTAAAGAGAGTGTAGGTAGAGGGTCTGAGGCAACATAAGGGTGACAAGACCTGCTCTGGCACCAGCCAGGCTCTAAAAAGGACATTGCATGGTGCTAAGCATGGGCTTGTGCTCACTGCTGGGAATTTACACTACATCCTTAGAGACAACTGTTTGTATTTCTTACCCAGAACCATGACTCTTAGCATTTAAGACCTTGAGGGAATATGGCTTTTGGAGGAGAAAGGCAAAGTCTTGCAAACAGTTTCTGTATAAATACATGTTGGATCTCAAATATTTAAAAAATATGATTGTGTTTTGATCAGCTCAGTAATCTCATTAATTCACTTCTTAAAACACTCTGCTTCCTTGGACACAGGTTTGGGAAGCCATGTTTCACCTCAGAGTACATTATCTCAGCTTTTTTATGTGATGCAACACTGGAAAATTACTCTCTAGAATTTTAAACCCAGGCTGTGTCTAGGCACCACCCAACAACCACAAAGCAATTCCAGTCATAATAAATAGGATCTCCACTGCAGTTGGCTAAAACGTGTAGAAATTCTTTAAATGTGTTATGACATGAAGTGAATTATTAGATGTGTGGTTTGTGTATTGGTATCAATAATCATTCTGCATTCTGTCTCTTACAGGAGGTGAAGTCACCAAGCCCAGGTTTGCTCAGTATTTCCACGGCAGCCTGGCCAGTCTCACCATCCGGCCAGGCAAAATTGAGAGTCAGAAAGTCATTTCCTGTTTGCAGGCCTGCAAGGAAGGGCTCGATATTAATTCTCTTGAGAGTCTTGGCCACGGAATAAAGGTGAGGGATGAACTGACATCATCTTTGATAAAAATTTAGAACTGATTTATGAAGTGGAGAGCCCAAGGTAGAGAACACAGTGTACAAATGTACTCCCAGAAGCAATGTAATTTCCCATAAAGTCATGCAAAGAAAAAGCTGAACTGTACAAGGGCTGTGAAACTGCAAAGAAAAATGTTTCCATTATTTCAAAGCTAGATTCTCAGAAAGTAAGGCACTGACGATATTTCAGAGTCCATAAGAATTGCCAGGTTGTGTTCTCATGTTTATTTTGGTAGTTTTAGAGATATAGATATAATTCCAAAGAATTATGGTATGTTGATCTCAAGTAGCTTTAAAGCAATGGAAAACTTAAGTATAGTATCTGTCATCTAGAGGCAAGGCTGAGAGGATTCCCAGTGCAGCATTATTGAAAAATTCGTAGCATGTTCAAAAAAGGGACATGAAAATTGGACAATAAAAAATCCCAAAGACAAGAAATTAAGGCACTGCATTTCCATATAACTATCCATCACCGTTCTGCCTGTGCCTATCTTTACTGGTACTGTAACACATCTCCTAAGGTTGGAGAAGAGGGAGAGCAAAATCTTATTTCAGTTAAGACGGTGGGCAGATTGCTTTGCATTTGTTGAGACAAACCCTGTTCTTTTGGATACTGATGTAGGATCCTTCTATAATAAGTAGCTATTCTAAGTAGGTAGTGTCTGTAATGCCTACATGGGATGCTTTGCCACTGATACCATATCAGATGGCAGAAGTTATTCAACACACTGTTAAGCTGTTTCCTAGCACACAAAACATCTTCCAGAGGAGCTGACTTTCAAAGATTAAACTGGAGTCATTCTTTGGCTGTAGAGTCTGCATTCTGTGAAAGGGCACAGGTGGGTGTTTTTACTGGTGTGTTTTCCAGTGGGGAGAAGGACGAGGAGAACACAACAGAAGCACTATCCACCCAATTTTATTAGGTAAACATTTTCACTGTCCAAAGTAGGAGGCAGCCCAGAAATACATGCAAATATCTGTCTGTGGCATAAATTGCAGTGGAGCAATGTAATTCATGTGTTTTCTGGAAACAGGGGGAGAAATGAAACTAGAAGCTGCAAAGGCTGAAACTTGAAATTGCAAAGGCAAGTTAAGGAGCGTTGCTAGTTCTAGCTTTTACATTTACTGCAATAACTGCAACACTTACTGCAACACTGTTCAGGGTCCAATCAAGAGGCAGGCTGGCATGGGTGACACAGTTGTGGGTGTCTATCACAGGCCATCAGATCAGAATGAGGAAGTTGATGAGGTCTTCTACAGGCAGCTGACAGCAGCCTCACAGCTACAGGCCCTGGTTCTCATGGGGGATTTTAACTACCCTGATATCTGCTGGAAGACCTACTCAGCCAGCCATCCCCAGTCCAGGAGGTTCCTCCAGTGCATTGGTGACAACTTCCTGATGCAAATGGTGGAGGAGCCCACCAGGAGAGGAGCGCTGCTGGATCTTGTACTC
>VZRI01005074.1:25737-92437 GCA_013397515.1 Upupa epops | reverse complement strand
CTGGGCAGAGCAAAACTTAATGAGGTATAACAAGGGTAAATGCAGAGTCTTGCATCTGGGCAAGAACAACCCCAGGGACCAGGATAGGTTGGGGACTGACCTGTTGGAGAGCAGTGTAGGAGACAGGGACCTGGAGGCCCTAGTGGACAGCAAGGTGACTCTGAACCATTTAAGAATTCCTGCACCCCCACACCAACAAAAGTATGCCGGAGGCACCAGTGCAGTGCTCTCAACACAATAAACAGTTGCCTCTGAAATTCTGGGGACAAAGATGGTTCTGCAGGCATGCAGACGTTCCTCTTTCAAATTTTTTAGAAATTGCAAATTAATAGTTAGAATCCTGCACTGTCACTTTTCCCAGCAAAATGACACACTTAGGAGTAAAAGCTATTTTTAGAAGACAATACCAGTCAGGGTATTTCTGGAGTTCAATTTACAAGAATCCTATCAGTAAGTTCTTTTTTTGAATTTTACATGAATTAAATTAGTGTCCATGGTAGGGTACCCTGCTAGGATTATATCAGAGGGCTTGGAGAAAATCCCAGTTGTATGACCTACTGCAGCTCCAGCACTGGGTGATCAGCTTCATTACTCTTCTAGCAGTGCAGTCTGGAAAACAAAGATGAGGGATTGTTTTCTGCCTTTTCTTTCTTTCATCAAACTTCAAAACATTTTGATTTCCAAAGCACAGATGAGCATAGTGGGGTGTTTTTTAAGGCACTCTCTTCATTTTCCCTTGCTCAGTAAGCTCAGTAGTCATGCAACAGCAGGAGGCAGGAATGAAAGGAGCAGTCAGCGATAGATTGTGGTAGGGTTTCTTACTAGGGCTGGCTGGTGGAAAGAAGCTCAGATGAAAGAGGAGCAGTTGGCACCTGATCTTGAACAGAAGATTGATTAATTAAGAGAAAGGGTTTCTGGTGTCAAAAATAAACATACTTGGTCTCAGACAAGCAAATGTGGCAGTTGCACAGGTGATGCGATCTGTTTGGCTATTCACATGGTGCCTGACAAATGGATGTGGGAGGGTGTTTCTCATGGGCAATTTGGACCACTGTGTCTTCACCCTTATGCCAGCTAAGAAAGAGCAGTGCAGCTATAATAGTGTCTGACACCGCAGTGTGAGATGTTTTCTGCCAGCAGCCCAGTTTTCAGCTCTCAAAAACACTGTCTAAACTGTTGCTATTTTTAGCCTTTTTTAATGAGAAAGACAAAAATGGCTTAAACTCGGGCTTTCTTCTGTCCCTTTGGCAAGATTCCAGCTGTTCAGGCAGCTGAGCTCTTAACTAGCTATGTAAACTCTCCTTTTGCTAATTTTATTCTCTAGTACTGCTAGCTTACAGAAAGGGAAAGGAAGCGTATGCAGGCTGGGACTCCTGCTAGTCCTTCTCTGTGTTAAAAATCACCCTGCCACATATTATGACCTTCCTGCTCAAGCTTTAAACCCTGTACTCCAAGTTCTGTGCAGCAGAGAACTCCATGTTTCATTCTGTTCTTCACAGTCCGTTTGCTTCTTTGAATTGTAACCTCCCCCACTGTAAGGATGTGCAGACAGGAATCATCTGTGTATAACAGAACATGTTCTTAGAATCACTATCAAGCCTTGGGAAGGGACCCTGTGTGAGAGAAGAGCACTGGTCTTTGTGTTTTGTGCTGACAATATTAGGGTACGAAACGAAAGGGGTTAATCTGGTTTTTCTCTGCAATGCAGGTGATTTGCTGAACCGATTTACAGTCAAAAAAAATGAATCAGAGTGAATTGTGATGAAGATAAAATCAATCGTTCATATTGCAAACACAGTAGCAAAGTTTCTTGGTCAACAAGAATGTTTCACGTTCAGTGCGATGGACTACAGAAGGATCAGGGCTATGAGAAGAGCCATTGACTGTGAGGCTTGTTGGCTCAGCTGAGCAGCTGGTTTTGTGCAAGTAGCAGCTCCACCTTAAATCATGACACCTTTATTGATCATGAGACAGAGAAAGGAGAATCCCCTTTATTGTGCCTGACGTTAATGAAGATGTAGGAGGCCAATGTTATAATTGTTTTGTTCAGTCATGTTGAAATATATCTCAGAAAGGTAGCCCAGGGTAAGACGAAACAAAGCAGCAAAAATATGCTTCTGCATAGTGCTCTGGTTTAGGAGAATATTTTGGTATGAGGGATGTGTTTGACCTAATTGCAATCACATAGCAACAATAAAAATGACAGTAAGTTAAGGTTTTGAATTCTATAACTACAGAAATAGCACCAGCAAAGTTGATAAGGCTGGATGAAGTACAGCAAATTTGGATCAGCTTACTATAAAATGAATCCTAATAGTAGTTACTCAAAACAGATGACTGATACAAGTTTGTGCTTTAGGCAACAGAATGCGGATTCATCCAGTAGTAGCTAATAATAGCGGGGTTTTTCCTAAACCATAAGATTTTAAACTTACGACTTGACAAAATTCCTTAAAAATGTCTTGCTTTGTACCTAGCACCCGGCACTTTAAACACTAATTATATACTTTTCCCTAGTATCACTTCAACCCTTCCCAGTCGGTCCTTGTCATGGAGGGGGATGACATTGAGAATATAAATCAAGGTCTGCGAAAGGTCTCATACATCAACTCCAGACAGTTTCCTACTGCAGGCGTACGACGTCTCAAAGTCTCATCTAAAGTCCAGTAAGTTATATCTCAGCTGAACTGATTAGGTTAGGAATATTTTTAATTGCTTACTTCTTACTTTGGACCTGTAAAAAGAATCGTGACTAAATCACATAGCTAAACCATACTTGTATGATGCTGAGCAGAAAGGATTAATTTCATTTACAGCTGTTGTGCTGATTTTCATTACACTTTTCTTTTGATACTGTCCTTTAAGGAAGCTTTTCTTGTTGATATACTTGTTACTGGGCATTTTGCTTGTGGTTTGGAATGTACAGGCTGGACTGAATAGCACTTGAATTTGTTGTTATATTACTGTTCATTTTAAAAATGAGAGTTCCTTCTGCAAAAGCTGGAGCAATGGCTCTTTAAAAGTGGCCTGTTGCATCTCATAGACGACACTCTTGGCTGTGTTTGTAACTAAGCCTGAAATTGACTGTGTGTACCCTGGCTGTCACCACTAACATACTAGTGTTGGGTGTTAAACAGCAATCTGTGTCCTTCCATTTTCATGCAACAGTAGTGACAGAACCTGAACAATAATGTTTACAGTTCTACATAATCAGAGAGCCATCTGCCACTCCTGGGTTCCCCTGGGGTGCTTCTGTTACAGCGAGCCGTACAGTGCAGCAAAGGTGGATCTTTACAGTGAAGATAAAAATCAGTTCCACCAACACTCATCTGCTGCATGTACTGTTCTTATGAAGTACCAGGTTTAGTCTGTTGCTGTGAGCTGACCACACAATTGGTTTGGAGAGCATCATCTGATGTGTGGGCGCTGGAAGCACTCCAGTTTGCACACTCCAAGGCTGGCCCAAGCCCTGTGCACAAATGAAGGAAGGCAGAATTTGTCAGAAGATTCATTGCCAAGGGCCAGTGCTGATTCAGATGAAAAGGCTAATAGAGGCTTCTTTAGTCCCCAGTACATACTGGGAGGTGCCAGAGTACGACGGCAGAGTAGATTAATGGTTGGACTCAATGTTCTTAAAGGTCTCTTTCAACCTAAATGATATGATTCTATGATGGGTGTAATTTAAGTGGATAATTAGGCCCTTTTAGTCACACATCACAAGATTAGCATATTACATTAACTAGATATCACACTGAGAACGTAATGTTAGGTTTACTGAAGTTAGTTGTTATCATCTCATTAGTTTTTTTTAACCATTCACTGCTCTCTTAAATATCAATTAAACATAAAAATACTATTCTCATAGCTACCTTACTAAAGACAGGGCATATCATGGGTTTGTTAAGGTGTCTCTGGGTAATGTCAGTGGTTGTGCCTGTGAGAGGGTTTGACAGGAGTAGAGCTGATACTGGCACTGCTGGCAGTTCAGATACCCATCCTATCATGTGGCAGTGCCAAAGTACAGCATGGGCTGAGCTGAGACAAAAGGATGAGAGCCGTCAGGAGGGGATTGGGCAGTGCAGGCGCCACACACCTCTGCTGTGCAATGTGTTACATGCAGTTAATGAATGATATATTTTTCAGATGTTTTGGTGAAGATGTCTGCATTAGTATCCCAGATATAGATGCGTATGTAATGGTGTTTCAGGCCAATGAGCCCAAGATTACAATAAGTGGGATGGACCACTTTGCTAGACCAGCCACACAGTTCGAAAGTGACCGAGGTGTTGTTTTGTTACCTGACGTCAGGATTGTCAGCACCATCACTAAAATGGACCATCCGGTGGACTTAAAAGAACACGACAGAGGTTTGTGGTTTTCTTACTATTCCTACTGCTTATCCACATTCTGTTAAAGGGTTATGCAAACAAAGAACATAAAGGAAGTCTCTTCTCCCAGATTAATTTGGCAACATTAGGCAGCAGTAATGCTGTACTGAAGACATTCAATAAAAACACGGAAAAAAAGTGTTAAATTGTGATAGACTGGTACGTGCTTCAAAAAAAGCAGCTTTTCTACTTAGTCTCTTGCCCACTTCAGAACAGTTCCTTCTACTCTGCAAATTTTGCTGAATAACGTGTTTCTGTTAGGATTTCTCCATTTGTAATAGAATTTTGTTAATTGTAGTGATAAAATAATTTACCAACAGTTGGAGCTTTAATCTGTTCATACGTTTCCAGCTCTGCTACTGGCTTGGAAAATGTACCTTGTGCCTCAGGTTTCCCACCTACACAATGCAAATACAATAATTTCCAAAGATTTATTTTAAAGGTGACAGTTTATTCTAATGCAGAATGAAGTGTAGATTATTATTCAAGAAGAATGTTTAAAACACATAAATATGGTTTAAAATAATTATCTGTAAAGGGATCTCCTTTTGGGTGTTTGTGTGCAGAGCAAACAAAAAGGCAAGTAGTCTGAGGTATCATTCTAAATAACACTTGTTGGGTAAGTAGCAGGTAGATGCACATCTCTAAACAGATAACACTGAGGTAGGGGCATGGATTGCCTGGAGCCCGTGTTCTGTAAAAGTGATGCTTGTTGCCTGAAACTTCATCTGCCCTGTGAAGGCTGGAGAATGTATCACAGCCTAATATCAACTACATGCAGTTACGCTATGTAAAAAAAGGTTATTGCACAGAACAGAGTGTTCATTTTCCAGCACCTCAGACTCAGTGTATGGACAAAGCTCCATGTCCCTGAATGTTGTGACATCTTGTAAACTGCTCAATGAATTAGGAACTACTGTATTTAGACCCTTGTGTCTGTGCCTTCCTCCCCCACACATCTTCTGAAATAAAAATGGACACCAAGTTCCAAGATTGCAGTCTGTGTGTCTGCAATACCCTTGAGGAGCTGGTTAGTTGTCTTGCCAGACACTGTGTGCTAGGTTGACCAGAAAATTAAAATATTAAATTGAGAAGCTACCCATTTCCAACAACAGAACAATTTTTTTTTAATCACACATTCTGAAGGATGAGCACTTCACAACTCAATATCTCCCAAGTCACACTAGACAGGTTCTTGCCACTTATGATAAGCGTGCTCTTTGATAGATGCCCATCTTCTTAGTAATGCAAATTCTTTGTGGGCCATAGAGTGACTTATAGAATCGTCCAAACATAGATACAGGTTTTTATCGGGGTTTTTTATAGTTATATATCTATATATCATTATATAATATAGATACAGTGTATTTTCCAGTGCAGTTCTCCTTGAGAAATTAAGAACTATGTGACACCAACCTGGTATCAATACAGTGTTAAAAACCTTTACATAAATTTATTTCCAGGATCAAATGTCAGTTTTCTACTTCCAGTACTGTTCTTGAATGTCTTTTATTACTCAGCTATTTATTTTCTATTTATCTCATAAGGTGTTTGTAGACCTTCATCATCATAGCACCTGGGCAGGCAAGACACTTCTCTTTGTTTTGCTCCAAGTCCGCTGTTTTTTTATATCAGCATAAAACAATTCAGCCGTCGTTGCAGAAATTGGAAGCCCTGATGCAAAGCACATAAAATGACTGAGTAGTTGTGTGATTGTTTATCTTAGTTGCTTTCTTCTTTGTGGGTTTTTTTCATGCTATACACCATGTGTCTGCAGCCAATAAGCCAGTGGTATTAGAGAAAATGCTCCACAACTTGGATTTCTGTGATGTTTTGGTCATTGGAGCAGAACTAGATCCTGAACAAGAGTGTTTAGAACTGGATCATGTGGAGCTTCAAGGAAAACATCTAGATGCCACAAATTCCACAGCAGGGTATTCAATCTATGGTATGTTCATAGACTTTACTTTCCCTTATTTCTTTTGCCAACAATTACGTTATTGGAATGAGAAAACTAGTGTGGAAGAAATTAGATAGAAATCAGTGATGTCCCAGCTGTAAAATATTCCAGGAGAGTCTGAGTGTCAAAAAGCATAGCCACCTCTTGAGCTCGTGGAGTGCCCTGTTTATCCCCTGGAATACACCACAGCTTTGTCTTGATCTCAGCATCCTTCCTGTCATCTCCAAATAAAGGAAATAGCAACATGGGGTGGGGTTTTTGTGGTTCATCACAGTGGAATGTGGGAATGAGGGGATTCATTTCCAAACCTATTCCTATATCATTCAGTATCTGCCAAATATCAGGGGATATTTGGTGCACTGCCATTTTTAGACCATTCTGAAACAATTTTCTATTTCTGTGGACACGTCTATTATTGCTGTGCTACCATTTCAGGTGTGGATAGCATGCACAACTATGAGCAGGTTCTCCGGCAGATTCGCTATCGGAACTGGTACACTGCAGCCACCTTTGACAGAAAGTTCAGAGTCAAGTGCTCAGAGCTAAATGGACGTTACACTAGCAATGAATTTAACTTGGAGGTAAGCAATCATTCAGTCATGTTGTCTTCTCCAGCACTGAGGAGAAGTGTCTTATGTTCGGTGAATTGAGTTTTCTTTAAAATCTGTAATAAGATTAACAAGTTTTGGTAACAGAGTCAAAGAGAGAATAATTTCTAAGTTTCATTCAGATAGGAAGTTGACATTCTGCTGCAGCCACTCCTCAATGTGAGTCTCTCTGTTCTGCTGCCTATGCAAGAAAAGGACCCTTCTCTTCAAGTCCCCTAACCCAGAGAATTAATGCAGTTCAAACAGAATGGAGGCTGAGGTCACCATCACTGGTTTTCCATGACATAAAATCTCCTGTAGGTCTTTTCCAACTATTACACATGGTTCAAAGTAAAAGATTACAGCCTCATTCTTTTGTTTAGATCATTTTTTTCTGTACCCTGACATACTGCTCTCTTTAGCAGCATTCCCTTTTTCAGTTTTTCCCAGCCACATATATAAAGGTTTTATAATGTGTTCTTCATCTTTTATCATGTGGTCATTCAATGACTCTGGTAATTTACATGAGGTCTGACTTCCTTGAGGAGCAAAATCAGTAGATAGGTAACACATGTGTGGGATGGACTTGGTCATATCCTCTTGGATCGGCTACCTAGCCATGGTCATGAATACTTAGATGGCTCTTTTGAGCTTCTATGTGCTTGTACCAAGCCCCATGCAGCACACTGGCTCAGGAACTGTGAATGACTGCTGGTGCACCTCCGCATTGTGGACCTGTTCTGAAGAGCCAGCTTATCCAGCCTAGAACCCAGGTCACAAGAAACTCCAAGGAAGGACAAGGAGTTCTTTGCAATTTGCTCAAAACTCAATAATCAGTTTTGAAAGTCTTTACATGTTTGCATGGTATTGAAAATTCTTTTGAGCTTGGCATTCTGCAGCCCTGACAATGACTTCAGGGTTTTTGCTTGTAACAGTCATCAGTAGGACAAACAACTGATGTAGCATCTTCAAAGAAAGTCACTCCCAAAGGACGCAGGAAAAACTGAAACCTCTCTTAATTCTCTCTTACTCTCTTGATTTTACACTCAACAAGTTTCCTACATTCTCTGTCAGTGTTCAGAATGGCAAACCTCCACTAACTTTAAAGCAGACACCTGAAAGATCTGTAAGATATCAATCTAATCAAGCTCCCAAGTGCTGATGAGCTTCATGGTTCGGTGTAATACAAAGAGCCAGCAGGCTGCGGCTATATATCACTTCTTAGTATCTAATCTCTTATTTTTCTCCTGGGCCAGGTTAACATTCTACACAGCTCCAGCTCTGACTTCACAGACCATGTTAATCATATGATAGTGCAACCACAGTTTCTGCAGTCTGTCCAGCAACCAGAGGGAAGCATAAGTGCTGTTCGCAACTCAGGTGTGTGCTGACTTTCCAGACACTGCTCAGAACAGTTCCGTATTCCTCTTGCTATTCAGCCTCATCAATAAGCAAGCCCCAAAGTCCATAGTTAGAGCCTATGAAACCTCACAGAATTCGTTGTACAAGTGGAATTCTCTTCTTCCTTTCCATGGAGGCACTTTGGAACTGGTTTCCTTTTCTAATGTCTTCATTAAGCTTGCGTACTCTGAACCCATGCAGTTAAAAAAATGTCATGTTTCTAGTGTTGTGGTATGAGGGGTAGTCCTGAGGCTGATATTGTCTTTCTATTTCTATATTGCTGTGGCATATTGATTTCTGCTCATCCCTTTCTAAGCAAATTGGCAAAATCACAGAATCACAGAATGTTAGGGGTTGGAAAGGACCTGAAAAACCAACTAGTCCAACCCCCCAAAAATGTTTGTATAATTTTGCTGTGGTGCTTCTGTTGGCTGCTGTTCAGGCCTCAGTCTGGAGCTCCCTGGAGAGAATAGAGGCCCCCATAGTCACGTGCAGTGGCTTAAGTAAATAACAAAATAAATGAGTTTTTAGATTACATGAGCGTAAATGTCTACCCTTTCAATAAAGTCATACCCAGGGCAAAGATACTTGTTTAAATGTTGGATTCTCGCAGTTTTCTAGCTGAATGATGCATAAAGACGTAAAGGTGGAAGTGCAGTACCGAGGTAGCCAAGGCACATAAGAAATGGCAGCACTTCCCCACTGCCCTGATTGCGGAGCTGACAAAACAAGCGTAGTTCAGACAGATTTCATCCTGTGAATAGGAGAGACAGAGGATTCTCAGAATGCAACAAAGCAGGGAGGAAATATGGACTGCATCTTCTAGAGGCTCCCAGGAATGCTGTAACACAGCAAAGGGAGTGGTGATCTAGTAGTTTATTTCCTGTAAATTGAGATTTTATACAAATACAGCACAAGTGTTTGAAACCTACAAAAATAAAGGCTTTGAGGTGCTTTTATCTGACAAGTGAGGTTGATGCCTCAGCTCTGATCGGAAGGGGGCAACATGCTGGTAAGATAACTGAACCAGGCTGCAGAAACTGGTTCTGAAAGTCACTGATTCTGTACTTACTGACTGCTTGCCTTCTGTAATAAAGTGGCTCAAGAAACAAATGGCAGGCGTGCTCCTCCATTATGCTTTAAGATACTTAATTGTGTGTGCTCTGCCTTAGCAGGTGGGCACTTGTCAACACTTTCTGCAGTCCCAGGCACATGTCTGTGCTGGTTCTCAGTCCAAAGGAAGAGTAGTTGAAGGGGCAAAATGCATAATGAATTTAGAGTTGTGTAGGCATTTGTTCCACAAGTGTAAGCCTGTTCCCTTTTCCACCTTTTGCTCCAGTCGTTCCAAGTGTGGCTACTGTCGTTATCATAATCTGTGTGAGCATACTTGTTTTCATCGTAACTGTGGGGGTCTATCGGATTCGCACAGCTCACCAGCACAGCTCTGCAGGCAGCGACGGAAGTAAAGAAAATGAAATGGATTGGGATGATTCTGCTCTGACTATAACTGTCAACCCCATGGAGGTACAGATCTCTGTAATAGCTGTATAGTATTATATTGGGGCACTACCAGGAGCTGCTGTCTGGGCTGGTGGCTTACTCGGCAATAAGTTTTAAGCCTCTTTCAGTGTGTACTTTTTTTTAATATACCTTTATAATGCACTAAAAGGAGGTGGAGGCATGGTCATCAGTTTAAAGTAACTGACACCAAAGAGTAAAATTAAGTCGTCTTGACTAAGATATTCCTTATTGACACCATTACGGTGAGGTTTGAATATCTGCTATTTGATTGTATCACCTTTTATGCCTCACAGTCACACTATCATGGACAGCAGCTATTCCCAGCATCTCTGAATGTAGAATAAATGCTCGTATTCTCACAGACGCTGGCTAGCAAGAGGGCACTTTTCTACTATTGTCTCTCTCATCTCTTTAAATGTGCTGTAGAAATACGAAAAGCCTCACCAGATAGAAGAGGAGAGTGAAGAAGAAGACATAGATGATGAGGAGGAAGACACAACCAGTGCTGAATCAGATGAAAGTGAAGAAGAGGAGGAGGAGGAGGAGGAAGAGGAAGCCATTGTCCAGAAGGGAAGCAAACAGAATCCCACCAGGCAAGAGCAGTTGGAGTGGGATGATTCAACCCTCCCGTACTAAGAGCCCTCCAGCCATATTGCTCTTTTGTAACAACCAATACAATGTTTTTTTCAGTATATGAAATCGTTGACAGGATTTGAACTCCTGCTTGCCTGTAACTGTTCCGCCTACACTGAACTTGTTGTAGTAATTGATAATGATACAAATGACCCTTTTCTTACAAAGCCTGGAGAAAAGATAGTACAACCATGCTGGTGTGACCAGTAATAAAGTAAGCTAGAACTTGATCTGTTAGCAAGCATAGTTCTCAATTTCCTGTTTCTGTACCGCAGATCTGTGACAAAAGTCCTGTCACTCAGTCCATAGAGGTTTTTGCCTTTGCTATTTTTTTCATACAGGAGGGATTTCAGCTTGTTATGAAGAATTACTTGTGGTGTGGGTCTAAATAAGAGTTGCCGCTTGACTTAACACTCTTAGAGGTGTAAAATAGAATCCACCTTCAAAAAGGGGCAGAGGTTTAGTGCTACAGGTGACAGAGGCTGAATTCCATTTGTCATCCCATCCTGCCTTCTTGGATGTTAACTGTCTTTCGTCTACAAGGGAGTATCTAGGACTCATCACGGGATGCATGTGTGCCTGTGTAGAAGTGGACAGTGTAATTTTTTGGGCATGCTGTCAGAACCCTCAAGACAGGGATTTTATTCAACCCACTCATACAAACTTTAGAGTCTAAAAAAAAGTAGCAGGGGGCTGCTGAAGGTTACCAAAACAAATTCCTTCTGTGTCCACAGCCTGAGTAATATGGTCTTATGCAAACTGTGGATTCTAATGGGATCGATTCACTGAAAACCTGTAGAGCTGCTCATTAGTTTTGGATTGAGCAATTCGCAGCAAATCAATGCTTTAAACTGTCTGTCTTGTAAAATCATTAGCTTGCTGCAGTACCTTACTGAAGTAGTGGAAAACAAGTGACCCCATTATTCCGTAGCTCTGCGTGGCTGGGATTTAAATGATGATTTTACATGAGAAAACTGTTCCCTTTTGCTTCAGTGAATGAGCTGGGATTCCTGTCTACGTTCTGTAAGACATTACACCCTATTTCTTGCGTACCTTCACCCCCTATGAGTGGCACAAGAGAAAGAGACACCTTACACAACTGTCAGCTCTTTATGTGTTAAGAATTCCCCATATTTCTTCTTCCTGAAGCCATTAACATTGAGAAAAGGTTTTATAAAGTAGAACAAGAACAAACAAAACCTACCTGGAACCAAAAGAAGTGAAAAGAGTTGGAAGAGGTTGAGAAGAGAGTATTTTAGTTTGTTATGGTAGCACAACATATTTTTCTTAAACACTGTTTAAAAAGGAAAAAAAAAAACCAAGAAAAAAAAAAAAGGCAAGCAAAGCTCTGTTC
Organism: Upupa epops; assembly: GCA_013397515.1. Taxonomy (NCBI): domain Eukaryota; kingdom Metazoa; phylum Chordata; class Aves; order Bucerotiformes; family Upupidae; genus Upupa; species Upupa epops. The sequence continues at coordinate 80,593 of VZRI01005074.1, read as the reverse complement.
AATGTGTCAATATGTCTGTGTGGTGTGGTTTTTGTCCCCTTTCCTTAATTCTCATTGCATCTCCCAAGGCTCTGCATACCAAATGGTGCCGCACTCTCTAGGATAACTGCTCAGTGCATAAAAACCCGCAGGGCTTGGAAGTGAATGGAATGCTGGCTAGTGGCTTGTCTGTTCCTAAGGACATCCCTTTCTTTGCAATTTCATCACTGACTTCAGCTTTTGTTTTGTAATTTGCTGTTTGAAATGAGCTGTCTCCTCTTTGCACCCTTAAAGAAACAAACGGGCAGTCTCACCACACTAAGACCTTCCTGGGTACCTGTCAATGGTACCTGTTGTTGCAAAGAGTAAACTTGAGGGTATCCACCTCCCTCAATACTAAATTAGTGGCAGCTCCTGAACGTCTTGGCATAAAGAAAATGTACTGTGGGTTTAGGGGTCCTTTTAATTCCAATTTCTGCATCTGATAGCTGCAGGGAAAGACTGACAGAAACTAGGCCATGTAAATTACTGGAAAGTACATTGATATAACTCTAATTTTAAAACTAGAGATCTTCACTCTTTTTTATTGCACCAACAATCACATTGGCACATGATTTTTGAGATGGGCAATATCACAGTTTTCTGCTATAAGCAGTTCTTGTCTATTTTTATTCAGGTCTTTCACATGTATTAAAGTTAGAAGACTTTGCAGAACCGAACCCACATAAACAACACTTTATCTGCAGGAATAAAGATTATGAAATTGAGCAGAGTCTCTGTTTATTAAAATATTAAATCCTTAATATCTTGAGTGCAGACGTTATGTTGAATCATTTTCTAGCATCCCAGTATCTTACATCATTTCCTCATGTTAATTTTTTTTACTGATGCTGAGCAGCAACTTCATGATGCCTGTTATCAACGTCTATCAGCAAAGCTTTCTGCTCAGAAGAAAATGTAATTAAGTTAAAAGTAGATCTGTAAAGATCCATTTCAGATTTAAAATGGGACTTAATTTATTTTTAAAGTGTCTGTTTTTTTACTATTATTATCACAGCAAACACGAAGGCAACTTGAAAACAGCAATTTACATTCTCACTGACAGCCTTTAATTCTTTTTTATGTCCATGTCTCCATCCACCTGTCTCTCCACCAGATTAATTTTTCTCTTTTTCTTACTGGAAGGAAATCTTTTCAGGTTGTGCTGGTACATTACACAAGAAGCAAACAAAGTATTTTCTCTACTGTAAATAAACCTACATTTTTAAACCGAAGCAAAGTAATGCAGGCATGTGTGTTATCACTAAATGTGGGTTTGCAACGGGATGTTCTGCAAACTAACATGTATCACTGTACTTATTTTAGATTTCTCGTTGGAGTGCGTTATGCAGCATTTTTCATTCAAATAAACAGAAAAATCCTTTTCACAAAATGTTAGTGAGATACTTCTTCCCAAAATTAACCTCAGAGTGTTGGTGCAGAAGTTGATAGCAGTAGCTTCCTGGGCAGTCATCTACTAGTAGGAATGACACAGGCAAAGAACTTTTCATGAGCTAATTTTAACAGTAGTTCCTCCCTTGCATGAGTTATTTTGTTATATAAACTACTTGCTTAAAACCAAACCAGCACACATACACATACAGACATGCATGCACACACAAACTCACACACCTTTATGTGTGTTCCGGACAAAAAGCTCCTGTTTCCTCTCCTAAAAAAGTGTTCATGCTGCAAAGTCTGGCACAGCAGCAGCAGTGCCTGGCTGTTTGGAAAAGTAATAGTTATCCTTAGCCCAGCTAGCAGGCTGAGCTATGAATAAAGGTACTGGGTTTACAGTAGATATAAACAAGTGCATCCAAAACCCCATGAACTCAGCTCTAAAGAGATACCTGTAAAATGTGGTATCCGAACTGGGTGGTGCCAGACAGCTCAAATGGCATCACGGCAAGAAAGGCCTTTACACATTTTTCATTCTAATCCAAAGCTGGGAAAAGCAGCAAAAGCTACAGATGCAAAGCAGAGGTGGGTGATACACTGCATTGACTGAATTAGTGTAACTGCCTACGTTGATTTTGGTGATCACATTTCTTATTCTCTTCTGTCCTCCTCCACAGGTATTTTATTGTAGCAAGTAAACCTTAAAATGCCAACAGTGAGATTTATCTCAATATTTACTGTACTGGATGACACCAGTCCAAATTAGAAATAGGCGTGCAGGACTCATGATTATCTGTAATACTAATTAAATATAATATTGCTTTTGTTTATTCAAGCAGGCAACAGTACCCTGCAGCTGTGGCTCAAAGGCCAATGGGAAGGTGCAGTTTATGTCCCTTTCTGGTGTGTTGGGGTGCTAGGCTTCCTTACTCCAGTGAGTGAGAAAAATAACACTCAGAAAGGGTCGGAGAGTTGTAAAGTTCCTTTAGTGGGGATGAAATCCACTGTCTCTGTGGTAGCAGCTGTCCCTGTCTGACCCTAATGCCAGCCATGTTCGAGGTTTCAGCTGATCGTAGCCACGCAACACCCTAAGCTGAATATCATGCCATAGGATATTGGAAGCTCCAGGGTAGGACTGATCAGAGGGTAATTCAGTAGCCGCCTTTACATTATTTTGGCAAACCCTGTTGAGCTCTGTAGCTCGTGTCCCAGCTGTCTGTTTCCATAGCTGTGCCCCGAGGGGCAGCTCTAATGCTTTTACCTGATGGGGATCCCAGCAAGCTGGAGCACATTTCCTCTTCTGGAAATCCACCAGCCATACTGGTGGAGAATAAAAGCCTCTACTCAAGGCAACAGCAGGTAAAGGGCTGGTGGGATGAACCTGTGACGCTGCCTCTGGTATCCTGGAATATACGCTTTAATACCAACGTTTGCCAAAGCATATGAATACTTAGAGAAGGACAGGAAATAAACTGTGAGAGCTTCAGAAAAAGTTTCCTCTTCCCTTAATGCCCACACAGTGATTTGATTAAACTTCTCAGTCCCAGTATCCCCCTCATTTCTGTATGTTTATTGAAAAATGACAATTAGCACTCACAGCAAACTGCAGTTGCCATATAAATGATTTCAAGGAATCTAATAGTAGGCAAAGGAGCTGAGTGTGTTGGTGTGACATCATGACTAACATCCTCATTTGTTCTGGCAAATTTGCTTCCTCTTTGCAGAGTGTGGCTGGTTCCTGAATGTACAGCATGCACTGGTTCTGCAGTGCCCTTCGGAAAGCACCAGTAGATGCAAAGCATGAGAAGAGCTTGTCTGGCAGGAAAATAAAGGTGTCATAGTTTGTAAAAAGGTATTTTAAATATACTTAGGTATTGGGTTTTGTGACACAAGGAATTTTTCATGAAACAGACTCAACAATTTCATGAAACAAAATTGCCAATGATGTGAGTAGAAGTTTGAAGAAAAACATACACTAACTGATACACGATATTGCATACCTACAGATAACTATAAAAATAGTTTGTATACATAAACATTTTAGGTGCTATCTTATGTGTGTGTGTGTCTGTGTGTGTATCTCTATATAAATGTGTTATCTAGCTTGGAAACACACTCCTTGCATTTTACGTGAAGCTGTATGGATTCAGGCAACACATCTAGAGTTGCTCTGGGATTATCTGGAACTGCTAGAGTTGAGTGTGTAGCATCTGTGCCTTTAAAACGGGCCAGATTATGGCTTTGGGGGTCCCAGTCAGATGGTAGTTATCTTTGTCGATAGCTGGAGATCACAGGCACACGGACAACAAGCTCTGGTTCTGCCCTGATAAAATTACAGAACAAAACAAGTAGAAATACTTGGGGGGAGCCAGGTGTGCGGTAGACTCAGCATGCTGGTTCACTTAGTTTCTACCATTAGCCTTTAGATTAATGCACCTCTGGATGATCCCGGGAGCTGCTAACCTTATCATAGGCTGTACTTAAGGCACTTCTCATCCACCGCCTGGTCCAGTCTGAGCAGGACAGAAGGAAAACAAAAAAAGATGGATCAGAGAGCACCTTTGAAACAACTACAAAACATTACTGCCCATTGCCCATAGTGCTGTGCTGTCTAAGTATGCTCTTCCTCATGTTTCAATTGGCATCACCAACTGTGTAATAGCAGGAGATTTGTGCCTTCTCAGCCTAAGCTGAGAAAGAGGACAAGCTCTTGTGATACCACAGCCTCATCACCCAGAGAGTCTATGAACCTCAGAGTGTGAAAGTGCCACATGAAACAGCCACCCTGATCCTCAAATATCACCACTCCACGCTTACTCTTGACAGTGTAACATCAGCACTGTCTGCAGCAGCCAGAAGCAGTGTCCAGTGAAGGAAGTAGAACAGCTCCCTTATGAGGAAAGGCTGAAGGAGGTGGGTCTCTTGAGCTTGGAGAAGAGGAGGCTGAGGGGTGACCTCATTCATGTCTACAAATATATGAGGGGTGGGTGTCAGGAGGATGGAGCCAGGCTCTTCTCAAGATCAGCTAGGGATAGGACAAGGGGCAATGGGTGCAAGCTGGAACATAGGAGGTTCCACATAAATATCAGAAGGAACTTCTTCCCAGTGAGGATAACAGAGCATTGGAACAGAGTCCTCAGTGTGGGATGTGGAGTCTCCTTCTCTGGAGACATTCAAGACCTGCCTTGATATGTTCCTGTGTGACTTGGTCTAGGTGATCCTGCTGTGGCAGGGGGATTGGACTAGATGATCTTTGTCCCTTCTGATCCTTAATGATTCTATGATTCTATTATAATCTTTGTGGATTGGTTTGGTTTGTGGGGAGGTTTCTTGGTTGTTGGCTCTGTCAGGTGTTTATTTTTTAAAAAACAAACCCCATAACAAGCTGGGGGGGCGGGAGGAGGTGTGTTGTTTTTTGAGGATGCAGTCACTGTTGGGGCTAGTGTCTCCTGGAATCTAGGCTGGATTTTCATTAGTGTGGAGACTAAAGGCAGGTTTGCTGGATGAGCACTAAAAGCAAAACAGAATAAATCACATAATCTGTTAACACATTGCACCTCAAGACAAATTTCTGCTAATTCAATCAGAAAAATTTCTCCAGCCACAGCACAGCAGCTTCATTGCCATTGTGTGACCAACAGAGCACAAGACTTGCATGGTGGGGTTGTGGTTTGGGTTTCATTTTGTTAGTTTTTTTTCCTGAAGAAGACACAAACATAATAAACAAATAAATAAATCACACTACCAGACAAAGCAAAGGGGAAGCAAGGGCTGTCATTTCTTAAAACTCTGTCTAACTGGGTTTTTAAATAATAAACAATTCTGACCCACATTACTGAACCTCAGCACAAGAAATTAATCTGGGGATTTTGATTGTTCATTCCTGATGATGAAGACTTCATTGCCAGGTCATGTAGCCAGGCTCCCCAGATGTATTTTACTGTCTTTTGAGTAGACATTGATAGTGGTTCTCTAGGTACACTCTCCATTTCTCTGCTTGTAAATAGGAATAATGATACTGACACCCTTCCTGGCAAAGTGCTGAGCCCTGTGGATGAAAAACCCTATCTAAGTGCTTGGTGGTGTTATGACTTTGTGATTCTGCTGCAGCTCAGCTCGAAGCTGTCTGTGGCAGAGCACCCTCCACACACACAAAGACACAGAAAATGAATGACACAGTGTGTACAGTCAGGAACTGTGGGCTCCTGTTCCATTAGCTGCTGCCTATGAAGAAACACAATAGTTTGAAGCATTGCAAGCATTAAAAATAGAGTTTGGAAAAAGCCCTAATTCCTATTTTCAACTCTAAGCCATGTGGAAATTGTGCATTCATCAGCTGCTGAAGCTACAGGGTTGTGTATTGTCACTATTTATGTCTGTGCTGAGAACAAAGCAGCAGCAGATTTTTTTCCCCGGCTAAGTGCATTGTGCGATCAAAGAGCCACTTTCACTGGGCAAGGTGCATAAAGCCTGCCAAACTCACAGAGAAACTGGCTCCATGCGGGGACAAAGGCTTTGCCCTCATAGTCTGTCTTTATACTTCAGAAACCCAGAAAATTTCCTGGGAGTTAAAGGCTTTTCTGCTGCCCTGCCTATGTGGCTTTCTTTTATAAAGGTGGATGCAGTTCTGGGCTTTCAGAGGCATTTTATTCCTAACTGCATAAAGAGCTCTTCCAGGTTCTACTAAACAAATTAACCCATAAAATAATTGCTTGAGGCCTGAAGTTTTAATGTTAAAACCAGAACAACAACAAAAAACCCCATCCCAAATCATTAAAATTACAATGACTTTTCTCTTTCTACTCCTGCCTGCCCGGGATAAACCTGACCAAGTCTGTGACAATGAAATGTCAAACCAGGACGGAAATTTCCAGTAAATGCTGGGCTACACTCTGCTTAATGTGCACAGATGTCAGTGAGGAGGGGGGTGGTGGTTTGAACTTGGTGTGAGCAATGGATCAGCTGCAGTCAGGTCTTTAAAAAAAAAATTATTGTTATTTAGGGAAGAGAGAACCAGGGAGGTAGAATAATGTGCGAAAAGCAGACAGAGTTAAGGTGTCCAGTTGGTGTGAAAAAAGCTGGAATTTAATCTTCTAGAAATAAGAGAGATTAAAACTGGAGTGTCACACGTTAAGAACATGGAAAAGTGCTGTTATCACATCCAGTACTGACAAGCTATTAGAACTGACAAGAAGGAAAATGACTGTAGGATAGTGGAGGGTTCAGAGATGACCTGGTCACGTGCCCGTGTGTGTGGATCCATACATGCATATATAATAAAATCATTCAGCTGTGTTGAGGTACTTGTTTGGGTAACTGGCAAAAAAGAGACCCTCCACACGCATAACTCTGTTGAGCAGTTTTAGAGATTTTTCTACAACCGACAGAGTCCCATCAGGAGGCTGAGAATCTGGGAACACTGTGTTGCCAAGGCCCTAAAGGTTTTTGTAATGATGCAGTTTGCTAAGCGATCCCATAGTTAGGAACCTTGGTTTTTGAAAATACGCAGCATACAGAATATTTTCAAGGATAACCACGATCCCTGAATGATTCTGACATCTGAGGCTGTTGCCTTCTTTCTCAGGATCGACCCTCCTTTCCCAGGGCTGGGAAGATCCACCAGAGTGGGTCCATGCTTTGCAGAGTAATACACACTATGGGTAGGTTTCCTAAGAACTGTTCTGTCTACACTTCAGCCTGTGTAGAAGTTGCTGCCAGACTCCTAGTTGCTGCCAAATCCTAGAAATACAGATTAGTAGACAGAAAAGGAGTAGGTGTAGAGTACTATGCCAACAGTGCAGAATTGTTCACTAGAATGTATTTTCTAGTTTTAGGGGCGGGATGGGGGTGTTTCAACCTACTTAAATGTTTCGAAGCCTGGGGCTTCTACTCCTTCCCCTGAGAGATTGTTCTAGAGTCTATTAGAATTCACAATTAGAAAGCTTGTCCTGGTAATGAATTTAAATAATCCTTTTTGTAATTTTTATCTTATTAGTCCCAGTTGTACTTTCTTGCACCACCCTAAATAATTCCTCTAACCATAATTTATAGCTTTTGAATATTTTTAGATAGTTATCAAGTTCACTGCCTTTGATCATTTATTAGAGAGGCTATGAATCTCTCCTAATCCCTTCTTCTCCTAACTCATCCCTTCAGTCTTACCTTTTCATGCCATGGCATGAATACACAAAGTAAAAACCCCTTGGTATTTCCTTAAATTAGCCACAGTCAGTTCACTGTTCACGTGGTCTGCGTTGGTGTGAGCATCACTGCGTAGGCTGTCAAGGGTTAAACACCACATTTGATTTTTAAAAAAACCCTCACCACCTTTGCTGTAACCTGTGGGTAAGTTCTCACCTAATATTACTTTTTGCGGTGTCTTTTACGTGGGCATGATTTAATACAACTATCCAGTGGAGCCAAACCAACAAAACAAAGTAGTAATTTGTTAAAATGCAGATTGTCATCATTCTTTTGAAAACCAACACTGTCATTCATGCGCCCACACACCAAACACTACCACCAATAGCCAGGTTAGTGTGTGTTGCTCCTCCTCAAATCTCAGTGGTAGAAAGCACCTGCTTTCATAAACAAGTTCTCAAGATTTCCCACCATGTTAACCACTGCAGAGAAACAGAATTGTCCACACCTTCTCTGAGCACTGCTGGGCCCAACCTTCTGGGGCAGCTTTGCAGTGCATCTATGGTCTCAGTGGCATGATGACACTATATTGTTAGTTTTCAAGCCAGCCTCATGCACTTTCTGTTTGCTGATCAGAAGCCTTGGTACACACAAAGATGAATTATGTATGAGATGAGGCTTGGGTCTTTTCATTGATGTAGCTCCTTCAGCTCCCCTTCTCTACCTGTAAGTAAGTTTTTAAGTTCTGTAAGTCAAAACAGAACTGAAGTCCTTGTGCTCAAACGCCCACTGCATTGCTAAGACTCAAAGTGTAAGAAACGAACTTCCTTACTAAGAAACAATACTGTCTTTCTCATTTGCTCTGTCTAAAAGAACTGGTTTAAAATTGAGAGCGCAATGATCTTGGCACTAGCTGATACAACGAATAAGAAAAGCTACTGGTAATACCTTTCCGTTTTCTGAACAGTTCTGTCAGTACAGCTTCCTTTCACTTCACTGCCCACATTTCCACAACCAGCCATTACACCAAGAATACGTTAATTGCATGAAGAAGTACTGGAGTCCAGTAGACTAGCTGAGGAGCTTTGTACAGGGTGAGGTTGCCACACAAATGCAGAGAAAAAAAAAGAAGATGAATTCCTGAGCAAGAACCATGATGTAAGTTGTGAGGAGCAGCAGAGCAGGAATCAGACATTCACCCTGGCCATGGTTGGAGTTTGGTGGGAGAAATAGTTTCTAGTTAGAATTCACTACATAGTTATGAAATACTTTATTGAGAGGCTACTTTGAAGAGCTGAGAAATCATATAATCATGGTGAATGTAACAGCGCTGAGCTCTAATTGGCTAAGACAATTCTAGTTTGTGTTTCATCATAGCTCAACACTTAAAGGTGCATCATCTGTCTGCACCACTGTAGAACTTTTGACACACAGTTCATCCTTTCCCTGATTTCCTTCCCTGTCAGTGCATCAGGGGTTGCTGAGGAAGAGTAGCTGCAGCTGGTAGCATGTGTTTTGTAGCTTGGGAGTCCATCCTAGCAGTACAATCTCTGTGTATCTGTGGCCACTTTTATCAGTAAAAACAAAACACATTAGATGAGATCTAACTAAACATATCCTGTACAGTCATGACCCCTCAAGTCTGCCTCAAACCAAGAGACTCTTCAGTCCAGGAAGTCCACATTATACAAAATACCGTAATGTATATGTAAAACAATCAGAAGCCACGTAAGGAAATGTCTGGCTGCAGACACAAAATGCAATCAATCCATTTATACAGGCTCATGAATTAAATTACTGTATGAAATTGCAAAGTTGACTACAAAATGAAACTCACCTTTGCACACAGCTACAAATCTGCTGGTTTACTTTTTCAAACAAGAAAAGCAACCACTTCTTTGTGGAAAGGTACAACATTTTTTTACTCACAGCGAAGTACATGAAACTCAACTTTACAGAGCATGGAACCATGTTGTAAAAAAAATTTCATTTCATAAAAGCCAGGTCAATTTTCACAGTCATTTATGAATTCAAGAGTGTTAATATCCATATGTTTTCCACATGACTGATTAAATGCATAATGGATATAAATCTGTTATCTTAAAACTTGGCCTCTACCACCATACATGCGCAAAACCAGATTCCTTTTTGTGGTCACTATAGCACCTTCTGTGAATTGGCCAATAAACATAGCGTTAGAATTTCACATAAAAGGTAATGTTCTGTAGTCTTCATTTCTTCATTTATTGGTATATTCTCATTTCCTGACCAATAACCCTTACGTGCTGTCAACCCCAGTGGCAAAGGTTAAATCTGTGCTCTGTGACGGTCAGCATTTCTGTTAATGCCCAGGGAGGAACAAGCCATGTGTCAAAAGACAGTTTTAAAGCATCCATGTAACTTTGTCCTCCTGCTGAGAGTATGGAACGGGAACCAAGGGAAAAGGAACCTTTGAAGAGTTGTTGGTATCTGCCTGTGAATTAGACTTGCATGTCTAAGTGCTACCTCTGATCTCACCCCAGACAGGAACACACCTGACTCCTTTTCATCCTTCTGCTCCATTTAGGGCTCCCCTCCTTGTTGGCTCCTCAAGCTCAATCTAGTTTTTCAACAAGATCTTACCCTGGTGGACAAGTCACGATACAATAAAAACTCAACATACCTATTTCATTGGCCATGTTCAGTAAAGTCCAACATCAACTGTGTTAGAGGCAATTCATTTAATTTTGATTTTTCAGGAGGGTCCAGTGCCCACTTCAGAAGTCTTAGTGAAAGCCAAAAGCCTTGCCTGCACACCTGAACCATTGTTTGCTGGGTTGTGCTGAACAGAACAAGAGCTGAGAGCCATCTGAGACTTCGCAGTCCTGATTTCAGTGGCAATACAATGCAGTGGGATATGTAGCTGATTCGAGCTTTAGATAATCTCTCTGGGAACATATTACATATATTTACTTTAAAGTAGCCAGGGCTTCCTAGATCCCTCATACTCTTCATTCATATGAGCTTGACACTGGTGTGAGGTTCCACTTTCTCTTTACGTAAAAGCCAAGCAGATGTATTTAATTAAACCCTTTTGTACTGCTGAAAGGTGGTTCCCATCAGTGCAGCACGGGGTTAAATACGGCTGCTGTCTCTTTATGATATTAAAGCTTGCTGAGCATCTGGAATATTACACGGCAGTAGCTGTGCTGGCTGCACCACCCCAGCAAGGCTGCGCTTCCCACACTTTGTGTAGCTCCAAGGCCTGCTTTGTCAATAGGAGAAGACCAAAAAAAAGACACTTTAAATCTGATTATCCTTCCTTCCTTAGAGGGCAACTGCTGCTTGGCTTTCCTCTCCTCATGCAGTCAGGGTTTGCACTTTTCTGTGTGTCACTAGTTAAAAGAAAAAAAATGAGGGAAGAGTGGGAAAGAACGGAAGGAAGGAAGGAAGGAAGGAAGGAAGGAAGGAAGGAAGGAAGGAAGGAAGGAAGGAAGGAAGGAAATGAGTGAGAACGAGGTAATTTTATGATGACTCCTAACCAGAGTAACAATTAGCCTCTGGCACTCTAATAAATCAGAATAAAACTTTAGTGACTCAAAGAAACAAGGAACAGGAGGTATGAGTGCTCTAGGAGAAAAAAAAAAGCCTACAACTTTCCGCCCTGTAATTTCCTCCCTATTTGTACATAAATATGAGAAAAGCTTGTCAGCTATTAGCTAAGACATAATGTCATGCATTTCATTCAGAGATTTCTTGAAGAACTTCTGATAAATCAGTAGAAATATGGACATCTTTATAATTTCTATAGCTCTCTCTACAAATGATTATTTTTTTAATTATATAACAGGCAAATTTTGCTTTTTAATTTTACAAATAGAAATAATTTCTAGTGACATTTTTATTATTTTCATTATGTCAAGCCTTTGCAGCCTTTGAAGCTTCTCTTCTGCTCTTCTGGAAGTACTTGGCCATTGCGCCCTGCTCCTTTGCCTGTTACCACGGGGCTTTCTTATCCAGAAGCAGACTTCTACTTGTGTGGGCAGTGATTCATGGGCAGTGTCATTAGGAGCTGAATTGAAATCTCTCGAGTGCATCGCAACTGGCTTTTGCCAGTCTTTGCTACTTGAGCCATTGTCAGACTCTGCATGTGGAGCTGAAATTTCTATTACACTTTCTAGATTTAATAGCTGTTATTAATACAACTTATGCTTCATTAAGCATGAATTCAAAGTGAACCAGGCTCTGAAGCCCCAGTTTGATAAAGTGCTGAAGGACAAACAGAACAACTATTTTTACTCCTAGAAGAGTCAGTAGGATGGAAAAGAACATTTATTTCCACTGTACATCCACCTCAGATCCAGGTAGCTCTTTTAGAATGACAATTTACTCACTGATGGCTTTGTTTTTCCTCTTTAAATAAAACTTGTTTCAGGCTTGGACAAAAGGACAATGGACACTGATGAAATACATACTTATTCTCAGAGTCAATCATTTTAAAATTCCTTTGCGTAAAACCTGTTAGTTAAAAGAGAAAGTCTTTCTACTTTGCCTTGTATTTTCAGGTGCAACTGAGATACCTTAGTTTGAACAGGTCTGCTTTGACTCCCTGCCCACTGCCAAACATACTGTCCTCTCCTGCAGTCATAGTAAAACATCTAGTGTCAGGCAGAGCTCAGAAGCTGAGCTGCACCATAGAATCATAGGGTTGGAAGGGATCTCCAAAAGTCATCTCGTCCAAGTGACAAGCCATCACTCAGCAGACCAGGTTGCCCAGAGCCCCATCCAGTCTGATCTTGGATGTCCCCAAGGATAGGGCCTCCATCACCACTGTGGGCAGCCTCTTCCAGGGATCTACCACCCTCAAATTAAAGACCTTTTTCCTCACGTCCACACTCAATCCACCCTTTTCCAGCTTAAAACCATGACCACTCCTCCTATCATTCCCTGTCCCTCTGAACAGACTTTCCCAGCCTTCTGACAGGCTCCTTCCAGGTACTCAAAGGTCGCTGTAAGATCTCTGACAGAGCCTTCTCCTCTTCAGGCTGAACAGCCCCACTGTCTCATCCTGTCCTCATATGAGAGGGGCACCAGCCCACTCTGATCAGCCCCACTGTCTCCTCTGGACCCACTCCAACAGGTCCTTCTTGTGTTGGGTGCTCCAGAACTGAACACAGGACTCCAAGTGAGGTCTCACCAGGGCACAGTAGAGGGGCAGAATCACCTCTCTCAATATGCTGGCCACATTGCTTCTGATACAGCACAGGATGCAGTCGGTATTTCTGCCTGGGTGTGTGAATGCACAGCCCTTGGCCAGCAAGCAGCCTGTATGTTGGCCTAACCTGTTCTTTCATTGACAGCAGAGATGTCACTCGTATTTGCTAACGAATGCAATCCAAGCAAAGGCTATAAACTGACCCAAAGTCAAGTCACAGAAGCAGAGGCAGCTCTCGTTCATTCTCAATAGTGCTTATTTTTCTACAAGATGTAGGAAGTTGAGCTATAACCAAAAGCAGCGGAGTGGCTCAGTTCAGGGATAAGGCTCTCAGGAATATTCCCTAAGAAGTGAGAGCCCTGTTTTTGTCTTCATCTACCTCTCCTTGTTCCAAAGCATCTTCAAAATGGGAACAGAGCACTACAAAAAATGGGGTCCAGAGCACCTCAAAATGGGATCCCTGAGCACCATGTTAATAAGCTGCCACCCTTTGTAAGTTACCACAGAATAATTTATTTGAGCTCATGCATCCACTGGGATGAGTAGAACATACACAACCTCAATATGACCATGGTTAGGGTCCATAAAGCATGCCAAAAAGAAGATACTAGTATGAAAAGGTGTCCATTTACATAAAAACAGAGGTCCTAGTGCTGAGAGAGTAGAGGCAGACATAGCAGCTGGTTGAGAGGAAGATGTGAAGGCAGTGGCATGCGCACCGGGTGTGTAACTATAGTAATTAGTGCTGTGCAGTGTAAGACTGATCAATGCTGCCTCATTAGAGTTGGCAGGCAGCAGACTGCAGTTTCAGTGGATTCATTTTGTGCAGCTCTAGTTCACGGGAGTGGTGACTGACTTAAGGCGTTACATGAAGAAGCTATTCAAATGTCAGGCCTGCTTCCAGCTATTCACATTTCACGAATCTGAGAAAAGCACTTTAAGTTACATCTCACTTTCCCTTATTGCAAGCCAAGGAGAGGTTTGTGTTCTACTTTAATGGAATATATAACTCACTGCTTTCCTATTGGTTTTGTACAGGCACTGTTGCCCTTTAAAGGCTCAGAGAACAGTATCTTCTGACACATTCTGTACACATTTAGCTTCCAAACAACTTCATTATTGTCTTAGCACTCGACACTAATTTTGTCTTTTCTGTATCATGCATTTGTATCATCATTCGTACCTTGTTAGAGAAATGTCACCTGCATCTCCAGTCATGCTCCATGGCCACATAAGCACTTGAAGAAGACAGACCCTAAGTTGCCTGTTGCATGTACACCAATGAATTGTGGTAGCTGTTCAACCTAGACAAGTCTCCAGAGATACCTTATACAGCAGCTTCTATTACCTGGAGGGGGTTATAGCCATGCTGGAGAGGGACTTTTTACCAGGGACTCTAGAGATAGGACAAGGGGCATTGTTTCAAGCTAAAAGAGTGGAGATTTAGATCAGATCTTTAAGAAGAAATTTCTCCCTGTGAGGGTGCTGAGGCACTGGAACAGGCTGCCCAGGGAAGTTGTGGCTGTTCCATCCCTGGAAGTGTTCAAGGCCAGGTTGGATGGGGCTCTGGGCAACCTGTTCTGGTAAGAGGTGTCCCTGCCCATGGCAGGAGGTTGGAACAGGGTAATCTCTGAGGTCCCTTCAAACCTAAATCACTTTGTTATTCTATGAAAGTTTGGCCAGTAATTGAAAATACTCAGTTATTAACTCTATCATAAAAGATGTGAAAAAGTGGCCTAAAGAATATGATCATATCGAACAGACCAGAAAAATTAATTCCTCTGAGAAATTTTTGTGCAGATTTTTAAACTGGCCTCTGATATTTGCTAGCAGAGCTATAATCATTCATGACCTTCTTTGATGGATGATTAAAAAACATTTTACAAAAAGAGCAATGGTTCGTTATTGCATACAGTAGCTGTTTGGAACAAATTCAATAGAATCCTCTTGGTTTGATTCTTAATTGGTTCCATAGGATTCTCCCAAAAGGGAAACACTTTTGAGGAAAATTCCACCGAGACCTTTCCATCAGGTTTGCATAGGTCTGATTATACATCATTTCTGAAAGGCTGGTATATTTCTAGCCCTAAGGCTAACATGAAGCATTTTTTTCTCTTGACATTTCTTACATTGAGCCTTGGATGCAGAAAAGACCCCAAGCAGCTGGCAGGCTCATTGTGTATGGTATTGGACACACTATTTATGCTTATAAGATGCAACAGAAGATTTGACAAATACTCTGTGATTTGTAAGTGTGAGAATGAAATAATGAGAGGAACACATTCACAGGCAAAGAATATCCTTATGAATTCAGCAGCCCTTTCATCACTCTCAGAGCACACACTCATAGTTGTAATGTATTGCTGGAGCTAGGTATTTTGAGAGGGAAAAATGCACTTTGCCAACAACTCACAGGATCACACAATTATGACCTCTAAGATCGTAAGCCCAGCCTTTGACCTAATATCATTACAACCACCTAGACCACAGTACTCAATGACATATCCAGTCTTTCCTTAAATGTCTCCAGAGATGGACACTCCACCATGTCTGATCACCCACTTCTTCTTCCCGTGAGGAAGTGCTTCCTAACATCCAACCAAAATTTCAGACCTTGCCCTCTCATCCTGTCTCTAGTTGCCTGGGAGAAAAGTCTAACCTCCACCTGTCTACAGCTCTTCTTCAGGTACTTATAGAGAGTGGTAAGATGTGTGTCTGTAGTCAACACACCCCCACACCCCACCCCCTCCAAGTCTCCTCTTCTCCAGGCTGAACAACCCCAGCTGCCTCAGCCTCTCTTCATAAGACTTTCCCTCCAGTCCCTTCACCAGCCTCACTGCTCTCTTCTGGACCTGCTTCAGAAAACTCCAAGACAATTGCTAAATAGTATTACTAAATACTGCTTTCCCTTTCTACTTTGCTCTGGTGTAAAAAATAATTAAATCTTCCCCCTCCAATTTTTGATGACAACTATGCATTAAGATTGGTCAGTAGTTTCCTGAAGAAACTGCAGTTACTCAGTGTCTAATTCACATGGAATACACTCACAGTTAGCAGATTTCGTAAAGCTCAGGATTTGCCTAAAAGGATCCTGAAGTTCTGGATCTAAACAAAATATTCAGGGAGCCCAGATGCCAGCTGTATTATCTCCTTGTAAATCCTGGTAAGGCATGACAAAAAAGAAGTATGAGGCTGCATTTCATAAGTCAATAGTACTGTTTGTTGGTAAATAGCTAGACAAATCTGCAAAAATTAATTTCAAAGGTACCCACCTCCTCCTGCTTTCCTTAGATTTCTGAAGTCTTTGTAAATTTGAGGAAGCGTGAAGGTATCAAAGTGTTACACAGCATAAAGTTTCAATAAAACAGTGCAGAGGAGCATATGACCCTCTTTATTCTGTTATTTGGACATGATTTTCTAATCTCACTCAAAGATTTTCTAACAGGAAAAGTTTTACTCTCTTGGGAGAATTTTCTATTGTTAAGATTTTTCTGTTACTACCTCAAGGAAAATTATCTTCCCTAGTCACCTCCTTAGCATCTCCCGCTGCTTTGACCAAGGAGTTAAATTTAATAGGAAAAGTTTATTCTTCACTGCCAGAGAGTTGAAATAATGTTTTAATATCAGTTATCTACGAGGTGATCTAAGGCAGCACCTCAACAGAATATCTCTTTTCTGTAGAAGTCACAAAGATCAGCCGCTAGAGGTGTCCTGACCTGTCTGACTGTTCTGTGGGACAGAGGGCTGTGCTGACTGCAACAAGGGAATAGAAACCTGTAGGCAGGAGAACAGAGTGAAAACATAGTCCTGCTGCTGTCTAAGTGACACATGTTCTGTGCTGTATTCACATCATCCAAGCTTTTTCTCCCCTTGCTCTGGATGATGAAGACCTGATCACAAACCTAATGAAAATTAGTATCTGTTGACTTTTAAAACTACTCAGGGATGTAGACTGACACCTATGAAACTTTCAGTGGCATCCAGAGCCTAATTCAAATAAGGATCTATCTACTTATAAATAAATAAATGTATATGTATACATTTGGTCCTTAAAAGCATGTCCATGGACTTTAATGAACACAGCATCTTTAAAGGGGATGAAGAAGGAAATCCCACTATATAGTAAGAAGTCTAATAAAACATTACAGCTATAGCCACATCGTAGTACCTGGGTTGCTTGAAAATCCTTGTTCCTTTCCCAGTCATTCATTTTATCTGGGCTCCATTCTTTTTATTTTGCTTCCTCTCCCTAAATGCTTCTGAAAACTTCCAGCCTAAGGCAGCCTAAAACATTCTCTGCATTATGAGGAGGCTTGATCATCTCTTGATGACATGAGCAAATCAAGTTAGGGTGGAGGCAGACAGCAGGGGCAAAACCCATTAAATGCCACCAGTACTTGATAAATTCCCTTGAAAAAAGAAAAATTAATTTTATTAATGGTTTATGGGTTTTTTGTCTTTTCCACAAAAAGTCTGCTTTATCAGAAGTCTTGTGTCCTGAACTGTTAATTAATTAAACTTAAGGTTTCAATCAGCACAACGACCAGCTCTCACTGAGAGTTCAACAGGCAATGAAGCAACTTTGCTAAAAAGACAACAATTTATTGACCCCATCACTAACAAGAAAAGGAAAAATCCCCAAATAAGTAAAAAAATCAAAAAGGTAAAAGTGAAACTGTATCACAGTGCCTTTACACACAGGCTAAGAGAAACGGGAGACAGCTAACACCTCTGGTTTTGGCCTTAGGTGACAGCTCTGGGGCAAGAGAGTGTACAACAATGCTCATAACCACAAAGTCATCACACACAAACACACACACACCTGCATCCCACTTTCCAGAAGATGGGGGGGGGGGGGGGGGCAGGAATACAGCACAGGATACACATTTGATGCCTGTGGAAAAATTCCTTTTCCTGGTCCTCATGCAGATAGTCGTCCCTGATGTCTTCGGCATACCTCTAGCTCCCGTTGACTCAGGGCTCTTCTTTGAGGCTATAGCAGCATCAAATGTAGAGGATACAACAGAATTCCAGATCAGAAACCCTGGATCATTGCCAGTCTAGTGGAGACAAAGCCAACATGGTGCTGATCATGCGGACCTGTTGTGGTGATTGGGCCTCTTCAGGCCAAGGGCTATTCTACAGGGACTCTGCAGAGCCTTGACCTCTCTTTCTTCTCCCCTGTGGTCAAGCACCAAGGGCAGAAGAGGGTTNAGGTACCCACCTCCTCCTGCTTTCCTTAGATTTCTGAAGTCTTTGTAAATTTGAGGAAGCGTGAAGGTATCAAAGTGTTACACAGCATAAAGTTTCAATAAAACAGTGCAGAGGAGCATATGACCCTCTTTATTCTGTTATTTGGACATGATTTTCTAATCTCACTCAAAGATTTTCTAACAGGAAAAGTTTTACTCTCTTGGGAGAATTTTCTATTGTTAAGATTTTTCTGTTACTACCTCAAGGAAAATTATCTTCCCTAGTCACCTCCTTAGCATCTCCCGCTGCTTTGACCAAGGAGTTAAATTTAATAGGAAAAGTTTATTCTTCACTGCCAGAGAGTTGAAATAATGTTTTAATATCAGTTATCTACGAGGTGATCTAAGGCAGCACCTCAACAGAATATCTCTTTTCTGTAGAAGTCACAAAGATCAGCCGCTAGAGGTGTCCTGACCTGTCTGACTGTTCTGTGGGACAGAGGGCTGTGCTGACTGCAACAAGGGAATAGAAACCTGTAGGCAGGAGAACAGAGTGAAAACATAGTCCTGCTGCTGTCTAAGTGACACATGTTCTGTGCTGTATTCACATCATCCAAGCTTTTTCTCCCCTTGCTCTGGATGATGAAGACCTGATCACAAACCTAATGAAAATCAGTATCTGTTGACTTTTAAAACTACTCAGGGATGTAGACTGACACCTATGAAACTTTCAGTGGCATCCAGAGCCTAATTCAAATAAGGATCTATCTACTTATAAATAAATAAATGTATATGTATACATTTGGTCCTTAAAAGCATGTCCATGGACTTTAATGAACACAGCATCTTTAAAGGGGATGAAGAAGGAAATCCCACTATATAGTAAGAAGTCTAATAAAACATTACAGCTATAGCCACATCGTAGTACCTGGGTTGCTTGAAAATCCTTGTTCCTTTCCCAGTCATTCATTTTATCTGGGCTCCATTCTTTTTATTTTGCTTCCTCTCCCTAAATGCTTCTGAAAACTTCCAGCCTAAGGCAGCCTAAAACATTCTCTGCATTATGAGGAGGCTTGATCATCTCTTGATGACATGAGCAAATCAAGTTAGGGTGGAGGCAGACAGCAGGGGCAAAACCCATTAAATGCCACCAGTACTTGATAAATTCCCTTGAAAAAAGAAAAATTAATTTTATTAATGGTTTATGGGTTTTTTGTCTTTTCCACAAAAAGTCTGCTTTATCAGAAGTCTTGTGTCCTGAACTGTTAATTAATTAAACTTAAGGTTTCAATCAGCACAACGACCAGCTCTCACTGAGAGTTCAACAGGCAATGAAGCAACTTTGCTAAAAAGACAACAATTTATTGACCCCATCACTAACAAGAAAAGGAAAAATCCCCAAATAAGTAAAAAAATCAAAAAGGTAAAAGTGAAACTGTATCACAGTGCCTTTACACACAGGCTAAGAGAAACGGGAGACAGCTAACACCTCTGGTTTTGGCCTTAGGNATGTAGAGGATACAACAGAATTCCAGATCAGAAACCCTGGATCATTGCCAGTCTAGTGGAGACAAAGCCAACATGGTGCTGATCATGCGGACCTGTTGTGGTGATTGGGCCTCTTCAGGCCAAGGGCTATTCTACAGGGACTCTGCAGAGCCTTGACCTCTCTTTCTTCTCCCCTGTGGTCAAGCACCAAGGGCAGAAGAGGGTTAAGAGCTTACCTGTGTCTGGCATCTTCAAAGCATCTATGGAGGAGTTGCATACTGACAAGATCAGGAACAAGCTGGTGCTGGCTTTCTGCATTTGAGTCTTCAGAGAAAGAGGGGAGGAAGGCAGTTTTGCCTCCACCAAAAGGGTCTGCAGCTGTGGACAGCAGCTCATCTCTTTGACATGCTGACAGGAGCTAGAGCAAGCTGGTGCTAGACACAGTCCGAAAGGGTCCTCTCTCTCTGCGTTCAATCTCCCATGCAGAAGAGACCCATGTCCGCCCCCTCAGCAGAGCTCATTCTGTGTTCTACCCTTCAGTAGTGGGGGGCTGATAGCCATTGCTCACTCTCTTCTAGAGGAGCTCTCTGCCTCTCCAGTCATACTGGCGAAGAAGAAGGAGAAAGGAAAGGAAGAATATCAATCCACCATCCACCAATCACCTGTAGAATCTAGACACTGGTGCAGGAGGTCTGCTAGGAAAACTACCTCCAGCTTCAAAATGAAATGCTTTTTTGGCATAAAAGCACCACAACTAACACTTGAAAATTTGGTAATTTTCAAACCAGAACACTCCTCGACTTCCAGCTCTTTAACTGTTGTAAAAAACTAGGAACTTTGCAATCTAATACTACAGTAAAATAATTGCTAGGATTGCTGTTACTAGAAATATGAATGTACTATCCACAGAGACAAGTAATTTATTACATTTGCATTTAAAACCTAATTTAGGATTTAACCTGTTTGCACTGAGAATCTGCTCCACTGCAGCTGTTTTGTTCTAGTCTATAGGTAGTGTCAGGATTGTTCTGTAGTGCTGTCACTATAACAAACTAGTCCTGACAAACCATTTCACCACTGTAATCTCTACAGCGGATGGAGTCAATACCGTCTCCTTTGCTTCATTTCTGTCCTGCAGAACAACCTGTCAGGCAACTGGTTTCAGGAAGTGTATAGGAGTTTCTCTTGGCCCAAAGGATCTGAGGGCATTATTTAACTCCTCCAGAGTTAAACTCAAGCAGGAGAGGATCTCAACAGAGACAGCAGCAGCATCTAAGACTTCAAACCACTTTGCAAGGAGAAGAGATGTGGAAGATGGAGGACAATACAAAAAGAACTGTCTTGGTTTCAGCTGGGATAGAGTTAATTTTCTTCCTAGAAGGTGATGTAATGTTGATTTTGGATTTAGCTTGAGAATAACACTGAATTATTTGAGGTTTATTTCGCTCTCTTTCTGTTATCTTCACTACTATTGTTATTACTATATTTTATTTTAATCTCAGCTATTAAATTGTTCTTATCTGAACCCATGAGTCAAACTCAATTTTATTCTCATCCTCATCCCACTGGGAGGAGGAATGAGTAAGTGCTTAGTTTCTGGTTGAGATTAAACCACAACAAGGACATGCAACTATTTTTATCTTATTTTTAAAGCACTGCAGCAGCAGAAAATAGTCCATGTTCAAAGATCTAGCCCATATTCATTCCCCTAGAATCTTTCTGTTCCAATTTTCTACAGTGCCAGAAAAAATAGCAACAGAAAGAATTGCCAGACTTCCTTGTATCAATGTGAAAGAGTAAAACCCTACTACCTAAAGCTGGTGCTGTACAGCTGCAGGTGGCAAGGACTTCACTACAACTATTCATCTCATTGTTAAATGACTTTTCTTGTTTTTTCTCACTCTGCTTCTGTATTCAAATTAATATTTCCCTGAAGTCAAACAGAATGAAACATCACTGGTATGAATGGTCACTGAACCCAATGTTTGGACTTGCATGTACGTAGATTCACCCTAGTAATCCTAGAAATGCTTTTGTCTGATCAAGTGGAAATGCCATACGTGTTCTCAAAAAAACCCCCAACCAACAGCAAACTAGAGAAAGCAGCTTTAGCATACAGATTGCTTATGACAAGTCCATGGTAAAGGAGATGGGTAGAACCCAAAGTCCGTAAGTCTAAAAGTTTTTAATGAAATCAAGAGGTAAACAGTTTCAGGGGAATTGAGGTTACCAAAAGGTATGCCTCATGCATAGCAGAAGAGACTCTGCATACTTTGTCAATGACTTTAGCACATTTTTCCCTAAAGCTTAGTCACCGTATGTTTTGTCTTGTGTGGCTCCTTTGGATGACCAGAGACTTCACAGGAAGGTTTTCCCAAGGGCTGCTTAGACTAGTGGTTAAGTAATTATTACTGACAGTTTGCATCACACTGTCAGCTGCCATGCCTGAAGACCAGCCTGTTTTCCAGCGGAGAATGAGAAAGCTCTGTACAATTAGTCCTACATAACCATATTAAAAACCAGCTGTTAAAGCAAGTCATCCCACAAGTGAGTCGCTTTTCAGGCATCGTGTTCTGAAACTTCTTAGACACTCAAGAACAAAAATTCAACAAGTATAATCAGCATTTCTCACTCAAGAAACTACTGCATGAAGACATGGAGATTTAGCAATGGATGGCTGGACAAGATCCATCCGGAAACCAGAAGAAGCTGATGTTGCCTGTCTCCAGTCTCTACTGACTATAAACATTAGTAAAACAAGACCAGGCTCTGCAGAGCTGAGTTTCTAAAACTCAAAAACAGTGTTATCCTGATCTCTTATTTCCCCAGAGACAGGGGAGCTGAAATTGTCAGAGAGCAAAGCAAATAAAAGCTATGTCTGCATATGACAAATATTGCTGGGAAAAAAGCAATAATAAAAAAATGAATGTTTCTTGTCCATATTTGCTCAATTCCATTAGAACACAAGATGTTTGTTTGTTATAGAGTTACTTTCTGCTCCATATAACAGAAGCATAAAGCCATAATAACTCTGTTTTTATCACGCCAAAACCCATAACAAAGTTCTATCAAATTAGTTTCAAGTTTCTTAAGAAAACAAGTCACTTTGCAATATGTATCTCATGGCATTAGTTATTTGCTATGATTTTAATAAAAATGAGCTTTGAGAACCAGGTTTATATGTGAAGGAAGAGAACAGGCTCATTTTTAAATGTCATTTGCAAGAATAACTTCCAGTATCTCTTTATGGGACATGCTTTTCAGTTACTCTAAAAAGTTTTTTTGCCTTTTACTGCTCTAACACAACAGTATTTACATGTAATTCAACAAGTAACTGATACTTTGCAGTCAATTTCTTCTGACTTACTACATGTAGCTTTGATTTGGTTTTCTTCTGGAGTAAAAAATATTAAAAGATGCTTGGAACATACTAGAGTAACACTCTAAATAACAAGTAACAGAAAAACAATCTTTTGGTGAAATTATAGTACCCCTTATTATAGAAATGAAAACCTTCTCTGTCCAAACAAAGAGTGTTTCACCTTCCAACCACCCATCAAAACAGCAAAATCCCCTATAACATAATGAAGCATGAGAAATAATGTCTGCCCCATGCTGGAGAGGAACAAAACTCAGAAATTCTGAAGACAGATTTGCAGTGTGTGTGTTGCTGTGTTCCTTTTCATCAAACCGAGCAGCATCACAATGTATTCACTGATGCTGGAACCCTGTTAAAGGCAGACCTTCTCAAAAGACTAAACATAAAATCTAGGTTAAATGAAAATGTTGTAGTTAACCTTGCTATCTCGTTCTGGCTAAGGTTCATTGCCCAACCGTGCTTTCATTTCACTTCCTAGAGATATCTTCTGTAAACTCAAGGCTTTCAGAAGCCCATAGAAGAATTATGTAAAGCTTCCTCTCTCAAATGCAAAACCGAAATACACCAAAATGAAGAAAACCATGTAGTAACACAGGGCTCATCTCTACTCATGCAGCAGGAGACTCAGAATTATTACATACATAATACAACCCACTCAAGTTTAAGAAGGTTCTGAAGAAGTAGTTTTACTTTAATGTCCCAATTTTATAGGCTAGCCCCATACACAACTGATTTAATTACAGTGCATACAGCTTCACTGATTTTTTTATGGACAGCTCAAAGAGAAAAGGAGACAAAACTTACTTCTCAGATCTGTTTTAATATGCTGCGTCTGACTTTAAGGCATGAGGGTACGTGTAGCCTTATCAAGAGAAGACAGCTGGCACCATTTTATTTGCCGACAAAGAAAAATAGAAAACATTATCTGTATTTGAAGCTTGGATTCTAGATTGGAAGCCCACTTACATCATCCCAACACTGCTGCTAACCCAAACAAATGTAAGAGACGCCATTAATTTTCCCATTTGTTCTTGCAGATCCCAGAAGACCTTGGTAATTTGGATCACTATTTAATTTTGTGCTTTAATAATGTGCACAACCTGAACCAATAGCAGAATGCTGCAGTGCCAGCACAAAACTAGTCATTGAAATAACTAATAAAATATCCATTATTCATGAGAAAGCCAGCACGGAAGGTGGAATCCTGTTACACCAGCATTGAAACTAACAGAGTTTTTGAGCCTGAGCATCTGTTGTGTGTTGTGTTTTAATTGGAGCTTCACAAAATCTGGCAGTTCTGATTCTCAGGGGCATCAGCTAGTATTTCTTTGGTTCAGATTCAGGCAGGTTCGCACACAATACAAGGTTTTTTAACAAGAAAAAGTTGACACAGGACTGTAGATTGAAGATATCACAGTAATTTACAGTTTATAATACCTGTCACAGTTAATGAGCTCAGCATATATTAGATTGCTTTTGTTTGAATAAAAATTCCCCCCACATTCTGATACCTCCAGAAATGTTTCAAATGAACTCCTTCACATCTCTCCAAGAGCTGACTTCCAAAGAGAATTTAAGACCACAGGTACTAGATGGCAAACTTTCAAAGCTGTTTTAGGATACATTTGAGTCAGTGTCAAGATTGAGGCTCCATGAAATCATTTTCATTTTACACACTAAGAATCTGAGGTACAGAAGCTGGCAATGGACAGCAGAGGTATGGTAAGAATACAGACCTTTCTCCTCTTCAACAATATAGGACCATAGCAAGCACATCCACAGATGTCCTCACACGTGTATTTCGACACGAGTAATCAAATAAGCCATAGGTACATATGAGGCATGGACAAAGATCTGAATTACAGAATCACAGAATCAACATGGTTAGAAAGGACCTCCTAGACCACCAAATCCAGCCATACTCACACCAACAAAAACCCTAAACATTTGTTAGGTCGAAACCCACAAACTAACCCATTCCAAGCTGCCTCTACAGACTAACATGAAGCACTGTGTCTACATACTTTTTAAAACACCTCCAGGGATGGTCACTCAACCTTTCCAGTACCTCACCATCGAGGCATGGACAAAGATCTGAATTACAGAATCACAGAATCAACATGGTTAGAAAGGACCTCCTAGACCACCAAATCCAGCCATACTCACACCAACAAAAACCCTAAACATTTGTTAGGTCGAAACCCACAAACTAACCCATTCCAAGCTGCCTCTACAGACTAACATGAAGCACTGTGTCTACATACTTTTTAAAACACCTCCAGGGATGGTCACTCAACCTTTCCAGTACCTCACCATCCTTTCTGTAAACAATTTCTTCCTAATATCTAATCTAAACCTCCCCTGCCTCAACTTCAGACCACTGCCCTTGGTTCTGTCATCAGTCAACAGTGAGAAGAGGCCAACCCCCACCTCTCTACAACATTCAAGTAGTTGCAAAGGGCTATGAGGTCCCCCCCTCGTCGTAATGACATTACGACGTATTTCTTCTGTGTGCAGCTACTCCGGTGCTTTGAATGCGTGAGTCAGGACAACAACGACGTCTGCATAAAGCCTTTGGAAGCACATGTCATGAGAAGAGAATTCACGATCAGTATAATAACCATAAGGGTTATCAGGGTCTGCCTAGACAGCAAGCTAAGTCTCAAATTTTTTCTAGTTTCTGTTGCAGGTTTTCTCCTCTGCTAAGAGGTAGTCTGTACGGAATCTGCACACAAACCACAGCAACAGGCACGGTGAGAGCACTATCTAATTTTTATTAGTTCCAAGTCAATACTTTACCCTTGAAGCCAAGGTCAAGGTTCCTGTGCTGCTTTGCATCTGCAAAACCTTTCTCCTCTCCACTTGCAACCCGGAATACGATTCCAAAGAACGTTTCCTTATGTGATGTCAAAGCAGCCAAGTTGGAAAATGCACCTTGTANGGGTAAGACTGATGGAAGTTTTTT
The DNA here is from genome assembly GCA_013397515.1 of Upupa epops. NCBI lineage: Eukaryota > Metazoa > Chordata > Aves > Bucerotiformes > Upupidae > Upupa > Upupa epops. The sequence continues at coordinate 54,818 of VZRI01005074.1, read as the reverse complement.
TTTAAGACAAATTATGTATAATGTCAATAGAAAGAATTATCTTCTTCCCTTTCTTTTCGCTTTTCCCCCTGTCATTGAAGTTAAGTTGTTTAGGTCTACTATGTCAAGCAAATGTTATTTATAAGATTCTATACCACCTATACTCCATGAAGAATGAAAATGCTATGAGAAGGCTGATCAGTTTATGTGGTGTTGCATGGAAAGGACATGGAATTGCATGATTCTGTGAATATGTCCTTTTATGGTTCACTATTCAGAAAAGTAAGACCAAAATACTGCAAATCATGTTTCCACAACACCTAGCATGGCCCAAACTACATGGTTTTCCCACAGTTTTCCCAATAGATGGGGTAAAAACAACCCATCATCAGATCAGCACTTGCTGAAATGAAGAGTGGAACACTTCTAACAAATTTGCTATAACAGAATCACAGAATCATTGAGGCTGGAAAATCAAGCCCAGGCTATGACCTAACATCACCACATTAGCTAGAGCATGGTACTAAGTGCCACATCCAGTCTTTGCTTAAACACCTGCAGGGATGGGAACTCCATCACTGCCCTGTGCAGTCCATTCCAATGTCCAGACACCCCTTCTGTGAGGAAGGGCTTCCTAACATCTAACCTAAACCTCCCCTGGCCCAGCCTCAGGCCCTGCCTTCTCATCCTACCACTAGTTGCCTGGGAGAAGAGTCCAACTCCCACCTGTCTACAACTACCTTTGGTGATAAGGTCTCCCTTGAGTCTCCCCCAGGCTAAACAACCCCGGGTCCCTCAGCTTCTCTTCATAAGACTGTCCCTCTATTCCCTTCACCAAACTCGTTGCTGTCCTCTGGACCTGCTCCAACCCCTCAATACCTTTCTTGAAGTGAGGGGCGCAGTACTGCCCCAGTACTCAAGGTGAGGTCTCACTAGTGCCCAGTACAGGGGCAGAATTACGCCCCTCGTCCTGCTGGCCACACTATTGCTGATACAAGCCAGGATGCCATTGGCCTTTCATGCCACCTGGGCACACTGCTAGCTCATATTCAGCCAGTTGTCTACCAGTGCTACCAGATAACATTCAGGTTCATGGGGAAACTGTTTTCCTTCCCTTCCTCTCCCTGATCCCCTTTGGATTGTAAATTGGAATGCATGTGGATACTAGGTAAAAATAAGTAATGACGTTACGACATATTTCCTCTGTGTGCAGCTACTCCAGTGCTTTGAATGCGTGAGTCAGGACAACAACGACGTCTGCATAAAGCCTTTGGAAGCAAATGTCATGAGAAGAGAATTCACGATCAGTATAATAACCATAAGGGTTATCAGGGTCTGCCTAGACAGCAAGCTAAGTCTCAAATTTTTTCTAGTTTCTGTTGCAGATTTTCTCCTCTGCTAAGAGGTAGTCTGTACGGAATCTGCACACAAACCACAGCAACAGGCACGGTGAGAGCACTATCTAATTTTTATTAGTTCCAAGTCAATACTTTACCCTTGAAGCCAAGGTCAAGGTTCCTGTGCTGCTTTGCATCTGCAAAACCTTTCTCCTCTCCACTTGCAACCTGGAATACGATTCCAAAGAACGTTTCCTTATGTGATGTCAAAGCAGCCAAGTTGGAAAATGCACCTTGTATGATCACATGGCCAAGAAATACCCAAGGGATGTGCTGATGAGCCAAAGCTACAGTCTGCTAAAATTTGATAATGGTGCTGCCAGATAAAGTGAAAGGCATAATTACTCATTTTACAGAAACTCTTCTATTGTCAGGAGAAGGGATCACCTATAGCTTTGATTGTTTGATTTGAAGGTTTACTTTAATAATTAGTGTGTTCAGAACCTGCAGCTCTGCCTGCATTTTCATACCTAGCAGTAGCTGACAGTAATGTCTTCCATGCACAAGGCCAGAAATCAGACACAGCTCTTGCAACATGGAAAAGACAATTCCCTTTTTGATCCTTACATCACCGGAGGATTTTACGTCAACATAACTGAGGTCAGTTTCAGTCCTGTGTCTTTTCAGTGCTCCAAATGTCAATGAACCACTTACTGCTTCTATTGTATGCACGCACAACAGCTTGCACAGTGACAACCCAGTCACCTAGGGCATTTCAACGCATGCTGGTGATAGTGTAGATGGCCTGAGATGTCCCCTACTCTGCCTGAAATCACTGCATTTCACTTTTACACACACATTTCATTCAAGTGATTAATAATAAAGGTATTTAAAAATGCTAAGCAAAATGTATTTTCTGCATGTGATGAGGAGCCCTCAGTGTATGTGAGCAGTCTTTAAACTTCTCGTTGGATTCCTGGTTCAGTGTCGATGCTCTCGTGTCATAGAGGCAGACAGAAATTGGGAATTTCCCCTGACCAAAGGCTCCAGCATTCAGTACACAGCCAAAGCTGGTAAAAAACCAGATGTGCTCATTTTCATGTTAGCTGCCAGGAGTATTTATCAGAAATTCGTTTTCGTTGTAACAGGGCTCCTGCATCCTTCACTGCTATCTGGCAAACTGCAAATCTGCAATGTCCCCAGCTTACTCACAGTAAATTTTTACTGTGCACATACCCAGGAGATCATCACAGGTTCCTATATACCCAAATGAAACATGAGTGCCTTTCACCCCTACAAGCAAAAAGATGTTTTTATGACAGAGGAACATTTGAATCCTCCTTCTAATCAGGCTCTTGTTTAAAAGCTATAAAACTAGAAAGGCTATTGATTCTTCTGCCAGACCAATGAAGTACATTTCTAGGATATCTCACATAAGAATCTCTCTTCTCATGCTCCTTGAAACGTGCAAGCCAACCATTTCGGTTTTTCAATTTTCTATTTTTAATCTTCCTGTTGTTCTTTATATAGCTCCTAAAACTGATTTGAGACAGTAATTTTTCGAGTTTTATGAATTATCACACTTGAGCTCAAAACACACTGTGTAAGTGCTACGTAGAGATTTCAGGTGCTTCCAGCGTTGAACAGCAGCTAAGAGAAGATATAAAATCTCTGTGTACTTTACTGCATCTAACTGCCACCATTCAACACATGAATTTTTTCACTTCGCTCTTGTCTGTCCTGCTGATAGAAGCCACAAAAGGTGACAACAATTCTTGCAGCTACAGCTGTAGCTTTTTATGTCTTTTTATATCTAACCTCTTCAGAATTTGCTGCCCTGGGGATTTCAGAACTCTACATGTCCTTCTGACAACCAAAGTAGAGAATAAAAACTACGTGTAAATCCAGTTATAAAAAACTAATCTCCCCTGTGTGCTGAAAGGCTATCATTTGACCATCGTGTTACAAGAAAGCATTTGGAACAGTTTTCACCCAAGTACTCAAACTGTAAAAAGAAGGAAGGAAGGAGAGAGGGAAAAATAGAGGAGAAGAGAGGGGAAAATCATTATTCATGTGACAAATGAGAAGAAAAAAAAAAGCATTGGTAAGTTTAACTTAAACATGATTGTGCACACAGAATAACTGCAGCAACATTGCAGACACATTTCCCTGTAAAATTTTCCTGAAGGTCCACACTTTAGCTAAAAAAATTCAGAGATAGCAGTGGAGATAGATATAGGATATGTCTGTGTTGCTGTAACGTATTTGCCTAATTAAAAATAAAAAAGCTGAAGAGATTCTGGATAATTCTGGGTGCAGATGGTGACTGTGTGTGTATGGTGACTGAAGGATGATTTTTATCTTCTCATAGTTATGTTAACACAGCAGATTACCCACAACTGCAGAGGTATGTTTGCATTTTTGATAGTTTGTGCACAATATTGAAAATCTGGACCCATAAAGTTTTTCCTTTTTAAGAATAATGGATAGTTCTGAGTTAGAGGAAACTGGAGCCAGAATTAGAGTTGCTCTCCAGAGTTTAACATAAACCACATCCCCTAAGATTTAGCAAAGGGCTTTTTTTCTGTATAGTAATGACATTTCCTTACAGACATTTCTTTGGGAAATGCAGTTAAGTGTCTTTCAAAGAATAATAAAAGCTTGCTTCATACAGAAATACCATTTTGGCGTTTGCTCAGTGTGTCAGCAGTATTTTCTAATGAATCTGAGATCGTTTCTCTTCCTAAACAGCAGTTGTCATTTCACTGACATCTGGAGAATTTCATCAAGTCATGGTTTTAACAAATGTCTCTGCTGAGCAACTGAATGGACTGAATTTTTGGCACGATAACCTCAAAGATGAAGTTTTACTGTCCTAAGGAGCAGGTGAGTATTTTAGAATACAAACACTTGAAAGTGTTTTTACAGACTCTTTTGGCCATGAACAGAAAATGAAATAGTTTGTCACAGTGCTTGTAGTTAGAGTGAAGCACACACATGGTATCAGTAACTATGTAAGGATACAGTATCTGCACAGATGAAGTATTATCAATACAAAAGCACAAGAGACAATAAGAATAAATCACAGAATCAGAAAACAAAGTGAAGACAGAAAGTTCTCCCTGCCTCACAACCAACAATTTGCATCAGACCTACTGTGAAGCTAAGTATGAAGTTACATAAACAGAAGCCAGAAGTCTGAGTGTGTTAATCTGACTGAGTAAAGTAAAAGAGAATTTGGGAGACACCACAGGGAGTTTTAACTAAATCCAAAGGTAACATGTATTTGCTTTCCTCAGGTGCAAAGAAAACTCCTTCTAATCAGGCGTTCACACACTTCTGTATTTCATGCATCAGCGAACAGGGATGTGTGAGAACTGTGCAGCTTCTGCTGCTTGAAAGTGAATTAGAAACCAGAATATCTGGATTATGGAAGAATAGTGGCAGGGGAGCATGGCAAGGAATCATAAAATCATTAGGGATCGGAAGAGACCTCAATCCCCCTGCCCCAGCNTGAGAAAAGCCTGGCTCCATCCTCCTGACACCCACCCCTCACATATTTAGAGACATTAATGAGGTCACCCCTCAGTTTCCTCCAAGCTAAAAAGACCCAGCTCCCTCAGCCTTTCCTCATAAGGGAGCTGTTCTACTTCCTTTATCATCTTCATTGTTCTAAGGAGACAGAGAAGATACAAATCCTTTGGCATCACTTGGTTAAACAGCACATGACCTGCTTTTTTTTTTAAGGGGTGAACTTGAGGTGTCTTCTCAGAAACTCAGCCCGAGGTATTATGAGAGTCTACACAGAAGAGTCAAGAGTCAGAAGGTTAATATGAGCCTGTCTAAAACTGTGATGTGGCAGGTGTAATCAGTCAGCACCCAGACAGGGCTGTGCACCAACTCGCAGAGAATTTTTTCCAGCAGCCCATGCACACCCAGCATACTGCACATAATGAATGTTACTCTCAAATGTCTGTCCCTTCTCATACCACCAAATAGCACAACACTGCTGCATGCAACACTGTGCAGCTCAACATGCGTTACACTCTCAGGACACTTAATTGATTGATGAAATTCAATGATGTGCTGGATTGCCATTCCCTGAGCTGCAACAGTCTTTTTTTCTTACAATTTAAGACAGGTTTGACTTTGCAGTATGTATGTCTGTTCTCTAGGAATGTGAAATGTGTCCAGAGGAGAGAGAAAAATAATCCTCCTGCCTGTGTTCAGGAGTTGAGGCTATGAATGTCCATACAACAGTATGATCACACTTCTGTTTTCAAAATGGACTGCCTTTATCTCCAATTCTGTCATCGAGTGTCCCGTGACGCCTGCAATGATTTAAACCTGTAGGTGGACAGATTAGAAAAGACTGTTCTCACAATGAGAAGTACCAGCTTTAACCCTTGCAGCTCACAAGTCTATCAGCTTGATTGGAAACAAGGGACAGAAATCAGAAATACTGGGCTGGAAGGGACAAACTGTGTTACTCCCAGAAGAGAGTAAGACAATGTTTTAAGTCCTCAGCTGTATATGGCAGTATATTTTTGTTTGATTTATAGATTTCCTCTGTGGTGTGTTCAAAACAGAGGGAGACCTGGGAGTATTAGTTTATAATCAGCTAAATATAAGCCAGCAGGTTGCCCAGGTGGCGTGAAAGGCCAATGACATCCTGGATTGTATCAGGAATAGTGTGGCCAGCAGAACGAGCGGTGTAATTCTGCCCCTGTACTGGGCATTGGATAAGGCTTCATCTCGAGTCCTGGGGGCNTCCCAGGCAACTAGTGGTAGGATGAGAAGGCAGGGCCTGAGGCTGGGCCAGGGAGGGTTTTGGCTGGATGTGAGGAAGCCCTTCCTCATGGAAGAGGTGGGTAGACATCAGAATTGGCTGTCCAGGAAAGTAATGGAGTCTCCATCCCTGGAGGTTTTTAAGAAAAGACTGGATGTGGCACTCAGTGCCATGGTCTAGCTGAAGTGGTGATGTTAGGTCATAGGCTGGGCTTGATGATCTCAGAGGTTTTTTTCAGCCTCAATGATTCTGTGAAAACAGGATCCATTGCTCACAGTTCCCTTGCAGCTATTTCCTGGGGCAACTAAGACATGACCAGAACAATACCTGCATGTGGCAGGACAAGCCCAAAAACACAGTTCAGAGGGCTAGGTGTTTCACTTTACTTGTAGCTGAAACCACCAACTGTTTGGCCTAAGATGAGGTCGCAAGCACAAATATAAATTATAATGTAATATGCATGTTTCAGTGCAGAGCCATGACCTGTAATTGAGTAGGATGACTTGTAAAACATGCTTGAAGACTAGGTTTGCATATTCTGCCTCTCTTTCCCCATATTTTAGCAATCTTTCTTCTCCATATCTTTCTAATCTGTTTTTGTCACCTTTATTTGGAAGGTGACTGCTTTGGAGGGATGAATAATGAGATATCTGTGGTATCTGAAGACAGTTCTGGATGAAAGATGCTGCAGGAATGCAAGTCATTGCTGGTGCTGTTTCTCTGCATTAGTGCTATTTGGCTCTGTTATGTTCTCTGCTTCTTTCTTTACCAGCTATTTGTGTGTGTGATCTTTCAGTCATGGCCCTTGTCTCTGTGTTTACTTGCAATCTTTTCAATCAATCAATCAATCAATCAATCAATCAATCAATCAATCTATTCACTAATCACATCCTACTTAATAATCCATTGCATTTCATGGTGACATGAAAACTGACAGTAACGAGGACAACTTTCTATCCATGGTCTGCAAGAGAAACCCTTTGGTAACCACCAGAGTACAAAATACAGGGACTGGTTACAGCAAAGAAGAGTATGTGGAAATTACAGTAGTATATGTGCCACCCCAAGTGGAGTGACCACCCATAGAATAGTGTCACAATAAATAATTTGCTCTCATTTAATTTTCTGTGTGACTCAAGAGTATCATTGCTGTTGGAGCACTAGTTCTGCTCTCAATACAAACAGCATGGTCAAGATGCAATGGACAGTATAGGAATCCTCAAAGCAGCTTATAAGGATCCTCATTTGGAAAGAAGACAGCTTGGTTCCTTCTCACCATAGAGCCAGAAATATTAATCCAGTGCTGGGTAGGTGCTGTCACCAGAACCAATGTATCAGCTATTGCTACTATTCAAATACCCTATTCCTTTACACAGAGATTTATTAGCCATTTATTTTTCCTGTTTTCCACAACCACAAACGAGTCTTATGTGCCTGTTTCCTTGAAAAATGACATAATTACTCCTATTTTTTTGTTATTTAAGCTCAATCTTACCTTCAATCAATTATTCCCTTGGTATTGTAAGAATTTGGAAATCTGATAATAAAGGATAAGTAAAGATAAAGATTCTGTAAGAGAAATGTGTTTTTCTTCAATTATAAGTATTTTGTCTTCATCATATATAGCACAGTGCTGTTGATGGAAAACTTCTGCTCTATTCTTCTAGCTCTCAATCACAAGATGTATTTAGTATTTATGACTACCTACAGACTCCAGATTTGAGCATTCCTGGAGATGTTCCCCACTGGAAACATAGGGGAGGCAGAATCTGTCTTTAAAGCACACATACATTTATCAACTGTTAGGAAGAGAGTGTTTGCTAGAAGGTAGACGCAGCATTTGCTCGTCATGATAAACAAGAAAAATAGCTTCTCCCTGCACGGCATTAGACACACATTGCGATGCAGCTGGACACCTTTTTCCCCACTACCTTCTCATTTAAGCTGTTTCTTTAGTTTTTGATGACATATTATGAATCGCCATCCCTGGACATCTTTAAAAATCACATAGATACGGAGTTTAGGGACAAGGTTTAGGAGTGGGCTTGGAACAATTAGATTAATGCTTGGACCTGATTGGTCTTTTCCAACCTAAATGATTCTATGGACTAATGAATTTTTAAAATGGAAACCAGATTATGGCTTTGGGGCCTTTTTTTTTGTCAATCCATTTTATCAGGATAAAAACAAAACAAAATCAGGTTGGAGAAAGGACCCAGTTTCCTGAAGATCAGTGCTTCTCACTCTGGCCTCCTCATGAGCGCCTCTCACTGCCTTCTGCAGCATGTGCTGTCGGTCAGTGCTGGCAAGGCATGCTGTGGTAGACAAATGGCTGGCTTGATGCAATGTGGCAGTTCCTGTGCTCCCAAGTGATATAGCCAAGCAAGAAGTTGAGCTCTTGCACTCACAAATAAGATTTTACTGAAATAAAAAATTCATTTTCATCCTACTGCCAGCTTCTTGCTGTTAAAATCCACCTTCTCCCTTCAAACTGCACCCAAAATAACACATTTAGGAAGATGCAATGATCCTTTTTCATATCACAAAGCTCCAATTGTACTAGATTATTTCAAACAGAGCTGCGTGCCTCTCCTTAAATTAACAGATACTGCTGTTTGAGAAGAGCAGAGAACACAGAGTTAAACCCAGTCTCTGCACAGCTGCATGTGGGGGAGCTCCCTGAGCACTGCTGCTGTGACGCCATACCTCCTGCTCCCAGCAGCACTCAAATCACCATCTTCTGCTTTATGCTGCACAATCTCTCTGGGATCAGCTTCACCCATGCATAGCAATGTTGCATCCATCTGTAGAAATATATCCCTGTGTCAGTTGTGAAGAAGAGAGGACAGTAAGCCAGGAGAAGACAGCACACAGGAGGACTGAGCAGCAGCTGAGCAAGACAGTCTAGCTTGAAAAGCTAGAGAAACACCTGGCACCACTACATTATGCTGCTGTCACCAGTAACCAACAGTTATTTCTCTGCCAAATGACTTCTGGAAGATGATAATTTTATCCCAGTGCTCTCTGCCGTTATGCCAAAGCATCCTTGATATAGGAAGGCGTATGATTTATAAAACACTGTGTGACCTGATTTAACTGTCTAATACAATATAGAGCTTAAAAGAACAACAACTAAAAGGTCTTGCAAACAGCTCGTCTGAAAAGTTTTGTCCTAAGACGTAAAACTCAAGCTGATGCTTAAGAAGGGGTGATTTTGTCAGGGGTTTGGTTTCCTGCATTCTGGCAGGAAATAAATTTAAAACTTCATTTTCTTTTCTAAAGACTACAAACCTAAAGAATAAGCAATCTCTGTTTTAGTCAACACAATAATGTTTTAAAAGTAATTATAGCTTGAACACTACAATCAGACCCAGAAGCCTGTGACAAGGAATAAAATCACCATGACAGCCTTCTGTCAGAGTACTGAGTAAACCATGCATTCCCTCAACAAAAGTCCTGAAAGCCATGGCAGATCTTAAATACAGCTTAGATACTTATTAATTGAGTAATACAAATTCTTCCCCTTCACTTCTTGTTTAGATGATGAACTCCTCAGCTCTAGCCCACGTTGCTCACTCTTAGAGCTTAATCTAACATGACCATTTTCCTCTCATGAGTTTGGGAGCAGCAGCCATGTACAGCATTTTTGAAGAGTCTAAATACTCCTGCACCTTCCACTAACCGGAATTCTTGGAGCAAATTTCTTGTGTCTCCTTTTGAGTGGAGTAACTGCAAAAGGTGCAATTGAAAATGAAGAAGGGAATGGTCAGGCCAGTTAGATTGGATGATCATGTGTGTCCCTTCCAACTGATCTGTTCCATCTATTGGAATTAAAACTGAGAATTTGGTGGGGGTCTAGTTGCAGAAATCTCCTAACTTTATGAGCCAGCAAGATGTCTGCATTCCAAAACACTTGTATTGGACAAAGCAATGTACTCATTTGGTTTTTTTCAGAGATATGATGGAACAACATGTACAAAGATAAAGAGCTGCAAAGACGTTAGGTTTGTATTGAAGATTTCTTTCCAGTAAAGAAAAAAAGTGGAAATGTATTAAGCTTTACACAACTCCTAGAAAAGATGTATAAAGCACACACACATAGAGGAGACTATAAATACAAAGACAATGCAGGATACCTTTCTTCTGCATCAACTGCAGCAGCAGCAGCATGAAAAAAATGAAATGCCTTTGTACTTTTACCTCTACTTCATTGATCAAATAAATGAAGATGCATATTGATCCTCTTGAAGAATAGAGAGAGCGACCACAGTAATATTTCCAAAGGCTTTGGGTAAAAGTGGACAGATATAGGGCTTGAAACATGTTCACTTAGTGTCCCTCAAAGTCCCAATTGCCTTGAAGTATGGGATGCACACTTTTGAAATACACAATTTAGTATCCACAAATGAATTTAAGATACAAAAAGAATGGCTTTTTCTGGAAAGATAGTTCTTTAAAATTAACTTCCAGATCTCATCTACTACTAATAATCTTTCTGTTCATACGTTTTCCTACATAAGTAAAAAAAGAATTTAATGGCCTTTCCCTCATCATCCAAAGTCCCTATACCGCTAATTAGTTTTCTCTTCCTCATGTATTCTTACCAGTCCCAGCTATTGTCATCTCAGTTCTTCTCTGCTCTCACTAAGAATTCTCTTTTTCTTATCTCCTTCAGGTTTCTAAACACCTACAAGCCTCTATCATCTCAGCTTCCACACCATCTGGGTCTCAGTGGACCTCCCAGACTGAGTGCTCACAAGCTATCCTACTTCACATTCAATAGAGGAAGTGTGAGGGATAACTCCAGAGAAGAACAACCTGATCCGGTACTGTGAAATGTCCTAGACTAGAAAATAGTCAGTCTCAAGATAACAATGCAATGACTTGTTAATGTAGCATTGATACAAAAAAAATTCCCAGAAATCAAACAAATCCAAGTCTAGGCTGGGAGCCACAGAGAACTTCCTTGTCTCCCCAACAGATGACATCATGCCAGTCTCCAGCCAGCAGGAATTCATCTGCTGTATGCTAGACAGGATGAAATGAAAGAACAGTAAAAATCCATCACTACCAGTAACCACCAAAACACCCCAGTAACAGATACCACAGGAGCAGGAGAGAAGACAAATGTTTTGCACATCGTACTTTCATTTTTGTTCTAGTGAACTAGGACATTGTTTCTAATCCATCTTTCCTCTTACCCAGAAAATTATTCTCTACAAGGATACACACACTCAGGCCATCACTGCAATTATCTTTAAAAACTGAATAGATGTCCTTGAAATGCAGAGCTTTCATCTGTGTTTCACTGAACTAGGACTTCAGATAGGCAACTTCACATATCTTTTAATTTTCTTTAGGCAAACCCTCTTCCCTTGCAATGTTTTTCTTAGATGACAAAACTCTGAGGAGTCAGGCACAGAACCACATGTGACTTTTTTTCCTGAGTATTATTTTGAAAAGCCTCAGAGGCATGGTGGGGAAGGAGAGAAATAAGAAACAACAACAACAAATTATAAAGTCATTAAAGACATCTGAAATGACATTGTCAATGTTAAGGCAATGTGTTTTTAAAGCCTCATCCTTTAGGAATGCCACTGGTAAATTCTCAGAACTAAATGGTACTGCAGATACGGTGCCTCCCAGCCAGTCTGCACAAACCTTGCACCAATTGAAATGTGGTCTTGACATAGTAGATTGAATAAGGCAGAAAGAAACTATTGTGTGCCGTGAATAAATCTTCGTAGTAGTGACTTTACATTCACCTTTATTTGCACACAGGCAAAAAATCAAGTTGTGCTACATTGGTACAAATCAAATTGTAGTAAAAGTCTTCGAGAATTCATCAATGGGTATGATTGATTTTTGTAAAGATACATCTCTGAGGTGCAAGTTTGTGCAACTCTAGTTCAAGCCAGTCATCAATGACCATCCTAGAGTCATTCTGATTTTGTTGCTGTTTGCTCTCCACATTCTTCCCCCTAAAGAAATCATGGACTTCATGGAACTCCTACACCAACAGTATTATAAGGCTAAGTGCTGAACTTTTTCTGTTCTAATGTACTCAGTTGATTCTCACTGAGTGTATTTTTGGGTGTTTTGTGCTTTTTGTCACCTCTGTATTGTGCTTCTACAAAACTTCTATTTAAATCTTACAGATCTTCATCATACAAGCAAAACATACAGATGGCCAGAGCGATTGTGCACTCCAATTCACAGAACTCTGTAGATGTAGATTAAAGTTAGTAAACACCTTCTTGCTGTGCTGCTACAATATAGGAAACAAATATGAGCAGAAAAGAGCAGAAAGGGGTAGAAGTTCTAGAAATGCACAGCAAAAGCTGTGTATTTTTCTGTATTTATACATTTTCTTAAAGCATAAAAGGTGCATCTCTGAGTGCATCTATCAGTTCTAGCTGCTGACATCAGAAACTGACTTTTGTGCTTTTCACTGCAAATTTGCCCTAGCTAGGTTGATACTACACTTTTTCGGTCTGCAGGTATCCCACTGAAAGATTAGCTACCAAAGACAGCTCCACACAGGAGGAATGTTTTCTAAAACAACCGATAGAAAACTTGGGTTAGAAAGCAGAAAACCTGGTTTTCACCTCAAGGTTTGCCTGCAGCTAGATATAGATTACAGAGGGTTGAAAGATGTTACCGACTTCTTTCACTGTTTTCATCGTTACTGTTTATTAGTTCCAAGGTACAGTGAAAAAAGCCCAAATAAACCCTGCAATCAAAACTCAAACCAAACAGTTCTCATCACTGTGCTATACAGACGTTGCAGAGAATTTGCTAATGAGAGAAGAAAGGTGAGGTCTAGGCAGAAGACACTGGGCAGCCACTGCCTGAACAGCCTATGTCTAGAAGAGTCAACATTCCCACTTTAATATCTCATTCCTTATTTCCTCAAACAATAAACTCTTCTTATTTCTTTAACTATAAAATCCACAGAATCTTCAAGTAATACCTCAGACCCTGTATTATAATTCAAGGGTATCCATGTGCCTGTAATTACTTTCGCTGCCTGTAGTATTGCTTTAATGAGATAGAAGGACTTGAATGTTCTTGTTAAGCCTGAAAAAAGAGCACTTGGCAAGTCCATTGGTTTAAATGGAGCATGTCTGTGCAACCATCACTCTTTACTCATCTCACATTGTGCAGCTTAAAGCAGTATTTACCCTGTGCCAAAACAAAATTAAGCAGTACACTGTGATCTGCCATGGCCAGGGATTTGTGGCACAAGGTACTGTGCAAAATCAGAATAAATTACAAGACTGGAAAACTTACAGAGCAAAGAGACAAGATGAGGTAAGAAATGAGGGCAGAGAAACAATGTGTTGGGATAGATTCAGGCATCTACTGTGGAATATTGAAACAGAATTGCCAAAGCCTTAACTGAATTTCAGATTTGACTGTCTGACATTACAGAAGCTGTTCCTTCACCTTTTTCTGTTCCTTATCCATTTCCCCAAAGAGTATGATGATTTATTTTTTTTACTATTAGAACAACACACCTTGCTGAGAAACTCATTCCTTTACACTTACATCAGCAATGGCTTGTTTGAAACAAAAAATACTCTTCAGATTAGGCCGTCTAGCAGACTCTACATTCAGCAGCATCACTCTGACAAATCACACATACCACTCTGACATATCACGCACAATCATCCACACTTGAAATTGGGAAAGCTGAATCCAAAGTCCTTTCTCTGACACTTTTTCCATATGGGTGTAATAGGATTTACACGTAAAGTGAATCATTTCCATGAGGAATGGGTTGGAGGATTGTGCCCTTTGCCAATTTATAAGTTATTAGCCAGGTAGTGACCCAAGATTACAGCTGCATGCTGTTTGTCACAGATGAAATATTAACATATTGAAATGCACAAATTAACTAATTAGATTGTTTTTTGGCTGATTGATTCCTTGACTATTGAAAGTAAGAAATAAGTAGGGATAAACAGGTGGTTTGTCCTGAATTGGATTATTTTCTTCCAGTTTGAATTTCTCAGAATTGCAAAAACACAACAGGAAAGCAGGGACAATATTACAGTAAAGAAAGAATAACAAGCATTATTAACAGAAAGTAAAGAAAGGGTTAAAAGACAAGCTGTTGGCCACCAGCCAACTCCCACTTCCCACCCCACTCCTTCTTGTTACTGGAAAACAGTCCTGCTGAAAAGCAGTTTTGCCCAGTGAACCCCTCAGCAAACAGCCAGAAACTGACCCAGGAGAACTATTTTCCACATAACTCACACTTTTTTTCAGGGTAATGGAAAGGGATAACCCACTGTTGCATGTAAAGGGAGTCAGAGGTCATCCCATCACATTTAGTTACAATCTACAGCACACGGTAGGAGGAAATAACCTAGAGAAGAATCCTTTGATGATGTATTAACATCATCTTTCTCCTGACAAACATTCGTTGACTACTCAAAAGTCACCAGGCAGGGCAGCATTTGATAGATTAAAATAAGATCTATTAAAATGGATCCAATGAAACATGTTTGCTAGACACTGACACTCATTCCTTTCCTTCAGAGGACATGGTTCTACAGGACAATGGACTAATACTGTGGTTATAAAAGATCTTTCATCAGCCATGTAAATTAAAACTTGAGAGTTAGAAGGAAAGAGCTAAAAGAACAGGTTGTAGTATATGGGGACAGAAAAATAAGGTAAAATACTCACTACACTGCAAAATATAACTTACTCTAATTCGTACTGAAACCTGAAAGAGGAGACATTTATTATTGTGTTAAGTTCTTCAGAAATCTCTATTAGGTGAGGAATAGATATGTGCATCACTTTGTCTAAGCACACTCAGCACTGGGGATCATTTGATCGTTTCTGTGGAAGCGTAGCACACAGGTGTCCCACGACTGCACTTAACAGCCTTTGCAGGTATCTAAACTCCCAAGAGGCTTGGCATCCTGAAACTCAAGCCTTAGCAACCAGCATTGTCCAGAAGGAATTCCAAACATGAGGTTCTTTCACAAAATCCACATGTTTCACCAGTGGCATGGGAGTCAACAGATGTGGAGAGCTCTTCAAATCATGCTGATGCTCCTACCTCTCATGCTGCACTGTATGTTGTGTTACATGTGTTGTCACAGAGACAAGCGATAATCAGGGAAGGAAATGCTTAGTCTGCCATCACCTTCTAGATTAGTCTTCATTATGAGGCCTAATGACTACAGACTTGTGTCATAGATTATGAACAGGAGTAGGATAATGTGAACATCTCAGCTTGGGTTTAAAATGAAGCAGATTTAAACTAATCTTTGTTTCATAACTTGCTGACATGTATAATATGTGAAACTAAAAATAATGCCTCAAATCACCCTCATTCAAGATGCTGTTGAAGCCTTACACCTTTCTTACAGACCTGATGCTTTTTTTGTGTGCACAAAACAATTGTTACAGACAGCAACTGTAATTAGAACGTTACAACACACTGGCTACCTCACATACCAGCAGTTACAATTTTCACAGCCACTGAAGTCCACACACAATTTAGAAGTTTTGTTATGTATTTCTAAGCTTTTTGGTATTAATGAAGTTTGTCACACTAATAAATCTTGACAACTAGAATCTACCATCCATGTTTTCTTTTTCTTCTCTTCCACCAACAGCTTCAAATGTTTGGAAAAAAGTAGACTTTTAAAGAATGTGTTTCCAATATACAGATGCATATATTTATGTCTGCATACATGCACACACAAATAACTGGTTTGAAGGCTACCAACATTTCATTGTTGTTATTTTTTTTTTGGGGGGGGGATGTTAAAGTAATTTACAAGCTTCCTTAATCTACATTGCTGCGGAAAAAAGGAATGCAGTGCAATATTAATTTTCCTTTGACCCTAGTTTCAGCTTCAAATGTTTGGAGGCTCTTTGGTTAGCAGAATGAGGTAGCAAGAAGCTGACTTGCAGTTTCTTCCTTTCAGTCTTTGGAGATATTCCATTGACACATTTCTATTTCTGAACAGAATGATTCTGCTCTAGTTTGATGACTTGCATTCATTGTGGGTATAAGGATGATATATTCACTAAAAACCACTGTACAGTCTTTAAGACAGATATTAGGGCTATCAGAAGAGTAAACATGGCAGTTATTAGTTTGCTACCAGAAGCAGAAAGAGATATCTCGAACTTGGTGTTTCAGCATGATGCCTAAAGTCAGGAAACAAGACTCTTGCTTCCCTCACTGAGTAACATCACACTGGTATACCAGCGAGATGATCCTCCCAGACTCACTATTCTGTGCTAGAAGTGGTCTGAGACAGTGTGAGAGAGGGATGAGGAGGAAAGTGCATGATCAGGTTCAGTATGAGACAGCTCTACCCTCTGCTGGTTGGGTGGCAGTTGTTCAAGCCTGGAAGCAAAACTAATTCAAATATTGCAATAGGCTGTGGAATTCAGTGTGTGGTTATTGGTGTTCATAAGAACAAGGGTACACTAAACAAAACACACAAAATAACAATTCATTAGAAGAAAGTGTGTTTATGAAGGGGAACTTTCCAATAGAAGGTGGTGATAAAGCTAATGCTGCATTTACAAGACATTATCATGTCACTGCCAGCGGAGTAGTTAAATCCCTCTTCATGGGAGAGATTGCAGTTACTACCTAAGCCTAAAACCTGAATGTAAAAACTTTACCGATATAGGAGTTTCTTCACAAGAGATTTCAAGCCAGATTTTGGATAATACTGAGTCCCATAGGCTTCACACACACACCAACATCCCTCTTCCCACCACTCCAAATATGCACCCCAGTGTCTAGTTCCCCAGATTTCAGTAGACAAAAACAGCTACATCCAGTCTGCAAGGGCAGGAGTTAAACATTCTCAAATAAGAACTCAAAGATCCAGTCTCTACAAAAGAAGTAATTTTTTGGTCTGCCACTCACTGCAAAATAGCTTTCTCAAGGTCTATTGCATATGCTTACCACCTGTAGTGCTCAATCAGTTATATTTAGATTATAAATTCTTTGGAAAATTTACTGACCTCGTTTTAGTGGCAAAACTGGCACAATTGCCTCAGCTTAGACTCATAAAGAGACCTTCAAGCTTGCTTCTTGTCATGAAAAGCCTGCACAATATTTTTATCTGCATCTTCCTAAGAAAAACAAGTTTCAATAATCTTAAGAAATCCAAATATTATTGAAAACAAAGACAGCTTTCCTTGTAACCTGATCTTCTTTCACTGTCATGTTAAAAGTGTGTGAATAGAACATTGAGGAAAGATGTTTTTGTTTCTTCATCAGGAAGGATTTGTCAGTGAAATATCTATCCACAAAGTTTAGCACAACTTCTGAATGGCACCAGTTTGCACTTATTCATCTAGAATAAATAGCAGATATGACATTTGGCACATTAAAGTCCACTGTCAAATACTGTGACTCAACAGATGAGCTTGGAAGAGGGAAATCAAAGTGTAGACAGAAGCTGAGACAGCATGAGGAATCAGAAACGTCTTTATTAAATGTAATGATTCATGGTCATGAATTACAAAACCCCAAACCAGGTGGATATAAGAACACTCTGTGTGGAAGTTCGGGATTCAGACAAATACTCCCTTATGGAACTGGAAATGCTGGCAAATTTTCAAGCGATCCCTAGAAATTACTTCCATTCTCCTCATAAAGCTGTCTGATAAGAGTTGAGGAAAGTAGTGTGGTCTGTTGCTTTTATTCCATGAAGAGCTGGGTGAATTATTAATTTGCACTTGCTTTCCCCTTTCTCTATTCAGTTTGGGGCCATTTTCAAATATTTGTGTTTGCACACAGTCCTGAGGACAATGAAGTGTCTGTACCTGGCTGGCAGACAGCTCCAGGGGCTCCATGAAAACCTGTGTTCAAGTCTGCTCCAGAACAGACCATCTCACCTAATGCAAATTTTAAATATGATGGAGAACCACATCTCAGTGAAGCAAAGCTGTCCAGTTTTGGAGGCAAATGTTTTCAGAGTGAAGGCAAATAGTCAAGGCCCAATTTGTACTCACACACTACTGGAACAGGAGCCTGGGTAAGGTCAGCACAATTCATACTCCAGCACTCAATGGCAGTTCAGTAGGACTCTTCCAACTGAAGACTCTGTTATGCAGAAGACAGTGGAGAACTTAAATACCTTTTAAATCAAACAACAGGCATTTCTATTCTTGCTCTAGAAGCTGGCAAGATCTGCCCATAACCAAACATCTGACATATTATCATCTGCTGTAACCATGATAGATTACTGATACAACACATTAAATACAGAGGGAAAACATTCTGCTCTTCAGATTCCTTTTCATTGTGTTATTGGTTGCTTTTGTCAGCCATGTACCAAGAACATTTGTCTGACGATAACATAATTACAGGGATAAATACAATTTCTATTTAATCAATTTCCTTGGTTTCTAAATGCCTGAAAATCAGAAACACTATGAGGACATGCAGTCTCCCTTTGTTACTTTTACAGTGAACTGTATCATCAACTGTGTCAATGACTGAAGTGAATATTCCTGTTGAGGATTTCAGATACAAAGCACTGTAAAGATCACGTCTATTCTGAGTTGAGGCCCAAATATAGCAATTTCATAAGAACTCTCTTTTTGTGCAAATTAGCTCCTGTCAAACAGATTCTCTTTCATCAAATCACAATTCACTGATGTTTCTGACACACAGCTTTTACACACACCAGTCTTCTCATGTGAAATAAAACCATATGTTTTGAATCACCTTCAGTTCTCTCTGCCATCTGATCCTGTATTCTTGTGACAAAATGGTTTTAATGAACAAGAAAGTGCTGAAATCTATTTGCAAAAAAATGGGTCAGAAGTAAAATACTAAACCCGGTCTAAAGATTCACATTAATGCCAACATTACAGTTCTACATGAATTAATATATTCTGCTCTATTTGGAATCATGGCTTTCCAGGCTCTAAAAATTCCATTTGCTTTCTTGTTCAGCAAGCTTTAGCAAGATCAAATGAAAGAAACATATCTTGGGGATGTCAGGAACTTACTTTAACTGTTGCCTTACCAATAGCTTAAGGGTAACTACTTCTTAGGAGCTTACAAAAAGACAGGCTTTTTTAAAATTAATAAAATATTAGCTTTTCAATATGCTAACTACTTCTTTTTCAAGTAATAAGTGAGGCTGCACCCTAATTTCATTAATTAGTATTTTTTGGTCTAACAGAAAGCTGAAAAGTAACTGTTACTCTTATGGATTGGTGACCCCTAAACCTTTCTGAAGCAGAACATCAAGTAAGTTTATAGTGTTACATGTCTACAGAAATCAACTGCACATCCATATGATGAGAAAGAAAACAAGTTTCTGAGAAACTCGAGTCAAACCCTTGGCCACTCTCTCTGCTGAAGAACCTGAAGTAGCACCAGGACTGTTTTACATTTCTCACATTACACCAGTGCAACAGAAAGTGTGTTTGTTAGTGGCTGCCCAGCTAACTTGAAGGTTTTTAGCCCATGCCAGTGAATGCTGCACTGTCTAGCCTCAGAATTTGGAACTAGTTGTTCAGAAATTACATATATCATTAAAATTGTTGTATGGGTTTGGTTGGGGTTTTGTGGGGCATGGGGTATTTTCTTGTTTTATGGATAAACTGATGGAGTGAGCAGAACAATATATAATTACCATATATAATTCTAGGCTTTAAAAGTGCTGTTTCTGACTGCTTCTCTGCAGACTCTGCAGAGCAAGACCCTTCCATTCCCACACTAGAGATAGGACAGAGGCTTTAAACAATGATTGGTATACCAATTCACCTTTATAAGGGGAACCATCAAGTATAAACAAGACATATAGAGAGATGTCATTGACATCATTGATTATCCAGGAAGCAAGTCTGTAGAATAGAAGCAAAGCTAGCATTGATAGTTCTATTCAAGGCACATTTAAAAAAAAATCAAAAGGAAAAGAATATCACAGTTACCCATTTGTAAATTCAGGGAATGGCAATCATAGTCTGAAGCTTGTAGCAGATTACTTGAAGGAAAAATATGATTGTAAACACTAACTGGTGTCTGAGTTATTTCAGAACTAATTTTCTGAGTGTGGTAGCAAAAACTGCTTTCAAATTTTCAAGAGAAATCACTGCAAAAAAATGGAAGCACAAGAGACTTATTACAAATAAATGAAGATAGGCTCATGTGATTGATATTGGTCTGATTTTTCATCTGCTGCTGTCTAAATGAAGGAATTCTCCACCCTTCTGTTCCTCTGCAAAGGATGACTCAAAGTATTTACTTTTTAGTGTGGAAAGGCAACCTTTTTTTTTTCACTGAGCTCAAGATACTTCATTAAAGATAATTTTAATGGAAGTAAGTTATATGAGTTACATAACTCACATAGAAAGGAATTATATTAATAGCGTGATAAAAATACACTAATAAATGAGAATTAAGGCAAAACTTGGATTTGGCATCTGCTTATTAGCCAAGTTCTAGTACTACACGAAGTACAACTCTGGGTCAGTAACTCACCGTCCACAATGTCACAGTTTCTCACTGTCACTTGTGAATAGAAAATCGAAGATTCCCTTAGCACAGAAAGGGTCTTCTTGACAATATCCTGGCTTACACTCTGCACAAAAGATGTTCAGAGCTGTACCAGCTTTAATGCTCAATCTATGGTGATTGCATTGAACACGATGACTTTGGTGTTCCATCACCTGGAGGGTTTGCAGGAACTCACTTATAATAAGGAATTTATTTCATTAGGTACAACAGCCTTTATTCTGCCTAAAAGCAAAAACACTGGACATAAGAAAAGTAAAGTTATATAATGATAGACAGGGAGATCTTCAATAAAATAAAACCAGCTGCAATAAGCTAGTGGAATTTTTATGTAGTAATGATCTCCAGTGTGCAGTGCTATAGCGCTCACTGACTGGGGAAGAAATAATCCAACTGAAAATACAGAACAACATCTTCTATGGATTAGAATTAACATTGCTAGGCATGAAACTGACTGTTAATTGCTTGTGTCTTACTCCAAAGATCCAAATGCACAGTTTTATATTGGGGCTGCATATAAAGAGATTGACTTTTTCCATTCATGGTAATCATCAGCATGCATCACCGTGTGGCAGGAAAACAGATTTTCCTTGCCTATTTTCCTTTGCAGCACACCACTTCTTTGTGCTATTAATCCTCCTCTGCTTGATCGCCACTTTTTTATTGTTGATTGATGGACTTTGTCAGATCAGCCCGTTAACATGAAAAAAGTTGACCAGCAGCTACTTTGCATATGAACACGGGAGCAGAGTCACAAGCAACAGGGAGCATAGAGTAATTTTTTCCCATTTTGAAGCAAAATTATTTATACCAGCTTTCATACTCTTCTCCTTTGAGATCTCAGCCATCAGCCAAAGTCTTTATTAGAAGTGTATGGCAACAAGATAAAAATTGATTTGAAGGAAAGCCAGCTGAAGGAAGATAAGTGAAAAACAAAGGGAGAATCATCACTGCTGGAAAGAATGTTCAGATAGTGGTTGTGGAAAGAAATTGAGATATATGATAAGTATTACTGAACAAAACTTAGCTCCTTAACTCACACAGGTTTAGCCTGGGCCCTTCACCCCACATGGCACTGTCAGTGCTCTACTGTATGTTGCTCCAGTAGAGTTCAAAGCTCTGCAACCTCCTGTGGATATTGTCTCCAAAACAACATGTGCATCTCAGGAGGTGATCTCAGAGTCTAGGATCTTAATTAAAAGGAACATTTTCCAGCATTGGTCGTTTAGCACAAAAATAAACTCATAAAGGTAGGATCCAGCATAAGGACAGCTGATCCCTTAATTTACCAGCCTGGTCCTTTTTACACATACAGCCTTCCCAGAGGTTAAATATGAAAAATGAAGACTTGCAACCGATATCCTAAAAGAAAGTAGTGCATCAAATCCATAGCACAGCAAGATTAAGCTGCTTGCTGAGGGACATAGATCAAACAACAGTTTGTTTCTCCATTGATCACTTTGAACCAGCCATCTAGAAGAGGACAGAGGAATCATTGACCGATGACTTTGGTGTTGCTCATTTATAATCCAGCTGTTATTTCAGTACCTTTTCTTTAAATGCATCAGCTATACATGGTTATTTCTTAACTCAAAGCTTTGAAACAGTTTAATCTCTCTCACGTTTGATATAGCTATTTTTAACCTAAATAGGATTTCATCTTGTTAGACATTTTCCCCTGTCAATTCTTCCATCTCAGTGTCACAATCACGCTTTAGTGCAGACTGCTCTCATTGTAGAATGCTGTAGACAGTACTGAGATCAAATGGAACTGAAGTTCATCCCATTAGCGTAATCTTAATAAGTTGCCACATTTAGGAAGGCATATTTTTGCACAGTGCTATTTCAGTGGGAAGATGGTGGTGATCAGGAAAACTGTCAAGATGAGCCTTCAAATACAAGAACTACAGAGCCAAATGCAAATTGCTTTTCCAGATTGTTATTACCATTCCATGGGACATTCATGGTTTGCCTGCTGTTTTAGTAATACATTTAGAAAGACCAGATTCCTGTGTAAAGCAGACTCTGTGCTGCTGATCGCTTTCGTTTATTCAGAAAATTGCAAATTCATTTTCTTCCTTGCAAATTTGAATTATTCAAATGGGGGAGGAAGCTGTGACTTAAGGGACTCGTTACGTATTTGCACAAGTAGTACCTGCTGCCCATGTGCTGCTTGTAGATGAAATATATGCTGAAGTTCCCCATGCAAACAAAATCTTATAAATTGTTTTGAAGGAAAATGGATTCTACAAAGATTCTTAGATGGAAAGTGTATGCCATTTATTTACAAGTCAGGTGGGTACACTAGAAAAAAGTCTTTCAGGAAACACACAATTTTCTAATGCATATTTTCCAAGAGATGAAAGTTGAGCTTCCAGGTCCCAGCACATGAACCCGGTGATCACTGCTATGCCTTAAAGTACCATTTTCCTCTGATAAAATAGTCTCTAGAATTTGTCAGCAGGTGGAAGATTGCATTTCTTGATGGTAACTACCCTGCTGTGTCATGAATGATACGGTCCTTCTATTGGAAAGAGGTATAAGCTGAAGTCCCCAGGAAGAACACCAACCACCACCAAACTGAAAAGTTCACATTGCCTAACAATCAGGTGTTGAGACATATGCTAGTTAGTAATGGTTCAGTATTTTCTGCAGCCAACAATAGAACAGCAAATTAATTTGATTCTGTTATAATCACCTCTACTGTAAGCCTGATGGCCGTAAATTCTGCATCATTATTCACTAGCAACAGCACAGGTCTCCTACTATAGCATAATAATAAAAATAGGAAAAAATCATTTAACTATTCGGTATAGCAATCGAAGCATTTCAATGGAAGCATTTACTCTCTGAACCCCTGTTCGATGGGTGGATAAAAAAGCGTCAACAATGGAAAACTTTCCTCCATTTATGTTATGTAAAGTAGGACATCAGATGTGCATTACCAGCAGACCAGACAAGGAAATATCTAGAACTGAAATTTGGAACAGAAGAAACAGCATATGAAACAGTTTGTTATGCTATAAAAAGTGGTATTTCCAGAACTGTCTCACATGGGAGGACCCTATGCTGGAGCACGGGAAGAGTGCAAAGCAGAAGTAGCAGAGACAGCCACAACCCCCATTCCCCATTCCTCTGTGCTGCTCACAGGGAGGAGGTAGAGAAAAATCAGGTATCAAGTTGAGGAAGAAGGGAGGGGGAAGGTTTGGTTTCTCATTACTCTACTCTGATGTGATTGGTAAGAAATTAATTTCCCAAGTGGAGTTTATTTTGCTCTCTCTCCTTATTTGGACCCAGGAGACTTTTCTTATATTTTTCTCTCCCCTGCCCAGCTGAGAATGGGAATTGACAGAGCAGCTTGTTGGCCACTTGCCATGGTCAGCCCACCACAAGCCTGCAGCAAGCATTGGAGGCATAAAGAACAGCGAAAACCAAATTGCTTCAGACCTGGAAGAACAACTCAAAGTCAACAGTCTGTGACAGTTCCAGCACTGAGACACACTGAGCAACTTTTCTCGGGAAGCCTTTTCCCCTCTGCAGTGCACACTCTCCATGCTCTCTGCAGGGGTATGCAAGCACCAAGCACTCTCCAGATTTCAATTAAAGATGGAGTGTTTATGCTTTTTGTTTTCCTTGCCAAGAGCCCTTTTTATCCTCTTTATTTGTTTCTCAAAAAAAAGCTCTTATTTTATTTTTCTTTTACATATATTGTAAACCACCTCAGCTGGTGAGAAAGGGAAAATTCTGGGGCAAAGGTGAAACTTCACTCCTTCCCTTATTGCGGGGAATTTCTGTTACCACTCTCTCCATAAAGTGCTTTTTCTCACCTCTGCCACTGGAGAGGGTGCCAAGAAGGGAAGCTGGGCTGATTATGTATCTGAAGAACACGTCTCATGAGGGGAGGCGGAGGGAACTGGGGCTGTTTGGCCTGGAGAAGAAGAGGCTGAGCAGAGGCTTCATTGTTCTCTACAACTACCTGAAAGGAGGTTGCAGTAAGGTGGGTATTGTAGGGTTAACGATTAGACCATAATGACCTTGAAGGTCTTTTCCAACCTTTATAATTCTATGATTCTAAGAAAACCAACATAAGAACAAAAAATAGACTAAGAAGTGAGGCTGAAGCTAATTCTGATGCGCAGGAAAGCAGATACTCCAGCTCTGTTGTAAGAAGAGGCTTAGTTTTCTTTAACAAACTCAAAGGAGTTTGGCTGTTTTGCAACCAGGTAATGGTTTAACACGTAGTCCAGTACCTTTTAATGTAGTATGGCCTTAAATTTTAAGTGTTTCATTTGTTCTAACACTGCAGCAGCTGAAGTGCTCAGGCTAATACATTGAAGTTTCTTCTCTGTAGCATGAATAGCAGCACAGACAGACCTCACCTTAAGGGGAATCAGCCAGAGACAAACAACACATTCCAGTATTTCCAGTCATTCTGTAAAATGTCCACACTTTTCATTGTTTCAAAGAACACCAGACAGCACATGGAAAGAATGAAAAATCAGCTGTGAAACACCACAGTAACAGTCTGCTGCTTAGTTTCTTAATATCTATGACAAATAGATTTTTAATCCTTAATTCACTGAATACTTTTGAGATCTGTGCAAAAAAGGCATGAAATGCTGTGACTTATCTGGCACACAGGCATCCAAAAGCTCTTGTTCTGTGGGAAATGCATCTCACCCACAATGAGATTTTATAGGTTTCCTATATTGTGTAATCTGAATTTTCATCTTTTACAACACCTTCCACACCTTCTTAAAAAGGAACTCCTAAACCCACTGAGAATCTTCTAGATAATCCTCTATATTCCTTGGCTGAATTTTATTAGGAACATTAATACCTTATGCTGGGAAATATACAAATAGCATTCTCAATTTAACTTCTTAATTATAGACAGTTCTTAGCTATACATTTCTGGTGATAATTGTCATCTATGTGATGTCAGTGAAGTTTTGTAATGAAGAGACACACAATACTCATCATTGGTGAGTCCTTTGACACCAACTGCTAGAAGTTCCTCTCTGATTCAAATAACTTACTCCTCAGTGCAGTATTTCTCATTCCCAATCAGAACATCTGTAATATTTGCAGTATGTACAATTTCAAAATACTTCTGAAGTCAAAGAGAGTTTGAATTACCATAAAATGTACAATAGTATCACCTAGCCAAAGGAGCAGCCTCATAAACAAATCAGATTATGCTTTCCTGTATCTATAAGCAAAATGCAGTTAGAATAGAAGGACATCTATTAAAGTTTTCCTCTATTTCTTTATCCGTGGGTGAAGGCATACAGAGCTCAGTGTGATATACTTTTATACAGATGTGAAGTAATGAAGAAACCTTAAGAATCCTCTATGTTTGGGGCTCTTTTGCTTTATGAGCTGCTGTTCTTGATAGCCAAAAACCATCCCAGCTCTGGTCTGGCTGCTGTCTCCATCATGTCTCCATAACAGCTAAGTCACCTCAAATGTTCCACTTGGAAGGTGGAGACCAAGAGCAGAGATTTGTGTATCAGCTCTGCCCTTTCCCAGTAAGAAGCATCAAAATATTTCCATTGCTTGAAATGAAAGTTCATTTCTAAGGGCAGTAATTTGGCTACAGGTGAAGGTTTGGGTAAAGGAATGACAAAGCTCGTGAAAATGAGAAACGATGAATAATGTAACCCCACTATTTCCTAGGCATTCCCATCACTAGGACACTGCCCTCTAACCTGTTTTAAAGTGATAGTGAAAACAAAGGGCTAGAAACAGAGATTCTTTTTTGTGAATGAAGGACAGTGATGTTATTTCTGGGTAGCCACATCTCGCCAATGCTTTCAGAAACAATGGTCAATTGTGAATGCATCATGTTTGAGTTGTACCATGTCAAGCTTCTCTCTTTTCCTCCTAAACTTTCTCCCCAAACCAGACATTTCTGTGTGCTGCAGTCAGCACATCACTGTAATTTAATGAAAGAGATATCATGTCTTTAAAGGGTGAATCCTGCCGGACTGCAAGGTTTTATAGGAAGAGTCATCCTTTCCCATCCCAAGGGAGGTAACAGATCATCTTCCCTCTCTCCCTGACTCACAAGCTTATCTTACACCTCTAATTGCATCTGAAGGCAGTAGAAGTTTCTTTTCCCTGGTTTAGCAATTGGCAGAATGTATATGCTAAAAGAAGTCGTTGATACCATTAGCAGACATAGAAAAGAACAACGAGGTCACTTTGCTGTGCTAGGAGTACAGAATACAGAGAAGTAGTATCATTCTTCAATTAATGCAAATTCAATTATTTTTCATTAGTCTTTTCTCTCTTATTAGAGCATGTTGCCATGGCCTGTGTGAACACTGTGTGAATAAATAATCAACCCATGATGTATGTAATGTTTCTGCATACATTGATAACACGTGGCATTTCTTCAAGCTTCTTTCTGCACATTACTGATCATGGTGCAATTTCAAATTAGTGTTAGCAATATCAGTATTATAAATATCAATGAGGTTTCTAGAGGTAGAGAAAGAAGAAAAAGATAGCAAACTTACCTTGAAAAACAGAAGAGAATGCTTGTAAAGTAGTTATTTTGAGTTATTTGATAGCTAGAGGGAGTACAGCAGAAATGGCCAGACCTAACCAATTTGAAGTCATTTCATCTGAACTTATGTCCACACTGTGCTTGTCTTATTTTTGTGGGTTTGTTTTTAACTCAACGTTTTGCAGGGTCAATTTTATTTGTAGATTAAGTCAACTACATCACAGCGTGGCTATCACCAGAACTATGATGACGATGACAATCACATCAAACCACATCGCTGGTAGAGAGGAATGTTTGCACACATGCTTTTTATTTGAAACTGTTGAAACTCCATCAGTTTGGTTGCAGCTTTTGCATCTAATTTGGTTTAGCTGGTCACCAGTCTGGTCTTGTCTGTCACTATCTGCTAAAGAATGAACATATTAATGGAATTGAACCATCTGAGAACTGTCTACATTTCTACAGGGAGCTACAGAGAGGCACTTGCTCTAGAAGCAGCAGGGGAATGAGTTGTTAATGAAAGTAGCAGGAAATAAGTTACAAGGATTATATATGGCAGAAGACAAATCTGTCCAATACTCAGTGGAAAAATAGAAGTCACAGAGAATCCACAAAAAAGAAATATAATGCTGGGAGTGATATAAGCAAGACCTCTGTACTATGTCAAAATGGAAAAGAAAGTCCAGCTATCAGCACAGGGCACACAAGACTGGCTATTTTTTTCTTCCTTAGCCCTCCACCTTCCCTGCTTCAAAGAAACCAACATGTATTCAGGAATGTTTTGCAAAAGCAAAACAGACAGCCAAAGCAACATTCATTTTTTTCTAATGATCAAATTAAAAAACCTTCTATTATTCCAAAATTAAATATGCACAATAAAAAAACCATCCACATGACTATTCATTAAACTGGAAAGACAAATGGAATAAAGAACTTCCATTAAAGGTTCAGGTTTTACTATGGAAAGCCTTTCAGCGCTCAGATCTAGTACTTACTCTTGACACAATAGGCTATAACCATTCCCAAGAACCTATTACAGCACATTATGTAAATGGTTACACATAATGACACAACCATTATCATCTGTAGGGCGCTGGATCAGTGAATTAAAATTTCTCTAGGTAGACCAGGCTTTGAACAAATAGGCTCAAAGGAGCTGTTACAATAAACTATATCAAGATTTGTCTTAGTAACTCCAAATTATACATTAACCCATTAACAGAAGTTGAGTTGCTGGATTTGGGGAAAATTTCATTATCTACAGTACAGAAGCCACGACTAAAAGTTAGTACTCTTGAAGAGGAATCTTATACAGAGATATCAACGGCCTTTACAGTTTCAAGTAAGAGAATAAACTGTGAGTTCACTGCACAATGACCACACGTCACTCTAGTGTTCAAAAAGGGTAAGAAGGTAGACCCAGGCAACTACAGACCCGTCACCCTCACCTCCATCTCATGAAAGAGGATGGAACAATTTGTCCTGGATGCTGTCTCTAGGCACATCAGGGACAAGAGGGACACTCGGGGACATTAGGGACACTCAGCATAGCTTCACCAAGAGGAAATCATGCTTGACCAACATGAGAACCTTTTATGAGGGCATAACCAGGTGGGATAGATGATGGCAGAGCAGTGGATGTGGTCTGTCCTGACTTCAGGAAAGCATGGTCTCAGCACCCTTGTGGACAAACTGAGGCAGTGTGGACTGAATGATTGGGTAGTGAGGTGGATCGTGAACTGGCTGCAGGATACAAGCCAGAGAGTAGTGGTCAATGAGACAGAGTCTAGTTGGAGGCCTGTATCTAGTGGGGTCCCCCAAGGATTGGTACTGGGACCAGTCCTCTTCAATCTATTAATGAATGACTTGGATGAGGGATTAGGGTGCACTGTCACCAAGTTTGCTGATGACACAAAACTGGGTGGTGTCGCC
>VZRI01005074.1:0-25356 GCA_013397515.1 Upupa epops | reverse complement strand
AGAAGTACACAGAGCTGCTGAAGGGTGTGCAGTGTAGAGCAACAAAGATGCTGAAGGAAGTAAAACAGCTCTCTTATGAGGAACAGCTGAGGGAGCTGGGTCTCTTTAGCTTGGAGAAGTGGAGGCTGAGGGTGACCTCATTAATGTCTCCTAATATGTGAGGGGTGGGTGTCAGGAGGATGGAGCCAGGCTCTTCTCAAGATCATCTTGTGATAGGACAAGGGGCAATGGGTGCAACCTGGAACAGAGGAGGTTACACATAAATATCAGAAGGAGCTTCTTCCCAGTGAGGGTAACGGAGCATTGGAACAGGCTGCCTAGGGGGGTTGTGGAGTCTCCTCTGGAGAGGTTCAAGACCCGCCTGGATCTTTTCCTTTGTGACTTTGTCTAGGTGATCCTGCTGTGGCATAGGGATTGTACTGGATGATCTTTCAATTTCCCTTCCAATCCCTAATGATTCTATAATTCTATGATTATTGCTTCTGCAGTCCTGTGTTCAAAAGTTTAGTTTCCTCTTTGATAAACTACAAAATCTAGAAAAAGTTGGATTTTTGCTGCTTCTCACACTTCTGCAGGAAAGAAATGTGAACATATGGTTGGCAGGTGATATCAATGCTCAGCACAGCACGAGAGTTAGAAAGGTTCTGTGTTCCCTTGTACAAACACAAAAAGAACAAGTCCAAAACCATGGCATTGTGAGCCAGACCCAGCTACTAGAGAACAAAGGATCACTCTGTGGGATGGGAACAACAATGTACTTCTAGGGAGAGGAACCTTCATTTCATCCTGCTGGACCCAGCATGGATTAAACTCTGATTACACCTGCAGAATAAAATGGAGAATCCCCTCTTCCCCTACAGGCAGGGCTTGACTTTAGGCAGTTTTCTGCTAAGAGTACAGCAGTCCTATTATTCTGAGGTAACAAAGCAGGGCCACTCCTGGTAACCAAGACCTGATCCATAGCAATTAAGGGTCTCAGCACAGACTAGGATTTTACAAATTTGTCTTAATCTTGCTTTTTCGTACAACTTTTCAAATGTTGGGGAACACAACTGCCAAGTTTCATAAACCACCATGTGAACATATTAACCCAAACTAGTTCCTTCCAGGCTTCCCAGTCTCAGAGACGAGTAATGAAGTGTGTGTGTACTGGGATACAGCTTGTGAAACTCCAAGACCAGGGAGAAAGTATCAGATTGTTGATTTTTCAAGTCCAGAAGCTACATACAAGTGTCCCAGGACATGTTGTTAAGTAACAGGCTGTTATTTACCTGAGATCTGTCAAGGCAAGACACTAATAAATTCTAAATATGTACAGGAGACATATTTTAAGTCTGTTACAAAGTCTGAATACATAGGAGTTTGAGTAAATAAGGCAGTATCAGCTCAAAAACCTGATTCATAGGAAAAATGTGCATTGTAGACTCATTTTTGAGATAAATGAAGTGTACATTGAATTGTATCACGTTTCTGCTGTAGTCAATGAGGTTGGTATGTCATTATAAATGTGATATACATGTGTTACATGCATAAAGATCACTGCACCATGTTTGCATTTAAATATCTGTGAGTCACAGCACAGAAGTCCATCCTACCTTTAGCATTCAATGGGATAACATCATAACCATGGAATTTGCCTCATTGTCCATTTCATTGATGATAACAAAATCAAGATGGGAGTTGCATGAGAGCCCAATAGCATGTTGCAAAGTGCTGATTGCTGTCACTCTGCATTACTTCTGCTGTGTTAGAAGAGGGTTCTGCAAAATTCCCTGGAGGGAGCTTAGCATTTTCCATGTAAGATCATGAGCTGTATATACTCCACACGTATTTCATGCTGTGGTTGGAATTTCAGATGCATTTGCATCTCAAAATTAAAATCTGCCAAACAGATGCCTTCCAAAACAGAAGTAAAAAATTAAAATGAGCAAAAATAAAGATTACTTAATTGTCTACTACAGATGTTATAGTAAAGGATACCAATCACCGAGTGGAATGGAATTATTATTACAATTATATTTGATTAGAAAGTACAGCAGTGCTGGGCAGCCCTGGGAGATGCAGCTCCACAACAGGCTCACACCTTCTGATCAGAAGAGGCCCCCTTTTATTCCTCCCCACATTAGTTTTCAAATCAGTATCTTCCTTCAAGATTTTCTTTGTCCTGCTCAGGGCATTTTCCATTCAGTCTGTCTTGACCCTTGGGTTTCATAACCCCTTTCTTTACCCAACATCTACACCCTTGAGACCATAACAATACTATATTTACAGTTTGTGGTTTCTTAGTTTCTCAAAATGTTCCTTGAGATAACTGTCTTTGCAACTCAAAAACAGGAGAATTCACAGAGCTCTGATCACACTGCAAGTTACTGTGTTGAAATAATCAAAAATGATAGCTAATGTCCTTCCTAGGACTAGGGAAGACTTTATAGTTCCTTTCTTTCACTTCAACCATACCAACCATGTGTGGGCATATCCATCCATGCTTGCACACATACACACATACAGAGGCATATATATTTAAACTCACCTACAGCTCCCTTAGCCCCAGTCCTATCAAGTAGAACATTTACGTGGGGATGGAAATCAGAGCAGAACCCCTACAAACTCTCTTAAACTTCCTGTTTGTGCATGTTTGTGTTTGTGTCCTACCTGCAGCACAGAACAGATCTGTTCATGGAAAAATAGTATATTGTAAATAGTGCCGATGGAATCTTGAATCTCCTTCCTTAAGGAAAACAGTATAACTTTGATATATATATATATATATATATAATTTTTCCATAGTACCTTTCATTTCTGGAGCTCTGATTTCATTTCACAGAGTGGCAGTGGGGCAGTAATATTCCACGCACCTTATGGATGGTTAATTGTGGAAAAAAAAGAGTTGAAACAAAATTGCAACAAAGCCAAAATCTAAACTCAGAGAGCACCTAGTTGTCTCTCTTGTGAAAGCCAGTGAGCTATTAGTGATGCTTCAGTTAATCTGTATGTTCTCGCCAACATCTCTGTGCAGTCATTCCCTGACAACACACTTTTCTTTCTCCAGGATCTCTAGACAGGAGTAAAGGCTATTAGAAGGAAAAGAGCTCTGCATTATCAAACCTATTGAACAATTATAGCAGCAGCTGGTTTTGCTGGTTTTAAGAGGCTTATTTTGGAACATTTATATGGGACCTAATTGTCACACATGAAAAGTATCAGCAATCTAAAACTTCTGCTAGTTTTCTGCTGAAATCTAACTCTCCACACTGTTAGCAAAGCCCAATTATTCCTTCAATGTTCATGGCTTCTCATAGCCTTTCCCCAGACAGCAATGTTTTACACCTATTTCAAGGGCATGTGAGGTTTTGCTGATGGTCTACAGTTCCTCAGAAGCTCACCCATCTGCTGTTCCTCCCAGAATGTTTCTCTGTAGAGGGATAAGACCACAATTTGGACCAACAGTATAAAATCCCAGTCCACCCCCTGGCCAGCCATTGATAACAGCAGCCTCCTGTACCCAGCAGTTACTACAAGATGCAATTTGCAGTACACAGCCAAGCACAGCTCCAATTCCCATCTCAGGTAAACAGTGACTCAGATCGCTTGACCAGGGACAACATTTTTTATCAATATCATGGTAAGATCAGAACCAGTCCAACCTGTCCAAGCTTCAAGAGTTTTATTAATTACTGTTGGGCAACTCGTTTCTTTTCAGAAAAATGACATTTCAGAAAACCTCTGGCTCAGCTCACTTTGCTTTTTTTCCTCCAGGGTTGCCTCTTTATTTTTATGGGGAAAAAAAACCCAAAGTGTGTTCTTTACCTACAGCTCAGTGCCTGCCTATTGTGAGTGCAGCCAAACCCCACAGAGACTGAATGTGTGCAGCCCAATTTACTGCACTCATCCTTTCAGTGAGCAGGCAAGGCAAAGAATGGAACAATTTTGCTTATCTACTGCTCAATGCTCAGTTGCAGCAATGGGTGGTGAGGCAGCATCATCCCTTACCCTGTGCAGGTATTTTTTTCAGCTGCATGCCCTGAAATTGAAGTTTTGAGTTGTTTATAAATAAGTAAAAGCCTGCCTGTATTTAATGCAGTCTGATATTTGCATAATTACTTTTCAAGGTAATGAGTGTAACAGAAGCCAAAACACAGAAGGGTGAATATCTTCAGAGCTGCCTGTGCCAGCAAATAAACAGAGAACTCTTGTAAGTACCAAATTGCAGAGCAGTGTAATTTATTTAGGGAACAATAAGCCTCTATTCGTGCTGGGCAGGTGGCCAAGGTGAACAAATGAAAGGCGTATATGTAATTGAATATTAGATGAGCCATCCTTTCAGTTCACCATCATTTGTCTCCTGGAGCATCTGTACCGGACCGTCCTGAACAAAACGTTGCAAAACAAAGGTGGCTGTTGAATGGTCTCCTCCAAACCAAAGCAAGCAGCTGGGCTGAAGCAAATAATGACCATTTGAAAGAAGATATTTTGAGATGGTGGCTACCCACCTTAGAATACCTTGTTAAGTGATGAAATCAAGACTGACAGTGCTCTGAGACACAGAAATCTGGTCAGTGGCATCTCTGCCTTCCTGGATGGATCACAAGTTGTCTCATGGGTAGGAGATCAGTTGGAGACATAACAGAAATAGAATAGCAAATAAAAGCTGAAAAAATAAGGGAAACACATGTCCATAAATGTAAAGGTTTTGGCTGCTTGACCCTGCCACAGAAAATAGAATCAGACATGACCATAGAATCATGGACTCGCCTAGGTTGGAATGTTTTCAAGATCATCAAGTCCCCAGGCCACTGCTAAAACATGTTGTGTAAATCTGGAATTTAGGGACTTTTAAATGTGTCCAGGGATGGTGATTCAACCCCCTCCCCAGGCAGCCTGTTCCAAGGTCTCATGATTTTCCATGAAGAAGCTTTCCATAATGCCCAACCTGGTGCAACTTGAGACCATCTCCTGTTGTGCTGTCTCTTGTGGTAAGAAGAGACCAACCCCCACCTCTCTACAACCTCATTTCAGCTAGTTGTAGACAGCAATAAGATCTCCCCTCAGTCTCCTTCTCTTCGACTAAATACGTAACTGAACAAAATTCAGACTGATGGATCTCTTTACCTGAAAGTTAATGGCAACCAGTTAGTACTTAATGACATAAATTAAATTACTGGGGATCAGAGAGTACTAGTTTGGGCAAGAAAATTAACCATAAGCTTGTTCTATTGTGCTACTGAGGACCTCGAGCTTTCACTCACATTATCATGAATATTAATGTATGTAGGAGAATGAAGTATTCAAGATCAGGCTAAGTGACAGCAAAGGAAGATTGAAATAACAGCCTGCCTGAAAGGTGTAAACATCGAAGAGGAATAACTTCCCTGTAGTGTCATGTTATGGCAGTGTTCAGAAATGACTGCTTTGACCTAAGTAGCTGGCATTACAGAAAATTTAGGGCAACAGTGTGTATGTGCCATATTGGAAAGCTTTTTCAGGGACAAAACTGATTCCAGAGAACCAAGTGGTGTTAGTCCACAGGACTAACATTGGTCTCATCTGGTACATTGAAACTCAAGGTGGAGAAGTGATGGGAGCAGTTTGAGCAACCTCAATATCATAGCTGTATAGCCTACCTATAACTCAAATATCAAGGAAACAGTTTTGCTTTCTTTTTCCTCACATGAATTCTAGCTTTGTGCAATGCAAACACTTTCTGTTTGTGTTTCAATCATTTCCTTATTTTAAGAGATTCAAAATACTTCAAAAATTCATAAGGAAATGTGCTTCCCTTGCCTGCATTTCTTTTGCTCTACATATGTTAAACAACACTTCAGAGAGAAATCTCAATTGTCAAGTGCTCTTGCAGCCATGCATCAATCTTTTTAGTAAGGTTCATCATGTTTCCTTCCCTCTTTTCACAATAGTGACTGAGACAGACTATAAATTCTGGGATTTTGGTCTGCAAATAAAAATCTCTGGGACGTGCTCTTGCAGTTATAAATGCG
Source organism: Upupa epops (assembly GCA_013397515.1). Classification (NCBI taxonomy): domain Eukaryota; kingdom Metazoa; phylum Chordata; class Aves; order Bucerotiformes; family Upupidae; genus Upupa; species Upupa epops. The sequence goes on along the minus strand of VZRI01005074.1, from coordinate 19,363 downwards.
TTACATACTTTGAGTAGCTTATTTTTAGCAGTGCGTGGCAGGAAACAAATCATAGTAAATCTAAGATCAAGTCATTAACTCTACCACAACTCAAATGCTCTAAGACAATTTCACAAGATGCACAGGCTGAAGGGAAAAAGGTCTCAATTTTTTAAAATGCCCCTCAAAACCCACATTCTCCAGAACATTTAGAAACATCAGTGGACAGCAATAAGATTAATTGTGTCTTTTTTCCAGCGAACACTCTGAGCACAAATGACACTGTATTTGCTGGCTCTTTTGCCCTTCAAAATGTTCAGCTTTTCACCACAATAGTCTGAGTTCTTCATTTCAATGTTACTGAATATTCCCTTGGTTTACACAGACAGCTTGGAATGGACTAACGCCTGTTGTCCCAACACTGTTTATCTCAAGGTCAGAAGTCAAAATGGAGTCCATCAGAAAGTCTAACCATCCAGAAAGCAATTTTTCAAAGCAATTTTTGACCCTCATAAGACAACACAAGCTAACGATGCAGAGCTTGATGCTCCAGGAACTCCTCTGGCACTAAAGACGCAGTGATTTTTGGTGATGAATTCCAAGCACTCTGGAACCAATTTACAAGAGGTACTGGGTGAATTCATTCACATTAGAGCTCACAGAGTGATCTCTGTAAGTGTAGTACAGGCAGATAAAAGCTCTGCCCAGAAAAGTATGAGAACAGTGACATTCTCCAAGCATTCACCAGTTACGGCTTTAGGATTTTGTCAGCCAGATAAACTCTCAGTAACCCACAGCTCACAAGTATTTTCTTTGAATTTGTCCACTTTGAGGTCTGACAACTGTTTGCCTCTCTCCATGTAGAGTTTCACCTTCTTCAGCAGCAAAATCAACCAGAGTTTAGAAGTTCATCTTACTGGCCATGTGTTTAAAATTTTCTTCTACTAGATAAAGCAACTGACTGAATTCTCTACGAATATCTACAATCCAGGTAAAAAATACAGTATTTCAAAAAAGGATTTGGTTCATACATACTCACAGTGCTGGGGTGATTCGGTTTTGGTTTTTGTAATTATTACTTGCTAATTAAACTTCCCAGTTTTTCCATGATTTATCTGCAAGTCAGTTTGTGGGCAAGAAAATGATGCTTTTTAAAACTCTGCAACACAAGTTATGTTCACCTGCTATATTTTAAACATTTAATTTCAGTGAATGATAATTATCATCCTTGTTATCAGCAGTGAGGAATAAACGAGAGAGTAAATCCCAGAGCAGTGCCTGCAAGTCCAGCAAAAGCAAGTTCTGCATTTCCTTGAGAAATGAAATCACCACAGGTTAATCTAAGCAAACAAATAAACATCCACTTGTCTAAGTTGGTTAAACACACCAGAATCAGATAAAATGAAACAAGAAAAAAACCCTTTTCAGCTGATTTTTTTCTTAATTAAATACAACTGACCAACTGTGCTATGAACCTCAGGAAGCTTCAGGACCTACTGAAAGCTCCAGATTAGATCACAGTGCACCATTCAGAATTCCATCAGGGATGTTGCCCAGCTACATGGAGTTTCTTTAGATTGTCCAACACAGGCAGAAAATTCAGTTTTCTTACCCTTGGCCTCCTCTGAACCTTTTTCCCTAAGAAAAAACAAGTTATTTCTGAGTGAGGAAACAAGATTGAGAGAGTGATTTGGAAAGCCCAAGGTAATACATATCCAAAGGTTGCAACCGTTTGCCCTCTCTCAAACTCAAATCGCTTCCTGCTCCCTCTAGTAAATATATCTGACAAACACAGGCACTGCTGATATTTAATGCAGCTCTTGAGAATGTTTTTTTAGAACTGCATTAGAGAGCTTCTGTGGCCCAAGCAAGGTGTTAGGGCCTGTGGAAACAGCAGTACAGGAGAGCACCTTTGCAAGGCTGAACAAGAGATGCTGAGGAGGTACATATTTTGTTAATTGTTGTCGAGGGTAAAGGTTTATTCTCACTGTTCTCAGGAACACACTGTTAACACAACATCAGAAGTGGGATAATAAACCTATTCAACTGGATTTGTTGAATTTGGTATTATGCTAATGAAACAATTCAACATTTTATTACCATGGGAAACGGCAGAGCTCATTCTTGGCTGAAGTTCTCTTGGACAGTCTCTTGGAACCTATTAGAGAACATAGGTTCAACAAACCTATGTCAGAACAAACACATAAATAATGGGAAAACATGAGCTTTCCTACTAGGCCACTGACAAGTTTTCTCCTTTCTTATTTCCACAGCCTGGATTGGTAAACAAAGAAAAATGCAGGGAAAAACCAGACAACTTCTGCTAGTATAGTACACACTGCAGGGGCCTGTAATATCTGCAGTGCTGCTCATAATACCATGGAAAGAAGGCAGGGTAATGACCCTTCTTTCCTTCTTTCAGAGGTACTGGGAAGTCTCACCATTCAAGATGTCAAAAGTTGCAGCAGAGGATAACTATTGCAAGGCTTTATAGTGCAAACAACTACGAAGCAGTAAGATGTTTTCTGCATCATTCCTTGTCACTCTCTGCACAAAGACTAGACCTAATCTATGCCTTTAGTATTTGGAAAAGTTACCTTGCAAGGCCATACAACTCAGATCTGCTTGGAAAGTACTTCAATACATCAAGATAAAAATAAAATGTTCTATGCACAGCACAGTCGCCTTTTCATTGTTTCCATTTCCCTCCCTCTTTAGATGGAAATGCAGCTGGAAAGCTGAGGCCACTTTGCAAAGTCCAGTGTTTTCACTCTTTTTCAGGGTAGACCTTGATCAACCTTAAGGACAACTTCTCTAATCAAAAACCAGCAACTGAAGCTTTGCACAAAGAGCCAGATGGAGCTAAAATAAAGCATGTAACATTCATTTTATTACTCAATGAAAGTAGTTTCTGTCCAGGTGTATCAGTTCAGTTTTAAATGCAAAGCTGAGTGTTCAACACAGAGTCAATCTTTTTCTCTCACCCCCCGACAATGCAAGATTAGTCAGAGCAATACTGATTGGAGGAACTAAAAGTGCCAGAGATTTGGAAAGGCTGTGGATGACAGGTTCACGGTAATTGAAGAGTAATTATACTTGTGTAATCACCATGTGGTCAGTAAAGAAAACCTGATGAAAACCTGATGAAAATATACATCACACATCTCCTTCCAACTCCTTGCTACAGTTCTTTCTTCCTTAGTCTCCTAATTCCTGCCTACAGGTTACACAGCAGAAAAGACGCTCCAAAGCTCGGCCTGAGTGCTGTTGGGCACTGACTACCCAAAAAGCAGTTGGATACCTGCAGCCATTCTGTAAAATGTACTTTTCCATTTATTAAGAATTCATTTATCCCAGGGACTGTGCATGTTACTCAGAGCAGACGACTTAAAACCCCTGCATATGACCCTCTTGTCAAGAGGTAGCCATAACCTACTTTCTCCCATTACTTAGTACTTTTGAAGGTAAATAACTTCAGCTAGAAAATCTCTCTGAGAGCTCATTGCTTGGCTCAGTTTCATTGGCTAGCCAAGCTTGCTAAAGGATATGTTTTAATAGGCTACCATCTGCAACCTTCCTATTATAGCCTCTTTTCCAGGATGTGTGATAAGTGACAACTTTGGTAAATGCTTATAAGCGCAATCTACCATGAAACATTATTTCAGACTGACACACTCTGGAATTCAGATTAGGCCATTCCTTTCTAGAAAACAATAACCCCAAGTTCAAGGAGGAAAGCCATTCTGAGAGTTATGACGGATTGTGATGCATTTGATTGTCAGGACTTGACAATCCACCCCAGAAACTCACCTGTGCACTTTACTAACAATGTGGAACATGCTTTTTAACTGTCCTGTGAATCATAGAAGATGGGGAAATCCTACATGCTTCCTCAAAGTTATTAAGGATATACCTAGGAAAAGAGATATATCACCTCTCCTCTCTCCCCAGGAATGTTACTTTGCTTTGAGATCACAAAACTTGGGTAAAACAGCAGTGATGTAGCACAAAGTATAGGACTCGGCCCTGTCAAACCCCCACTCCAGAGGTTATTCATTCACATCACTGTTGCCACATGGCCATCAATGGGCTTGAAATTATAAGGTTTGCTTTAGTGTTGAAATAAAATCACCTTTCTGATCAGTGGGAACTAAACTGATTTGTACCTGCACAGGCATCAAACTTGCAGTTTTTTAATTAGTAGTCAGATCCTTTATTCATTGCATGTCTGGCAGAAGCATCCACCTCCCTGGCATTCACTCCTGGTTAACTTAATATCTGCCACTCTCATGATGTTTCTCATAGAAATCACTCATATGCATTTTTTTTTAAGTTTTGAAAGGACAAACTATAAAAAACCTTAATTCCACTGCCTGGTAGGGAAGTGCAGGGCTCACAGCTACAGGGGATGAATCCTTTCATGTTTCAAGCCTACATAAATATAACAGATTTCAGAAGTGCAGATGGAAAACCCACAAAGAGCTAAGCATTCAGCCAGAATTCAAGGAATAAAAATCTCAACTGAACTTTTAAAATGAGTTAATCCATTAGCTGATGATGTTATAGATTGGTCTTACAGAGAAAACAAAACACTTATTGACGAACAAGTCTTCCAGAAGGTTGGAGATCATACACACACTATGGTCCTTTTTAGACAGCAGAGTTGAATTTAATGAAGGGCTTATGCAGTTCAGGCAATTCAATAGATGCCCGACTACTTTCAGCTCCGCTTGCTGCTCAATACCTTGCACCTCGCTGAGCAATACTCAGCAGCAATTAAGGCTGAAGCAGCAGCTACTGAAACAGATACTTCAACTGCTATGCAATCAATTGACAGATGACATTGATGCAACGGACCAAAAGCACAGAGAGGTGTAGGAAAGATTCTGCCTAGCAGGCAGCAGTGCACAAGGTGCCAGGAATGGATTTATAAGGTGAACTGCATGAAGGTAACAAGACCCTGATTATCAGTGACCAGATCAGAGTCACCCAGCACCCTATATCCTCCTACTGAATGATACAATTTCCATTCTACTTTAGACTGTTTATTCACAGGGAAAATTTGCTGTCTACAACGACACAGTTTTGTGTATCTTCTCATAAGTAACAAGTGACAGGACAGGAGGAAATGGCCTCAAGTTGTGCCAGGGGAAATTTAGGATAGATACTAGGAAAAACAACTTCATGGAAAGATTCCTTAGGCCTTGGAACAGGCTGCCCAGGGAGAGGGTTGAATCGCCATCCCTGGATGCATTTCTAAGTCCCCAAGTTCCAGATCTACACAATAGGGTTTAACAGTGGGCTTGGGACAGACAGCCAGGTAAATAGTTGGACTCAATGATCATCTTTTCCAACCTATGTTAGCTATTTAGTCACACGTAAACAAGAACCTGTCTCCTTGGAAGACAGTTTCACAGCAAACTGTCTGGAGGATCGTTCTGTTAGTGTTTTACAAGCAGCATAACCTACAGATAATTGTTTACATAAGTGAGGTGCACCACTGTCACCCTGACAACCATGTTAATGCAATGGATCCCTGACATCTTCCAAGGTTTGCAAATGTCTCAGCATCACTTAAATTATTCCTAAAGAACATCACTTCCCATTTTAAAAACCTGTTTCAGAAAAAGAATTATGTAATTCTGAAGCAATTATTAATTTCTGCAATAAAGTACAAATAACTGGCTTTCAACACTAATTTTACAGCCCATACTCACAGTTCTGTTAGATACTAAATTCAGCTACTTTGTCAGTCATGAGAAATAGTTACTTAAGTAGAAAGGACAACTTCATGACTTCCAGGCACTGCAGATTTTGGGAACATGCCATATGTGTTCATATTTCTCATTTTCTATTTATTCTATCTTAAACTAGAATTACACAACCTGAACTAGTAACTTAGCCTTGCCTTTAGAAGCGGCACCACCTACGAGTCACCTCAGCTTCTTCCACATCCTACATTTTTTTATTACCTACTGTAGCAGCCACTATAGCATGTTTTTAAACAGTATGTATAAAGGGAACAACTTCTGCTAGAATTTTATCTCAAAGAAAAGTCCTACTAATATGGACTTGCTCCTTAATATCAGGTTTGAAGAATTTATTGACTATAGATTACATCACCCAAATTCTACCTTAAGTCATGTAGGGCAATATTGGTCAATGTATATATCAGAGACTCCTAGTCTAGTAGCTGATGACTTCTGTAGCTGTCTCGTCTGACCAGCACCATAAAAGAGACTGTAAAATTTGTCTCAATATTCTTAGGCATCAGTTTTTATTTCTAAATTTCTGGGGTATCCTGAAATTGCTGAATATCTCTGGGGTTTAATTACAGCTTCTACTGATAGCAAGCATCATAGGATTTCAATGCTTAGCTGCAAAATCCTGAGATATTTTTTTTATCTAAGAGGATGAAAGTCATCTTTCTTAAGACTGCTGTACTACCATCCCTGCCAACAAATGCTTGTCATGAAAGGCACACATGGCTTTGATGCTTAAATCATGTCATCCTTTACCTATCATGTACTAGATTAAACTCAAAGCCTCATCGCAGTGGTGATCATTAAGTTCAATCTAGCTAAAAAATTGTCACTCTCTCCTGGCTTAAATCTCCCCAAGCAGTCACTGTCTTTGGGTAGAGAGAAACTCTGAAAGGATAGGGTAGGGCACATCAGGCATAACAAGAGTCATTCAATCCATTACAGCAACAACCACATCAAATAACTCTGAGCATAATAAAATCCATCTTACACCAAACATGCTCACGTCCCCTCTGCTCCTGTGGATGGCTGCTCCAGAACCTCATTCCATTCACAGTGCTCCTTAATTTCCAACATAAATTTATTCAGAGGCCCCTTATACTTGTTTTTTCTTATGCCAGCATCATTCATCATCTTAAACAGCCCTTCCACTTCCACAGTGTTTATCCCTAAAGTTTTTGTAGGAACCTATAAGGTCTTCTCTCTGTCTCTGGTTTTTGGCTTGTCTAGTGTCAACTTTCAAACCTGAAGATACTGATACTGTCACTGCCCCTTTCTGCTGATAGAGGGCAAAAAGCTGCTTAGAGGGAAAGAAAAGTTTTTTCAATGTCTGCCTGCATTGACTCTTCTAAAATCACCCACCCTGGGAACAACCTTGACAAGTCTAGGAAAAGAATTAAGGATGCACCTCCTCTCCGTATGCTGTAAGAACACAAATGCAAAAAAACTGTAGTGCAGCCTTCCAGAACTGGGCCGTTTGCCTGGCTGCTTTTGCTGCACTAGCTTGAAATGTCGATTATCACATTTGTATTTTGCTATGAGCCAGGCTATGCCTTCAGAAGACATTCTGCAATCACAGGGAAAGTAATTAGGATGGATATTGCCACTAGTGGTTCAGATCACTTAATCACACTTTTCTGCTTTGAGCTAAGGATGATTTATCATAATTTCCTTGACAAACTCAATGTAATACACAGTGTTTCTCATTTTAAGAAGTAGGCTTTTCCTTTCCAAGTATTTATCATCGTTTGAAATGTTCCTGTTAATACCCAGTCTGCAGATGAATCAACTTATATTGGCAGGGAAAATATACAATTCAAAACTGAAGCTACCATCACTTTGAATTTTTAAATAAATATTTTACTCTGAAATACTAATACTTTCAGAATTGTACTCCCACAGTAATCTTTGAAATTAATTGTCAGGTCAGATTTTCATTTAACTGCAATCTAAACAAAAAATAAGTTTGTGTTTCTGTAATTGTATCTTTAAACTATTTATAACAGCTTAAATCAATACACATAATCAATTAAACCTTGAATCCAGCTGGCTCCTTTCTGTCCTACAGAAATGGTGCCAACCTTTCTGAAGCATTGTGTGGCTACGTAAATCTATTACAGACACACAAGAGTATTCTAAGTTAACTCTGTATGTGAAAAGTAGTAATTGTATATATATTTTATAAAATATAAGGAATATAATTCCCATTTGCCTCTGACAACAGGGCATATTCCTACTGTATTCAAATGCCCCTTATACTTGTATCACTTGATACCATCTCATACTTGACAGTACTTGCTGGACTTATCCAACCTTCTGATTACTTAATGTCTGATCATTTGTACTTTAAAACTTTGCATAGAATGGTATATACAGATACCACTGAATGCTACAGCCATGTATACAAAGGATATATTCTGCTCAGTTTAGACCTAATCGCTCAGGAGATGCAGGAACTATAAAACACATAGGTTTTTTCCTACTTGTCTTGTTCTGGCAGCAAACAGCTCTTACTAAACACTAGTTATTCACAGAGTTTCTCGCATTGGTCACCACTTTCACCTTGCTACTCACGCTGCATTACCACAGCAAGTGTTCTTAGCTATTCTAGGTTAGGAAAAATAGGTTTGGGTATCATCTCTTCTTTCCTTTTATTCCCAAAATAATATGTTTTGGTTTAGACCATGAGGGAGGTGGAAAGCCCCACTCCACCCCAGATAGCTTCTCTGCCACTCAGAGAAGCTGAGGCCATTGTCAGCTTCTTTGGGCAAAGGGAAATGGCCTTGGAGGCAGCTCAGAGCTGGGAATGGAATTTCCAGAGGGGGTTGTGTCTTTGTGACTGTTTAGAGGGGGAGTGCAGGGCCGTTCCTGTTTGCCTTGAATCCCAATAAAAGACACTGCTTGGGGGTGAGGAGAGAGAGAGATTCAATAAACCCTTTCATTTTCCCGAGCAGTTTTTACTTGCCTAATAGATTCTATTCAAGCCCCGGCTGCCTTTCCGATTTTGGAATGTTCCAAAACCCATTAGCCCTTCAAGCATGACTTCCAAGCTTTTACTGTGAAGAGCCTGTGAAACTTCACTATAGCAAAACCCATGATCAAAATCTGCACAGCAAAAACTAAACCAAAGTTCCGAACTTGCACATTCTCTGCAAATTAATTCCCCATTTAGCTCTCTCTCTCTTACTGGAGAATCTCACAGCTGTGTGACTACCTAGCAGTTAAGAGAGGAAATTTACATCCACGGGAGCCCCTTTTGGAAAAGACAGTTTTCAGAGGATCAAACCACAATCTGAGTTCAAAGGTGAATGAAAGCTAGAGAAGTGGAGAAAGTCATTGGGGTTGAACTGGTAAGCAACAATTATTTTCAAAAGATTTTGAATACAATGGGGGCAGCCAAAAGAACTGCTTTCAAGAGAAATTTGAGAGCCAGCACCTGTGCCATGATAACTGAAAGACTTTACTGTCATTTTTTTAAGAAGAGATTATTTAAACAAACCTATGTGCATTGCCTTCCCTTTTTTCCCCTACACATGATTACCCAACACCTTGATGCATTGAAAGAAAATCAAATTTCTGAGATACGCAAAACCCCCGAGTCTTTCCTTAGTTTTTGCATCTTGTATTTAAATGGCAAAGCACTACAGAAGCCACGTGTGAAATTGATATTAGACTTCAAGTAGATCTTTAAATCACAAGGCTCACCTCTCAAAATACTTATTTTTATATTTTGAGGTTTAAGTCATTTTTTGATGGTAACCAAAGATGCATTAGAACTGTTACAGACCTAATGGTATTAAGATAGAAATAACATCTAGATTATTATACAAATAATTTTAAATGTAAGATAAACTAGCCCAAGAGAGACAATTAGATTAAAGGCAAACATCACAATTTTTGCTGGGGAAGCTGATGGAGCAGATTATCCTGAGTACCATCATGCAGCACATACAGGATAATGACATGATCAGTCTCAGTCAGCATGGGTTTATGAAAAGCAGGTCCTGCCTGACTAACCTCATCCCCTTTTACAACATGGTAACCTGCTTAGAGGATGAGGGAAAGGCTCTGGATCTCTTCTATCTGGACATTAGTAAACCCTTCGCCACCATTTCCCACAGCATTCTGTGGAGAAGCTGCAGCCTATGGATAAAAAAACAGGTTGGATGGCTGGGCCCAAAGGGTGGTCGTAAATGGAGTTAAATCCAGTTGGCAGTCAGTGACAAGCTCTGTTCCCCAGGCCTCAGTTCTGCGGCTGATCCTGTTTAACACCTTTATCAATGACCTAGACAAGGAGATCAAATGTATTCTTGTGGATGATACCAAGCTGATGTGGAAGTGTTGACCTGCTTGAAGGTGGGGAGGTGTCATGGGTTTTTGGCTTCCTGCTCAGTGCAGAGCAGTGTCTCTCTCTGCCCTCCTGACATGTAAACCCAGAAGAAGATAATCCATCTTCCACCAAACTTTTTCTCTTCCTTCTCTATCTCTCAGCTGTGAGCTGTTGGGAGGGCCGAATTCAATGCAGCAGCGGAGGTTTGCATTAGGAGGGGGAAAAGAGGGGCTAATGACTGGACTTGAAGATCTGAGAGGCCTTTTCCAATCTAGGCAATTCTGTGGACTTAAAGGATCTGATTCAAAGTCAGGTGGGAAGTCCATAGAAATATTCCCATCATCCTATAAATGGGCTCTCCATCAGGTTCATGGACAGTTACGTACTAAGACCCTTCATGAGAACTTCATTCAATGCTACCAATCCAAAGAACAGCTGTTGCTGGCTTGATGGATTTTTTGACCCTGCTTTTACTAGTTTACATCCACATTGAAACATCTTTGCATATGTTTATTTATGCATCTGCTCAGTTACATATGCCACACATCTAATTTGAAACTTCTTATCATCAAAAAAGTGTCTTTGCAGTTACTTCAAAGTGAAGAATCATCAGACACATTATCAGAGGATTTAAAAATAAGATAAAATTTAAAAGACATCACCTAAACCCACACCATAGCATACCAACATTCATTCCAGAAGCCATTCAAACTCCTTTGTAGCAATTTCAAATGCCACAAACCCCCCATTAATTTAAAATCTGTTTTAAGAATGATTTCTCTTTTTCCCACTCAGCATCATTATAGTCACCTGAAAATTTTCTTAATATGTTTTGCATTTGCAGACACCTTCCTTTAATTAATTTACCAGCTACTGATGTCTCTTTCCACAGTAATGAACTGCTCTAACACTCTGATAAACTGGATTTAAAATCAAGAGGTGAATTTCTAGATAAGGAAGGTGAATTTGGGTACCAGGCGATTGCTTACGAAGTATTTATAAATCAGAAGGTACGTGTGATGTAAATACTACATAAAGAATGAAACCATGCTTGAACGTTTGTTTATATTAACCTTTATTTTATTTGACTGGCTTGGTAATGATCTAATTTCAATTTCAGGACTGCTATTTTGATAATAAAGTGGTTTCATGTATAATTTAGGCCTGACCTCAGTTTTATATGGTGCATTATATAAAAGAAAGGAGATCATTTCTAAAAATAATTGGCGCTGCCGTATTGACAAAGTGATGTAACTTCCTAATTGACCCAGCATCCCATTACACACTTTATATCGTTCAAGATTGATTAAGTGATAAAAGCATTTGATGTAGGTCTTACACCTCAAAAGAAATGGTTCATCACACCAAAAAATGATGAGGCTGCAAACTGGACTATCGATTGATCTGTGCAACATTTATCTCATACACTAAAATATCACTAATGCCATAGTCCATTGGATAACTGTACTGCTTGCACTGTTGTTTTTTGAAAGGTTTCCTGTAATATTTGAGGATAATTTACATGATCAATCATGCTGAATGGATTTCCTAACACTGTCCAAAAAGTATTGAAAACCAGACCAGGTTGATCAGACCACTGAACCCCCAGGCAGCTGCATTTGAGTCTCATTTGAATACATAACAAAATATCAGACATCTTTGCCTTTGTGGACCTCCAATACTTATTTTTTTTTAGTAGGGACTGGCAATGTGGGTAAAGTAACAACACAAGACCAAACATCTGGGGGTTTCTTCATCTGTTATTTCTGTTTTCATTGGCAAATGAACAGGATTTTGCCTTCTTTTCTGACTACTGAAATAGTACCAAAAAGAAAATCCCACTAAAAGTAGTTATATTGTCTTCTCTAGCTTTTCTAATATTCCACCATGGGTTCAGTGCCAAGGAAAAAATTCAGCACACTAGATCTCTTTCCCCTTGCTCAGAGGCTGCTCTAAGCCAGTGCTATGTTGATAAAAAGCGAACTGTGAAATCACTTGTCTAAATCTAGTTTGACCATAACCACAGACCAGGCAATTGTTCAAATTTCATAATATTGCAACCATAAGTGACTATTTTAGGGTGTAAGGTCTTGTAAAAAAAACAAGGAAAGGGGGAAGTAAGTGATTGTGAAGGTTGTGTAAGACACAGCAGCATTTTCAAACAGAATAATTAGCTCTTGCATGTGATATTTCACGGATCTGTTGGCATACACCTGATACTCCTGACGTTTCCTTTGTGCACCAGGATCTGTGTTGTTAGTGTATTAAAGCCTCCCTTCTCTTTGGAACATTAAAGATCACTGGAATGGGGGAATGGGGCTTTAAAACACCAGTGAGAATGGGTCCCAAGAGCAGAGCTTTACAAATAGCTCATTTTCTCAAAAAAAAAACCCAAAACAAAAAAACCAACAACCAAAACAGAATGCGTCTCAAGAAACTACTTGCTACAGCAACTCATTGATCCTCCAAGCCTTGGTATACTGCTTCACTGCAGATGAGGAACTGTTATTGTCATTTAAATCACTGACTGCTGGTCTACACTCACTAGTGTCCATACCGTAACATTACCTACTCTCAACACATGTTTTTATCTGCAGAAATATGCTTGTTGGAAGGTAGAAGTACGTTGGTGCTGACTATTGGGAGCAGCTTATGCTCCTTACAGGGCAGTGAAAACCTCAAGAGAGACTGTTAGAGAACAAACAGGATAAAACACAAAAGCAATAACTGAGCTAGAGGAATTGAAATTACTTATTCTGCATCCTGAGACTACTTACACAGCAGTGAGTCTGCTCCCCACCCTTTTTTTTTTCAGTCTATCCTGATCAGTGTTTATAATACATTCAGACAATTAAGCATTTTAACGTCACTCTAGGTACACTAGGGAATGCCAAACTGGACTGCAAAATACCTCCAGAAATGCTCACAGTCTGTGCTAACCAGGTCAGGTGGGATAATCCTAGTTTTAAACTACTCCTGGAAAACAGCACTGGCCTATTTTCCCTTCTAGGCCAAAACTGTGGTGTTCAAGGAACAACTTAATCCATTGAGGCGTTTTGCAGTGCTCTTGACTACTGCAATACTATTTCGGGACATAAGATTTAGGAGAATTAGGTGAGTTTCTATGCTGAAGCAACTCATTTTAATGCATTTTTTAATTTTCCAGGACTGATGGATTATGCTGACCCTTGCTGGGCACAAAGCTTCACCAGAAGGCCAAGAGTTTAAGCACGACTCAATTTTTTTAATCCTACCTACCTATTCTCTGACATCAATAAAGGTTTAGTTCATGTTATAACCTTACTATCATTACCCTACACCTAGTCAATTTTTAGATATAATTTTCCATATTAATTATACTGGCTAAAAAGCTTGCTGCTTCTCCATTCATTTAGAATTCAAAGATAGACAAAATGAAGATTTCATGGTCAAGACTTTTATGTCTTGCCATTTCAATCTGCATATGTTTATATATATATATGTATCAAAATACATAGATGATATGTAAAAGTTGTGTGCATATATTCTGTATATACATAATTCCTACCAGCATATTGGACATCCATGTCCTCGATGTCCTTTATTCCAGCTTAAGAACACACTCCTCTCTGCTTTTACTTCTTCCAGTTCTGTATTTTTTCTCCTAATTCTACATTTTCCTGACACTTTTCACACTGAACCTCAGATACTTTTGCTTCTTCCCCCTTTTCTAACACTGCTTTCCTCTGTTCTAGGCTTTAGATGAAAAATGCTGAGAGCTAAATATCAATTACTGCTGGAATGCAAAAGCTCCAGCTCTAAGTTTGGAATTGCATAGATGGAGGAACTTGCAGGATAAGGTATTTTTCATTATTGCAGTCTTTGCTCGAACATATATAACAAATGTGCTTGACAACCCAAGTATGAAATTGCTGCAGGCAAAGGGTATTAACAAATTGGCAAATCTGGTGCCTTAGGGAAGCAACCAAGATGAAGTTGCCTATCTGAAAGTGCTGTTCTGTCACTGTCTAAATATACATTCTCAAGTGCTTCAGGGTGTAAAGTAGAAGTTATAACTTGCTGAAGGGATGCTGACTGCATGTTTAAAGGAGTCTTCATTTGTGATGGCAGAGCAGTACCTTGGTGCACTCCAATGACAGAGTCATCTCAACTTTTCTTGGGTTTTAGGAAAGATACATGTGAATCCTGTATCATGGATTGGTAGGGAGCATTGTGTCAAACTCAATTACATCTAGTAAGCTGGAACTATTTAAAGGCACGGCACACTGAACTGTGAAATGTCTATTTTTGAGGTCTAGGAGAAGTATAGAATCACAGAATGTCAGGGGTTGGAAAAGACCTCTAGGTATCATCTAGTCAACCCCCCAAGCAAAGCAGAATCCCCTAGGTCAAGGCTGCATCCAGGTGAGTTTTGAAAGTCTCCAGAGCAGGAGATTCTACCACCTCTCTGGGCAGCCTTCCACTGCTCCATTACCATCACAGTGAAGAAATTTCTCCTCATGTTAAGGTGGAAATTCCTGTGTTCTAGATTATCCCCATTATGATGCCCTATTACTGGGCACAACTGAAAAGAGACTGGTCTCATCCTCTTGACACCTATTCATCAGATATTTATCGACATTTATAAGATCCCTTTCAGCCTTCTCTTCTCTAGACTAAACAGCCCCAGTTCTCTCAGCTTTCTTCACAGAAGAATTCTTGAAGTCCCTTAATCATTCTTGTACCTCCCCACTGATCTCTCTCCAGTAGATTCTCTCTTGAATTGGTGATCCCAGAACTGAACGCAGTATCCCAGGTTTGGTCACACCAGGGCAGACTAAAGGGGAAGAAGAACCTCCCTAGACCTGCACGACACACTTCTTGATGCAACCATTGGTGCATTGGCCTTCTTCGCTACAAGGGCATATTGCTGTTCCATGGATAACTTACTATCCACTAGAATTCCAAGGTCCTTCTCCATGGAGCTTCTACCCAGCAGTGCAGGCCTTAGAGTGCACTGGTGCCTGGTTTTTGTCCTCCCCAGATGCAGATTTCATGGTCTATTCCTGCCTCATTCATCAAAATATAAACTACTCTTTTCATGTACTTAATCGCTTTCCTTATAAAGGATAAGGCTGGATGGGGTACTTAGTGCCATGGTCTAGGTGATTGTGGTGGTGTTAGATCGTAGGCTGGACTTGACGATCTTGGAGTTCTTTTCCAGCCTCAATAATTCTGTGATTCTGTGATATTTTGATACTGATATCAGATTGATATGCAAAGTTAAGAGAATAATTGTGTAGATCTGGAGCTTAGGGATGTGGTTGAGCAGTGGCCTTAGAACAGTTGGGTTAATGGTTGGACTTAAACTTTAACCTCTTTTCCAGCCTAAACTATTCTATGATGCTATGATAAAAGTATATTTTGAAATTGATATGCAAGTCTTGACAAGAGAGAAAAGACAAGCCAAACACATTGCTGTTGCTGCTGGTGTTAGCAAAGAACACTGTTTCTGGCTGCGATGCACCACTAAAATTTACAGGAGATAAACAGATTTCTGTGGGACTTTGGAGTGGTGGCCTCGTGTTCAGTCTTACAGGGGACACAGGTAAATTTGCATCTTCAGACACATTGCAGTGTTAATGTTACTGATGATAAAGGCAGAGAAATTCACACAGCTGAGGTGAGAGCAGAGATAGTTTCCAGGACAATGTGTGAATTGACAGTTAAAAATGAGAGGATCATTTCTTGAGAAAGGCAGGGACTACTGCAGAAAAGATTTCAGGCAAGGTTAGGCACGGCTGAGAAAACAGGGAATAGCAAACACTGCTCAGACATGAAAAGGAGTGTTATCAGAGCACAATTTTTGAAAGTAATGTACTGTTCAGTGGGAAGCCAAGGAGCACCAAGCTTTCAGCATTTGACATGTGCACTTGTGATTTGAGCTGTATAACCTGTCTGCTTGTGTCTGAAACTCACACAAAATCCCCCCATTAGGCCTTCACAATGTAGGATTACATTTCCTAATTTGTTGCTCAGACAAAGCTGCTCTTCCTACAGGCAGCAAAACCAGGGTTGTCTGTAAAACATCCTGAGATTGAGGACAAAGTTTCTCAAAGATCTAGTCAAATGGCCACCATGTCTCCAGTTTTAAAAGTTGTACTGTAGATAATGAAGTCACTTTCAAAAAAGAGGCTACTGAAAACGTTCTAGAAATGGATGTCAAAGACAATTTGGAATTCAGTGATGTGAAACTCTGCTCTCACCTGTATTACAGAAATCCAAAAGAAAACCACAGCAAGCAGCTGTTCTCAGTGAAACTAGTGCCACTACAGCGCAGGTGACAAAGACTCTTACTCTGGTATCCAGTGGTTAGCATGTTTCTGTTGCTTGTTGCAACCCTAGTAGCAATAATCTCAACGCTCTTAAGTTTCTTGAACAGAATCACTAAGGCAAAAAGTTGCAGTACACATTTTGGTACTTCCTTCTTGAACCAGTCACATCAATATAATAACAGTAAAAAAGAAGAAAACTAACATTGCAATAAACTTATTTCTATGACTACAATCTCTGGCATCTCTGAACTTCTTAACAGTGTGACGAGTTGCCAAGGCCAATCCCAGAACTCTTCTGCTTTTAGATGCTTTGACATTTCAGTTAATAGAACAGCTATGTTACCCTTTTGGGTTTTTTTAATGAGTTGCATGTCTGGTGAAGCAGCTTTTAATTAAAATGATGATTGCAAGCCAATAGTTACAGTAAACATCAAATTATCATCTTGTAGAGCTCTGAATTTTGGGAAGTGCTGAGTATCCTACCTACTGACAAAAATCTGACTTTAAGATACCTCACAGTAGCCACAAACAAGAGCAATAAAAATCCTCAGTGTCTTTGTGGAAGAAACATCATGTGTCTGTGGAGAGTGTGATAAAAATCAAAAGCAGCAGCTGCTGCTACTGTCTCAGAGCTCTGTGATTATTGTACAGTTAACTGGTAACCTCAGTGCCCTTAATGGGTAAATACTCACATTACAGTAACCAAGGGCATCTTTGGCATTGTGAATGGCAGCCACTTTAAAGCACTTGATTTCATTCTTGTAGTTCTAGTCCTACGACAAAAAATAAACCCAAACTTGTATCTTATTTGTACATAGGGAAGTACTAACTGAAGAATATGAGATTTCTGACTAAATCCGTGTCAAATGTTTAGAGCTGTGCAAACACTGATTAACTCCTCACTGGGTTGCAATTGCAGAAATCTAAGAATGGTGACTACATTTTTCTTTAACTTCCTGACCTTTTTCCTCTGTCCTGGTGCTCAACATTTTTGGGAGAGTCATCTATTTGAAATTTTGGCATCTGGCTTATGTTTAAACTGCAAAGGACATGTATCCAGTCAGTCTAAGTTGGATAAAACACTGAGCAGTGAGAAAGCCACTCTTAAGAATGAAGATACATAATGCAGCAGTATATGATATTCTGTATTTCATAAGGAGATACAGAGATTAAACTAATCCAGCAAGAAACTGAAAGGGTTGATTTGACTCATGGATAGATCTGTGGCAGGAATAGCATCAGATTAATTCCCTCAGCAGATTCCATTTAAATTCATTTCTGAATGTGCTAAGGAGTCCCATATATCTTACTAGAATGGGATCGTAAACTATTTTTCAGAAACACTTACTACCTTTAGAGATACTCAAGCACCAGTGTAGTGCCTTACCCACATGAGCGAATATATGTGGCTTTCTAAGCAGGATGTCAGGGGCAATTTGTTTCACTTTTTTCACAGCATTAGCTAAGTCCGCGACACAACCATCTGAAACTGTTTGACTTGTGCCTGAAGAACATACATATTCATTCCTAGAGTGTTTTAAGAGATCTTGCTCAGAGAATCAAGAAAAAAATGCAAAAGGAAAATAAAACAGCAAGTCTTCAGGCCTCTCATGGGAAAAAGAAATCATTTGATTCTAAGCTAAACATATTCAGGTTGTTTATTGAAAGTCCTGCTGAGTTCCTTCATTTCTGTAACTGACAGTGTTTGAGGGGACTGATTCCAGGGCCTTCCACCACAGAGCTGTAAAATGAGTAATAAGCCAAAAAGCAAATGCTAAATATGTGAGGAGTGCTCAATAAACCATAAGTAATGAACACTTTAAATCAACACAAATTAAGTGGTGACAAGACATATAGCATTCAGCACCATAAGCCTGGCCCGTGACCCCTCAAACAACACAGGTTATTCTCATTTATGGAGTGTTGAGGAATAAAGCTCTCTGAACACACAAGATCAGAGCAGCAGCAACCCAGATTCTTACTATATGGGCAGAAGACTGTCAACAGGATTTACACTTTTAATCTTGCATAAAGTAGAGCATAACATTTTCCATGGGAAGTCACATAGGCAATGACACAACTGAAAAATTAAACTTGTTTATGAGATGCTCAGGCAATTTATATCAATGCTGTATAGGTGTTCAGATCATACCTACAACTATTGATTAGCAGTTGAAATACTAACTGGCAAACCTAAAAATTACAATTAAAATGCCAGAAGCTGAGGCCTCCTTCATTAATTTCTCTATTAGTTTAAATAACAGATGCAGGAAACAGAAGATGATCAAGACCAGTGTCACCTATTTGAAATTCTTCAAGGAATCAATCACCAGCAGCTTGAAAAAGCTTCATGAAACAGTATAAGGCCTTCAGCTAATCCTTCTATTTATCTAAAACAAACTCTTGATAGGTGATATCAGAAAGGAAATAGAGGATAATTCAGCTCAGCCATCTCCAACCTATTGATGATCAGAAACAGTATTTGAAAATATGAAAGAACACAGATTTTGAAGATGACTGGCCTTTATTGCTGACAACCTTGGCCTGCTTGCTTCAGTTTTCTTTGCTCTTTTAAAAACCAATTTATTATCACAGTATCACAGCATCACAGCAATGACAAGGTTGGAAAAGACCTTAAAGATCATTCAATCCAACCTAAACCCAAATAAACCAAGTAAACCTAACATCTAACACCTAGATCATGCCACTCAGCACTTCATCCAGCCTAACCTTGAACACCTCCAGGGACGGTGACTCAACCACCTCCATGGGCAGCCCGTTCCAAAATCTGATCACTCTTTCAGTGGAAAACCTTTTCCTAATGTCAAGTCTAAACCTCCCCCAATGGAGCTTAAGACTGTGACCCCTTGTCCTGTCTCCAGTGTCCAGGGAGAAAAGACCAACCCCCACCTGACCATAACCACCTCTTAGGTAGTTATATACAGGTTTAGTTATAGAAGGTCACCCCTGAGCCTCCT
>VZRI01005073.1:4330-24575 GCA_013397515.1 Upupa epops | reverse complement strand
TTATATATAATAATATATTTATATATATTATTTATTAAAATATATATAAAAATATATATATATAAATACATATATATATATGTAGGTACATTGTTAAGAATATTTGGTATGTATTCATGCACACATACTCACTGCTGTTGTCACCATGAGTAAGCACCTGAAGGAGCACTCCCAAAGCAGATTGTAGGACGCCAAATCGGCCAGCACACGATCTACCAAAACATCCAAGTATCTTCTGGGTTCTGTTAGATCAGAAGAGACAAAGACAAAGCAGCTCTGTGCACTGAAAGAGGCAACAGATTTGGTTACTTACGGTATGTCGAGTACTGACAGCGCACTCCTGGCTGAAAATCTCCAAGAACCTTACCCGTGAAGGACTGCAACCAGATCCCAGTAGTCTGTATGAGAAATGAGTCACAGGACTGAGTAGTAGTAGACACCAGCCCGTTATTCCTTTTCTTAGAATGAGGAGCTCTAGGCATCGTTTCTTCCTGTCTCCTGTGTTTCTTGGTTAGTATCCACCTGTCCTTCACAGCTTATTTCTCTGATGCAACTTTTTGAGCAGTAACTCAGATTTCAAAGAGAGCACGCTCTAGAAACAGAGGAAGCCAACAGCATATTTTCATCTGCTTTTAAATTGGCAGAGTTGTTCGGCGTGGTCTTTTGTACAGGTCAGCATAAGGCACATCTCCTGTTTATTCTGGTTGGTTAATCAGTCTCATATGCTCTCCTGGAAATCAAGATACACAGCCATCTGATTTGTGATGTCAGGCAAAGTCTGAGAAATCCCTCCGATATTTCCTTAGTTCACTTCTCTTCGCTTGAATGAGATGTAAATTAAATGGCATCTGAAACGAAGGTATGCAATTGGCTGGGTGTAGGTCACGATTCATTAGCCTTTCCTAAACAGCAGGGAAATAGCAGCTCTTCTGACTGCTACTGCATATATTTTTTGCTTTACCAACCCCTCCACCATACCAGTTAATAATAACTATGTGAGCCAAAAATAACTGTCATTTTTTCAGCTTTAATTAGTCCCATTTTATCTTGATATAATGAGACAATGGGACATTGACCCCACGAATTATTCCCAGGCTCGTGAGGAAACTGTCGGTACACAGCAAGAACACAAACCCACAGAATGGTTTCTATGATTGTATGGCTGTGGTGATGTTAGGTTATAGGCTGGACTTGATGATCTTAGAGGTCTTTTCCAGCTCCAGTAACTCTGTGACTCTGTGTGCATTAATTACCAGATGCTGTGTGAATTAAACATTGCCTTCCTGGCATCTCTGATTTGATGCAGTCCACATCATGCTGCTTTGGTCCACAAGGGGAGTGGGGATAGGAACTGGTGATGTGCCTGGTCAGCTCGTGGAGGCAGACCACAGCACTGGCATCCTCCACCAACTAGAGGCATCAATGGGGTCACCCAGCCCTTGCCCAGCTCTCCAACAGGAAGCTGTTGATTTTTCACATGTCCTGGAGCGCAAAAGACCCATCGAGATGATGCTATGTTGCGTGTATGTGGAGATGGGCTGGAAAGGCTGATGAGACCACAGACACAGGCAAGAGTCCAAACCGCCTCGAGATCAAATCAGCCACTGGCAGTGAAGTGGTGCAGACAACAAATTCCTTTCTCTGATCTGCTGTGGCAGAGCCCCAGGAGGTTTAGCAGAGACAGAGAAATGCAACCCCTCGGGCCGGCATCAGAGCCACATCTAGCAGGTAACCATATGTGAAAGCACACCACAAACACACATCACACCAGACAGACTCTGCAGATGGCCTCCTGTCCACGGTTGAGTTGGTGATGAAAACAAATGACATTCTTTTAACACAATGCTGGGCTGGAGAAGAAATCATCCTCTGACTTCTCAGTGATGGTGCTATTCAATCTCTTCCTACCACGAGTTTTTCAGCACAGGGATCATATGGAATCATAGAATAGTTTGGGTTAGAAAGAACTTTAAAGATCATCTTGTTCTGACCTTCTTGCCGTGGGGCAACACATCTCCCACTAGACAGCAGAGTACATAGGAAGGACTACAGCTTCTTTCCTGGCAACTTGAAATGTGTTTTGACAGAGCAACCAACAAGAGTATTGTAAAACTGTCTAAGGACTGTTTAGTTTATCAGTAGCTGCTGGCTGCCCCTTGGGTCTGTATTGTAATTTTAAATGAAAAAAAAATCATTAAATAATTTATGATACTTACTTTTGTTTTTCATCTGCCTTGGGGTTTTTAGAGGTTAGTAAAACTGACCTGCATATCTCAGTAATCGTATTTACAGAAAGCTAGGCTGTAAATTTAGATTTCTAGCTTAATATTGTAAGATGACCGTCTTCGGTTGCTCATTATCCATCCTAAGCATTTTCTTTTTTGCTGGAGACTTCAACTAAGTTCACAGATTTATCTACACACAGCAAATATACAAAATAAAATGTTCATTTCCCCTCCTTTTAGGATAATAAAGTCCATGGAGAAATGCTGGAAGCTGGTTCTCGAAATGGAGAAGAGCAGAAGCGATGGTGGAGGGAGAGAAAGCAAAACACTGAGAGCATGAGAGGACGAGCAAGTGAGCTCTCAAATAATTGGCTCCCAATGGTAAAAAAAATACAAACCAGAACCCTCTTGCTGACAATTTGGTGGTAAAAGCTCTAAGAGGGTTGTCCCTTCCTGTAATCTTGATGTAGGTCGCCGTGTGCTGAAGCCAGATGAATTTTATGGCTATATTCTGCACAGCAGCCACACAGCTGTATGTTTTGCTGAGCAGGGAGCTGTAATAAGTCGTCGTTGGATTTGAATGGGCTGTTGTAAGGTGGCAACAGCACAAGCAAATGAAAGTGCCCACTAGCACCAAAGGCTAGAGTATTGGATCCGGTCCTGCTTTTATAAACTTTCTCCAAAACCACTTGTCTGGATTTACAATGATTCGAAAGCTGCATTTTCTGTTCATCAAATGAAATTATCAGAAGGAAACTACTTCAGATAAACACATCACTCGAAATGCTGAGTGCATTTCTGGAATTCAGAGAGCATTTCAATCAGCAGTGAAAAACATACCCCTTCGGGGTGTATTACAGGAGACAGTACAGAACTCCTCTACCACGTCTGCTCAGGACAACTAATTAATACATACTGGATCATCTCAGAGAGCATTGGCAGTGTTGCCGACAGGAGATTGACTGGGAAAACATTTAATAAATGCTAGAGGATGTGTCTGCTTCAAGAGAACATCTTTAAAATTATGAGGATGAATTATAGAAATAAGGGGCTCAAAAATCTCCTACTTTGAGCTAAATCAATCACTTGTCACATCATGCAGCGGATGACTGAAAGGATGGCATCCTTTCATCCTATGCCAAGGACCCGTGTCTGCTCCCCTCAAATCTCAGGGGAGTTCTGCAGTTGTCATCAGTTGTATCCTGTTGATCAGGTCTGAGATGGGATTAACCAATTCATGTAGTAGGTATTCTAATGGTCTGGAACAAAAACAAACAAGGAGGGTTCAAAATCCACTTATAAAGGTAAAAACAAAGACTTGCTTAATTTGGCAGAAAAACAACTCAACACAATTAGTTCACTCAACAGAAAAACTCCAACACAAAGACACACAGAGATTTATCACATGCTCTTACACAACTGGGCTGACCTGCTACCTCCATCCCCTCAGAGGAAAGAAATCTCCAGCAGTTCTTTTCCTTGTGGAAATGTGATGTCCAGCTTCCAGTCTGTGCATCCATTCCTTGGTGTCAGTGTTTCCTTTAAGGTTCAGATCCCTCAGTTCCATGTTCTTTCAAGCCAGTCCTCTGTCCCATTGCACTGGTTCCCCACACAGGCCACAGACTGCATTCTCCTCCTCCATTTCAGCAGACAATGAGTTGCAGGTGAAACCTTTCTTCCACTGATCTTTCAGGTTTCAAATGTCAACCCTCCCTCCATTCAGCACCTCACAAAGGGCAGTAAGGTTGCTGTGCCCATCTCCAGTGACAGGTGCTGCTTCTCCAGAGACCACACAAGGCTAACTCCCAACAAGAAATGGGAAAGAGGAAGCTCTGAAGCAGTCATACTGGTTCACAGAGGTGCTTATTCGGCTTTGATTTCCAAGCTGCTTATCACAAGTTGGCATAGTAACTCCCTAAGCCCTCAGGCTAAACTACAGCAATTCGTTCAGTGAATCAGGAAAGCCCTCATTTTCTTGTTCAAGCAGGGCTATGGCATGGCTGGAGACCAACACCCTGCAGCATCACTGGGGCAAGAGCTGGTGGCCCCAGGCTGGGCTGAAATGGAGTTCTGGGCCATGAGCAGGTTGTGGGGAGGCCATGGTGGAGCATCGGGGACATGAGTGCCCTTGGGGTTGTGACATACAACGTCCATGCACATCACCATAAGATTATGCAAACAGGAAGGAAACTTCATCTTCCACCTTTAGGGTGTAATAGATAGTGCTTGTCCTTACTTCCAGGACGTGAGGAAGCTCAGAAGACCACGGAGGACTTTACAGTGATGTTGCCTGGCCATTCTCGATTTTCCTTCTGTTTTTAGGTTCCTCCATTTCCCTGATGTATCTTCATAACCCTGTTTCTGCCTAAATCTGCTCCTGCTTATGTCCTACTGTTTCCTTTCTTCCTCCTGCCTGCGCTGTTCGATCCATTACTCTGACAGTTCAAACCAGAGGGTGCCTTCTAAACCCAAGTTGAAAGCAGGTCTGCTCACAGAAAAAGTCTTAGCCAGGCTTGCTCCATTCTTGTAAATGGTTTGGATCTTTTCCTTTGCTTGTTAACCGATTCAAGAAGGGTTTTTCATCTGTGGCTTTGCCAGAGCTGCCTGTTACTGAGCCTAATCTGCTTCCTACCCAGAGAAACAGGAACACTTGTAATCTGCAAGCTGTGTCTGTAGCCTTTGTGGCTACAGAACCCAGAGAACCCAGGCAGCTGGATCCTAAAATAGAGCTTCTGGAGACATGAATGGGAACTCTGAGAGAAGCCAAAGCTTAGAAAAGAAAACCCTTGATAACCAGCAGAGGAAACAGTGGGCTCTTGATGTAATGAAATCATTGATTCTTGATGTAATGAAATCATTGATTCTTGGTGTAATGAAATCATTGATTCTTGATGTAATGAAATCATTGATTCTTGGTGTAATGAAATCATTGATTCTTGATGTAACAAAATCATTGATTCTTGATGTAATGAAATCATTGATTCTTGGTGTAATGAAATCATTGATTTCACTAACAGATATTTTTCACGGTGACATTTCCCCCGGTTGGACCAATGTGGAGTAAACTATTCTAGAAGAGACATTTAAAAACACCAAAATCAACAGCTCTGTGCCTGAGGCATAAGAAAGCACTTGTTTTTACTTTAAAATGTTTAAAGGATCTCTGTTTTCAAAGTTTTCATCAAAGCATTACACTCCTGTTGCATCCTTACCAAGGCTCTGCAGTCTGAAGTAGAGCACCTCCCCTATGAGGAAAGGCTGAGGGAGCTGGGTCTCTTGAGCTTGGAGAAGAGGAGGCTGAGGGGGGACCTCATTCATGTCTATAAATATGTGAGGGGTGAGTGTCAGGAGGATGGAGCCAGGCTCTTCTCAAGGTCATCTGGTGATAGGACAAGGGGCAATGGAAGCCAGCTGGAACAGAGGAGGTTCCCTATCAGTATCAGCAGGAACTTCCTCACAGTGAGGGAACAGAGGGTTGGAACAGGCTGCCCAGGGGGGTTGTGGAGTCTCCTTCTCTGGAGACGTTCCAGACCCGCCTGGCTGTGTTCCTGTGTGACTTGGCCTAGGTGATCCTGCTGTGGCAGGGGGATTGGATTGGATGTTCTTATAGATATACAGCCCATTACCGTGTCTGTCGTAGTGGAGCAGCACGGGATGGTGCAGAGACACATACAGGATACATTTGCCAGTCTTTGCTCCTCCTCAAGCTATTACATGGACTCTGTCGCTTGCCAGACTGGGTGATCCCAGAAATACAGCCTTCTGCCATTGTGCGTTATGCTTCATTCCACCTGCAATTCATTATTTTGGGGGGTTTGCTTTCATCTCGAGTGAGTGATTCAGCTGAATGCCATTTTACCTGGCAGCTGCGAAAGCACAGGCGTGTTCTCCCTCCAAGCCAATGTCACTGCTCACCCAAGCAGTCACATCTTCTGGTGAATCAATGCCATCACACCACCAGTGCTGCACAAGCCACTTTCTTCTTACCAGCTGTTAACATCAAGAGAAACATGAAAGGGAGATTTGAAGAGTCACAGGCTGAACTCAAAGTTTCTTGACAAAATATTTCATCTTCTCAGTAAATGATGATTGTCGAGTCTTCAAGCTTGTTTTTCATTAAGTAGTAGATGTGTTCCACAGATTACAGTGTGTGATAGCTCTGGTAGAAGAGCATATCATAATGCCATTAACATAAAATATGTGGTGGTGTTAATAGATAGAGGTGTGACTAAGCTCTAGAACTAGTAATACTAAGATTTCAGAGAATCATAGAATCCTTAGGGATTGGAAGGGACCTTGAAAGGACATCCAGCCCAATCCCCCTGCCACAGCAGGATCCCCTAGACCAAGTTGCACAGGAACACATCCAGGCGGGTCTGGAACATCACCAGAGAAGGAGACTCCACAACCCCCCTGGGCAGCCTGTTCCAGTGCTCTGGTGCCCTCCCTGGGAAGAAGTTCCTGCTGATATTGATATGGAACCTCCTCTGTTCCAGCTTGCACCCAGTGCCCCTTGTCCTATCCCAGATGACCTTGAGAAGAGCCTGGCCCCATCCTCCTGACACCGGTGAGGTGCTCAATCCTCCTGACACCAGGTGATGCTGTTGTTGCAGGGGGATTGGGCTAAATGATATTTCCAGGTCCCTTCTGATCCCTGAGGATTCTATGATTCTATGAATGTTAGAAGGATCTGGCAAACCTGAGAGCTGCCAGTGGCAAACTGCATCCACTTAGTACAAAACACCCAGCTCCAAGTCACCAAGTCAAACCCTACATGCTTTTTATAATGAGCTCTTGGAAGGAGAAGTTGAGCAAGCAGGGAGGGAGTATGAGGGAATGGCAGGAGCACAGGTTTCTGTCAAACAGGAAGGTGTAAATTGTTTGTTACAGCAGTCTGGAGCTGAGCGATAAAGCCACGTTAAAACTGTGATTAGTAAGCAGATGGCTCTACAGCCCTGCTGCTGCTGCGTGCACACAAACAGCACCAAGTACCAACATCAGTAGGAACGCCTTGCCCTGGTCTTCTTAACAGCAGATCCTGTTAGAATAGTAACAAACACCCTGTTGGAATATTCAGCCTTCCTTTCCTCATTGTACTTAGAAATTTGATGCCACCCTTCAACTTTTTTTATGACACGTAGCCTTTGACTCTCTGGAACAGCCACATTTCACTGCAGATCACATTAAACCTGTTTTCAGAGAGCTTACTTTAGATTTGCAACTACAGACTCAACTACAGACAAGCAAGAGCAGGAGGAGTGGCCTTTACTGGCCCTGGTGTAGGTATTTCAGCTAGACCATGCAGCTGAGCATCAAAATCAGGCGATGCCTGACACCCCTGAATGAAGGCAGCCAGATGTCCACAGCAACACAGACAGGAGTAACAGATGTCTATTTGAACACATTCCATGAGTCCAGAATTCGCTGTCGTTTACTCAAGGGTAACTTGCTCCCTAGCAAAACTGATCTGATTTCTTAGGTTTGCAGGAGAGATTGTCATTCCCAAGGGCAGGATTTCTCCCTCCTCTTTTACACCCAAAGCTGACAGTAAAATGCCACTTCCACAATTTATCATCACCCAGGAATGCACTCTCTGACCCAAGTCTCCTGAACACCCCCGAGGAGGGATTGTCCTCACCCCAGTGACCACACTAGACACCAACAAGACCAGTTTTCCATCCCTTTCCCCAGTTTGAAACCCTAAGGAAGGAAATCATTAAACATCTCTGATGCACTGTAGACTCAGATAAGGTACTCATTAATTTCCCAAAGCAGACGATATCGATGCAAGTAGATGTTCTTCCTCACCTACTTTCCCCGTCAGTTCACTATGATCATCTTTTCAAGCCAGCAGCTGGGGCCGGGGCTGCATTTTCTCTGTCTCAGCCAGCAGAGCACACAAAGCAGACTTTTGAAATGAAGCAGCTCGAGTGCCAACACCAACACAGACATTTCTGTAGGCTGTAGAACATGTCTGGCTTTATTTAAAACTCACTTTGGTAAGGCCTACGGGCAACGAGCTTGCTGGCAAGGGGAGGCAATTTAAAAACATCCCTTCTCTGCTCTCTGTCTTTCACCCAGCAGTTTCACCCAGGGTTTCCAGGAAAGCCCCTGTCCTTACAGGGCAAAGCCAACTTAGTTCTCAGGGATGAAAGCCAGGAGGGCTTCCAGTCCTGGCACAGCCTTTTCATACATCTTTCCCATGGTCCAAGGAGAGGATGGTGCTTCCTCTCATCCCAGTCAGGCCCTTGAAGGAGATACCCCACTGGGGCAGGAGACCCAGTACAGGGGCCACAGGTTGCACCTCTTGCACCTTGAGTGGGAACCAAGATGCTGAGCAGGTAGATGCTTATTAGCAAGGTTATTCAAACAAAAAGCAAACTCCTCTCTCTGTCTACTGGTAGCTCTGTAACCCGGTCCAAGGAGCACAGCCATGCACAGAAAGCAGAGTTTATTGTCATTTTTACATAAAACAAGGATACAGTTGCATAACCCATCACCACCAAAATAAAGGAGAAGACTTCTGACCTAGAAGTACCCTGACAGTAGTTAGAAAGTCCATAGCAAAGCAAAAGTCCACCCAAACCTATCATAGATAATGGCCATTATC
This sequence comes from Upupa epops, assembly GCA_013397515.1. Classification (NCBI taxonomy): domain Eukaryota; kingdom Metazoa; phylum Chordata; class Aves; order Bucerotiformes; family Upupidae; genus Upupa; species Upupa epops. Next base: position 15,740 of record VZRI01005073.1, on the reverse strand, counting down.
TTACAGTCCAGGTCATTAGCTGGGTTAGGTCCATTCCATCTGGGGAGAGGGAGAGGGAGAGGGCTCAAATCCAGCTCCCCAGGGAGTCTCTTCAAGCAGCCTCCCTTTTATACTGTGGTGCTGCTTCAACAACTTCCCCCTGAAGCAAACACCTGTGGCCACCCAATCCAGATTCTCTCTCTCAAGGCTTCATGTTTCAGGGAAAGCAAGCCAGGGGAGTATTTTTCTCCACACTCCCCTATGAGAATCTGGATATTCATGGTTTCTCGCAGGTCAAAAGAAATCAACCATGTGTTGATCTCAGGTCTCAACACTTCACCATTGCAACGATGAGGAAACAGAGGTGTAAAGCTCTGACACAACTCCCCTCCTTATTCACAAATTCTCATCAAACCTCATTCTATTTTCCTCCACTTCATGCCTTTAAAAATAGTTTGGCTAATGTGGCTTTTACCTAGGGCACTTTTTTCACTCTTTTCCACATGACTAACGAGGAAATCCAAAGTGTTCTTTACTATCATTTTAATCTCCCATTTATTTCTCTTGGCCCCAAATAAGCTCCATGCTTTGTTACCAAAATCAGGTTGTAGATGTACCAGAGGCATCAATAACTTTGCAATCTTCTAACCTAGCCAGACTTATTTAGCTCAAACGCATAGGTTCCCAGGTACTAGAGAGCATTTATATGGGAATTCATTCTTCTTGCAAGTCTTTGCTATTTTGGATTAGGAATACAATTTCTGGAGTTATCCAAGTCTTCCTTTGGGATCCTGATGCTACAGGCGATTTACTATTTGGGGGTAGATGTGTTCAGTAGGAAGAGAATACGTTAGCAAAGGTTTGGCTCATGCTACAGTAAAGAGAGATTATAGTTATGGAAGAGAAATAAAAATGAATAGACACAGCATAGGGTTTATATTTATAAATCATAGAGTCATAGAATCCTTAGGGATCGGAAGAGACCTCAAAAGATCATCCAGTCCAATCCCCCTGCCACAGCAGGATCACCCAGACCAAGTCACACAGGAAATAATACAGTAATACAGAATATAGACTTTCTCTTTGCACTGTGGCTGCTACTGGCCCTGAGGGTCACATCAGAAGTTGTGCTCAAACAGATGAATTAGAACTAGATACGGTTTGAGCCAAAAATAGAGCAGTAGCCTGTGAATTCTTACAGGTGACCCTTCAGCAAATTGATTCTGATGGATGCTCAGAACATCGGCAGCGAAACTCGAAGACTCTGTCACTTGTTAAGTGCATCATCATCATCAGCTCCAGTTACAACTATTTGTCTCTGGTCACGTGGATCAAAATTCGAGTGATTTTAGCTGTGAAGAAATGCTCCTGCCTTCAACTAGAGATTCTAATCAAAACCGCACAGTTGGAATAAGCCTATGCTCTTCTTTTTTAAATCTCATGGGATCAGAAGGTTCTTTCTCCCTGAGCTGAGTAGTCACAGCTATTTGTGAGATACTCAGATATATTCAGAAGAGCTGCTGATCCATTGATGTGTCTTAAGTATCAAAGGAGAAATTCAACACAAGGGGAAAGGAGAAAGGTACATTCTTCTTTAAAATCAATTGCAAAGTAGAATCATAGAATCATAGAATCATTAGGAATTGGAAGGGACCTTGAAAGATCATCCAGTCCAATCTCCCTGCCACAGCAGGATCACCCAGACCAAGTCACACAGGAACACAGCCAGGCGGGTCTGGAACGTCTCCAGAGAAGGAAACTCCACAACCCCCCTGGGCTGCCTGTTCCAGTGCTCCGGTACCCTCCCTGGGAAGAAGCTCCTGCTAATATTGATAGGGAACCTCCTCTGTTCCAGCTGGCACCCATTGCACCTTGTCCTATCACTAGACAACCTTGAGAAGATCCTGGCTCCATCCTCCTGGCACCCACCCCTCATGTATCTGTAGACATTCATGAGGTCCCCCCTCAGCCTCCTCTTCTCCAAGCTCAAGAGAACCAGCTCCCTCAGCCTTTCCTCATAAGGGAGCTGTTCTACTTCCTTTATCATCTTTGTTGCTCTACGCTGGACACCATCCAGCAGCTCTGTGTCCTTCTTGACCTGAGGGGCCCAGAACTGGACACAATATTCCAGATGCAGTCTCACCAGTGCAGAGTAGAGGGGGAGAAGAACTTCTCTCCATCTGCTAACCACTCCCCTTCTGATCCCCTCCCCCAGGATGCTGTTGGCCCTCTTGGCCACCAGAGCACCTTGCTGGCTCACATTCATCCTGCTGTCCACTAGGACCCCCAGGTCCCTTTCTCCTGCACTGCTCTCCAACAGGTCAGTCCCCTGGAGTTGTTGTTGCCCAGATGCAAGATTCTCACTTACCCTTGCTGTACCTCATTCAATTTCTCTCTGCCCAGCTCTCTATTAAAAAGATTTGCAAAAAACAAACCCAAAGCTTGTGCAAACCAGTTAAATCATTGGTCATTCTCTCTCCCTGCTTTCCGACCACAAGATCATGATGAATACATTTTCTTTGCATTGTCTTTAATTAACAAGTTTCTGGAGGAGCAGTGGCAGTGGCGGCAGGAACCACCCCGACGCCCTCTGAATTCCAATAAGCATTGCGTGTCCTCCCGCCGACAGGTTTTATTTGACAAGCTTTCTGGCTGACTAATGTGCCTTGGGTCATGTTTATGGTTAGCACAGATACGTGTAGAGCAGATATGACTTATTACAACATGTGTCACTTGGAATGAAAATCTCATACTCTCCAGGAGATGTAAAAACCCAGAAGAAACAAGCAGCAGCTTTACAGAGGACCGTTTTTCAGGGTGTTTCGTTTAGGCGATAGCTGATGCCAAGCATACCTGCTTTTTATTTTCATTCAGACAGAAAATGATTCATTTTTTTGAGGCAGGATTGCTTTGTGTTAGAGGAATACCGTAATAACCTGCCTTAAGTTTCTCATAGCCATCGACTCAGAAATGCTGAGCGTTTAAGAGCAACACAGCCCTATTTGGAAGGAACAGAGAAAATGAGATGACAGAGTCAATGCCGGGGTCTCAACTTTCTCCTTATTACCCATGTTGTACAGTAGCAGGTGAGGTGAAGGATTGTAAGTGTCATTGTTTGAATCAGGAGCTGTCAGAGCTGAGGCTTTCATCAGTAGGTCACCTACCTGCTCTCAGGTTAAAAATTGTCAGCAATTATTTTAAGTTTCTGTGAAGGAAAAACTGCCCCAGATAACCATGGAAAATGAAAAGTTTGCGTTTGCTAACCCTGCATTGTACTGTTTCCTGAGATCCTTGTAGGCATTTTGGCTGGACATCAGCTCTGCATTATCCCTGAACAGCCATTAAAATAACCATTACACAAGAATCCTGTGTTTCACTGCTATGCTGGGATACATAAAACCTTCAGTGAGACAGTCATTTTCTCAACAAGGGACATAAGAGGGTCATTCTATTTCCCCCCTTAGTGCCCTGTGCTACAACTCATTCCACCCCACGACCATCTCCTGACCCTTGCTCTTGGCCACCCAGCAGAGCCATCTCCACCTCCACCCTTCCCCACCACTTGTTGCAGCGACTGCCACATGTCCACGCTGCCTTTGTGAGCAGAAACACGTGTGTTTGTGCCTCGCTGTGCAGACCTGTGAACCTGGCGTGCCTAGAGTGCCTCCAATCCACTGCCCTTTGTGCTGTGGGGTTGAGCTGTGGCAGCATTCAGAGGTCTCCAGTTAAGTTTTATTGCTGGTTTCCCAAGTAGGCTGTAAAGCATCTGAAAATCCTATCTGTTTTTTCCAAATCCTTTAATCTCTATAAACAAGACTTTCAACTGGGGAAAGATTTAGGAAATTTCGGATGGCTGGCAGTCAGTCACAAGTGGTGTCCCTCGGGACTCCGTACTGGTCCTGTTCTCTTTAACATCTTTATCAACGATGTGTACAGGGGGATCGAGTGAACCCTCAGTAAGTTTGCAGACAACACCAAGCTGAGCAGGTGTGTCCAGCTGCTGGAGGGTAGGGAGGCTTTGCAGAGGGATCTGCGATCTTGACCCATCTGGATTGATGATTGATGAAGCCCAACTGTATGAGCTTCAGCAGGGCCAAACATCTGGTTATATAGTTTGGTCACAACAACTCCATGCAATACTAAAGGTTTACAGTAGTTCCAGTAAGAGTCAAATGGCTTGCAAGTTCTGAAATGATCAAAATTACTCTGTTGGCTGTTGGGTTGCTAAAGAGCCATGCATTTCCAAGTTGAGCAGATGTTGATACTTGTTCATCCCAGAAGACTAGGTCAGGCTGGGCTAACAGCTTACATCTAATTTTAGGTCTGTCTTTCACATTTCTTGAGGATAGAACAATACAGTGTGCTGAGCTCGGTTGTTTTCTAACAGTTATCTTGGGACCATGCTAAAGGGCTGTTAGTTCATCCTTGCAAAGGCTCAGTCATCTGGAGAGACCCTGCTACGACTATGAATATCAAGACAAGTGAAACTCCCTCTCTGCTTAGTTTGCTTCTGACAGTTGAGGTAGGATTATCACACTCTTTCTTTTCCCACCTCTTTTTGTGCCATCCCACCACGCTGATGATAGGTAAAACCACATTTAGATATCTTTAAATCCTTGCCTGAATGAGTGCTAAGGCAAAGGCAGAGTCTCAGCTAGCCAGGGTGGCTATGATGAGGGCAGCTATGACTGTAGGAAGTCTATGGCACATACTTACAGGGAGAGAATGGCAACTGAAGACGGAAAGGTCACGCAAGAAAGGGAACATACTACAGTGTAAGAGATGGTTTCAGCCACTCTAGAGGGATGGAGGCTGAGGGGCCAGAGTGAAGTACAGTTGACACTACCACAGAGTTCATTCATGGCCCAAGCTCTTTTCAAATGCACACAGCACTTCTGTCATCTTTCTTCCTCTGTGTAGAACCCACGATGCACACCCCTCGCTTTGTTCTCTTATTTATCAAAATACAGAAGTCCTAATGAAAGTTCAAACAAAAAAAGATCAGATTTATAAAGGTATTTTGGGTCATAAAAATGCAGATGAGCACCTGCACAGCTAGGACCTACCTTCTCAGATACGGTGCACAGCTGCTTTCTACAGTATAGAGACTGGCAACAGAAAATCCGTACACAAAACTCTTCAGCTTTAGTATTTCCCTGCATTGTCTCATTGTTGTAAATTCCAAACAGCAGGATTGCAAGAAAGGAGTCAATACCATGAATCTTATTTCATTCTTTATCATTATGCTTTCTGCTGTATATAACAAATTGAAAAATCTTTAGGGTCTTTATACCCGTTTGTGGAGGTTGTGAGCCCGAGAGCGTGTAGCTGAAGCACTTCAAGAGGGCATTATTAGTTCTTTAGTGTGTAGTTCCTGTTGATTTAGATCCTCTAGATTGTGTCCTTGGAGAATGCAGTATTGAAATGAAAATAGACCCATCTCATGAAGTTGTACTTACAATTCCAATTAACTTCATCTGTGGGTGATGGAAAAGGGAGTTAGATTGTAATTACCTTCTTCAAATCTGCCTTGGAGGGATACATTCAAAGCACCAAAGAAATTGTCAATCTCGATACACCTGCAAAGTAACGTGAAAGGTTAAATCTGATACCAAATTATCCTGCTCCCTTTCTGCTAGATTTAATGTGAAAATCAAGTACTTCAGATATATTCCATCACCACATAAGGTTTCTGCGTACTGACTGCAGAGTATAGATCCATTTGGTCCAAGTGCTACTCACTACTCATGTAAATGGATACACTAACTTAATAAAGGCACCCAAATCAATGCTTCATCCATGAGCCAAGAAAGCCAAGTCCAGGAAAGAGGATTGTACTTTAGGAAAGAAAACACAAAAAGGGCTGGAGAACATTTATCTTGAAATCCATTACAGCAACAACTACCAGAAATCTTTTAAAGCTCTTGACTAAAAGGAAGGTGTTGACTACAGGCTGATTTTGACAAGTAACTACAGACTATCATGATGCTCTAACTGACTTTAAAGGCTTTTCTTGTTTGTTTGCTTATTCACTGACGAAATGATGGGCAAGAAAATTCAAGGAGCATCCTGTACTATATGATGTGTGACTTAAAATAGCAAGGTAAAATCTCTGCAGGTGTTTAATGTCTTTGACTCAGAATCAGTCACAAATTGATAATTTAACTGATCTTTGCTGTAATTGTATGCTGGGGTTCATAGTAGGACTGGCATTCATTTTTCTAGGAAGGTTCTTCATTCTCAAAGACTTTTAAATATAAATCTAGGATTTGAAAGTGCAAGAGGAATGGGCCTACTGATTTTGGTGGTGGTGCTTAATTTGGTTTTATAAATCAAAGGTTTCCTGCAAAATTAGCTCATCTGATTGCTTAGTAAAAAGAAGCCCAAAGCCCTCTAGCCCTCTAGTGGACTGACTCCATGGATTAGAGTATTTAGAACTCCAACAGGGCAACTGCAATTTGGTTTAGTCAACCTGAGGGATCTTCTTCCTGAGCCATCCCCTTCTCATAGTCTGAACAACTCTATTTCAAATCAGGCATTAGAAGGAAATTATAGTGCTCAAACTCCACAAAGAAATAGTGTCTTAAGGCAGAGGGAGTCAAACTCCTAGTACAACAGCAAGCTACTTGTTGGCTCTGGCTTTCCAGACCAGTAGTCAGTCAACTAAATTTATGTCCACGAGCATTTAAGTTAAAGGATTTCTGGGGGAAACAGCCAAATCAAAAATTGCTCAGACAATCTGACATTTCCAGTGCTCTAGCTCTCCTCTGGTTATTCCTATCAACTGCTATTTATACCTCAAATCACTCCTCACTGACAAAGATTAAAGCAGTTATTATGGAAACTGTTCCCATGTTTATTTTGAACTGATTTTTCCATTAGCATGACTTTCGAACTAAAAAAGTGATGCTTCACCTACAAGATAGACAGCATGCTCTTCAAACCAACGGTGTCCGGACAAGGTGCCCCAGACCTCATTTTCTCTAAACACAGCAAGGTAAACAGGTCTAGGTAGATGATCCTTCTTCCCTATTCAAAAAAGAAGAGCTCAAAAGTGTTGTGCAGCCTTCAGTTTTGGTGATCATACTTTACAGGATGGGAAAAAAAGCTAGAGAAAAACAATCTGGAGTGCAAGAGTCCTCATGTCTCTGTAGATGAGTAGGTTAAGAGGCTGTTGGATTGTGATGTGCACATACCAGTATAAACAGTGGGTATCCGTGCATGTAGAAAAGGAAAACGTGGAGAACTGTCTTTGCACAGATGTAGCATAAAGCTAATAACCAGAGAAAAACGTTTCCAAACAGTAAAAGTAATTAATCTTTGGTAAAACTTGTCAAAAGATATGGCAAATGCATCACTACTTGAAGGTTTTAATTAGAGTCTACTTTCATTCCAGCTACAAAATATTCAGCTCTATGGGATTCACTTACATAATAGGAAAAGCAATTCCCTTCTTGATGAAGTTCTCAAATAAAGTTTTGTGGGCCCCCTATCAGGCAAACAGCCAGATCAGGCCATTCTAACACTAGTCACTCCTCCCCCTTCTCCAGAATGGCAGCAGTCTGTGTTTTATAAGCAGTAAAGGTGGGTGGAGGGAAATTACTAGTATTTATCTTGAAGGCAAAGCTCCTCTCAGACAACAGATGGCTTCAAAATCCCAAATCTACTTTTTTCTTAAGAAAAGGACAAAGACCTTAAGTTGTTTTGGGGTTTAGGTAAACTACCATCCTTCCTTCTTTCGGGAAAGAATCTAGAAAAATTCATCTTAATAATAATTAATTGAATAAAACTCACTGATCAAGCATGCACCAGTATGTTTTTAGCAAGGATACATACAACACTTAACTACAGCCCGCAAGTAAAATCCTTGCTCTCTAACACTGGACAAAGATTGTGCAGTAAGGAATATTATTCCACAAGGCTTCTTGAGCAACTTAATGCAATGTATTGGACTGAATTTTTTCCAATTTATCTAGAAAAGGGTTTGCCAACCTTTCTCAAACACACATCATTCTCTGGAGATGTTCGAGACCCACCTGGATGTGTTCCTGTGCAGCCTGCTCTGGGTGATCCTGTTTGTGGCAGGGGGATTGGACTAGATGATCTTTCGATGTCCTTTCCGATCCCTAAGGATTCTGATTCTATGATTCAGGCCTCTATCTCAGATGTGAGGCTTCCCCAGCTCATGTGAGTAACAAAGCCAAACAGGCAGTGCTCTGGAAAGTAGATAGCACCAGAAGGCAGTTCTGACAAGACATCTGGCAGACAAATTCTCACCTTCCCAACTACCTCAATGCACTACTAACCCAAAAGAATCCTCTCCAGTAATGAGACATACACAGTGCTATAGCCACTTGGGAGTACACAGTGCAGCAAGTAAAGAATGATAGAATCATAGAATCCTTAGGGATCGGAAGGGACCTCAAAAGATCATCCAGTCCAATTCACCTGCCACAGCAGGATCACCTAGACCAAGTCGCACAGGAACACATCCAGGTGGGTCTGGAACCTCTCCAGAGAAGGAGACTCCACAACCCCCCTGGGCAGCCTGTTCCAGTGCTCCATCACCCTCACTGGGAAGAAGGTCCTTCTGATATTGATATGGAACTTCCTCTGTTCCAGCTTGAACCACAGCCAACGCACATCACACAAGGACCAAGAGCATCTCTAAGGTGCCCATCAATCAAGACAAGAAGGAATGCTATCCGCAGCAAACAAAACATCGGGTGTAAAACAGCCACAATTCTCATTACCAGCGATGCAGTTATGATGTGCTTCCTCCCACCCGATACCAACGCCATGTCATTTGCTCAGCACTGCCCCAGACGATGAAGCTCTCTCTCTGAAATTGGTGATATTACTGACTGCGTCTCCTTTGCTCTTCTGAAGCTTGCGATTTAAATTTCAATTCAGCCAGGCACTGCTTTGTAATGCTTTGTCTGAGATTTGACGGGAAGGCAGGAAAACGCAGCATGATTTACGTGTATTAAACTTGCAGGTCTGAAGTGGTGCCTTGAAATTAGAGACTGCTGTCAGCGGTAATCACCATAACCATTCCTTTTGCATTGTAGAGTCACAAGAAGGTCTTTTCTATGTCAATACTCTTAGGGGTGTTCATATGAAAACATGGAAATCTAATCTCATTAGGGAAGGTCTGCAGGTAGCTAAGGACACCTTTGAAATGTGCTATTGAGTTCACACCAGGGTGAATCAAATGCACATGATATTAATTTACACCTTCTTAAACCGGTGTGTCACCTGTTGGCCTAGACTGGTCAAATCACGGGCCATAATCTTTCTCCTCAAGGGAAGGAAAAAGAAATCTCTCAGGCCTTTGTGAGGTTGGAAACTACACAGTTTGAATAACAGCAGTGACAGTAGCAAGGGGAGGATCTAGAGGTCAGAGTTCACTGATCCCAGGGGTACCTGGGGAAGATGCTCTGGAGGTGAAAGGGACCAGCTGGAAGGGAGTTGGGAAGGGGATGGAGCAACTGACTGATGAGGGGAGCTGAAATCCCAGTACTGAGGTGATGCTGCAGGGAAGGGACAACAGACCCCAGGCAGCAGCTTTGCCAGGCTGAGAGCTGGGTTTTAAAGGAACCGCTGGGGCAGGACACAGCTCCAACGGGCAACAAGGCTAGTGAAGAGGCTGGGGGACAGGTCATACGAGGAGCAACTGGGGTTGTTTAGTCTGGAGAAAAGGAGGCTGAGGGGAGACCTTACTGCTCTTTACAACTACCTGAAAGGAGGTTGTAGAGAGATGGGGGTCAGTCTCTTCTCCCAAGTCACTAGTGATAGTACAACAGGAACTGGCCTCAATTTGCACCAGGAGAGGTCTAGATTAGACATTCAGGAACAATGTCTTCACTGACAGAGTGGTCAGGGACTGGAACAGACTGCCCAGGGAAGTGGTGGAGTCGCTGTCCTGCAGGTGTTCAAAAACCATGTACGTGTGGCACTGGGAAACAGGGTTTAGTGGGCATGATGGCATTGGGTTGATGGCTGCAATGGATGATCTTGTATGATCTCTTCCAACCGTAATCATTCTTTGATGCTGTGATCTTCCCTCTCAGCAATGCAGGAGCAGTTTCTGGGGCAGATGGGAGTTGGGCACAGTCAGGGTGGTCTAAATGGCCCTGGTTATCTTAAACCAGGACACAGAGGTATAAAGCACATGGGAGGAGACTGCTTCAAAAATGTTTAAGATATGATGATTTCTACTTTATAGAAAACCTACAGTATCTGAACAACTAGCAATCTGACAACGAAAGCAACCCCTCTCCCTTATTACTGACACCCCGTTGCAATTCCAGTAAGCACACCACATCACTGCCACACAACGAGAACAGGTTTTCTTTATGGATCCACACAAAACATCCTAGAATACAACAATTAGCTACCAAGCTGCAGCAAGACCATTCACATAGTGGCCAGGCCAGTTCTAGCAAGGAACAATTTCCTCCAGATGGAGAAGACAGTTCCACTCCTGTATGGCCAACAGTTGTTCCATATCACCACATACTTCAGCAGGCCACAGTGCCTCGCAAAACACAGCAGTGCCCCCAACTCCCCCAGCGCACCCCGCTCCTTGCTGCTCCTCCAGTGCTGCAGGTTCCCAGCTATGGCAGCTCTGCAGCAGCAATTACCAGTACAAATCTTCTTCCTTTTGCTTTCGGCTCCTCCGTACGCCAACAATCTTCACAGAACAGTATGAGGCCCTCGGTGTCGTCTGAGATTAAACACAAAAACTCCCAATTTGAGGGTATTTTAGCTGCACATTGCTAGCTAAATTAGCCCTCCTGCCTCACGGAGAGATTTTTGTTTGTTAGTAAAACAAATTATCTGCATCCATGTGAGGCATATTTTTAAGGATATTTTTCTATTAAAAACGCCTCAGCTGACATACAAATGTCACTGAATTGAAATGAAAAAGCACATAGCATCTAACAAGAGATAAACTAGGGAAGCAAACCTATTCAGGGGAAAAAAAAATTAGGCCAGTGACTGTACACAAAGAATTTGAGATAAGTGGAAGCATCCATTTTCACAGCTTTATGCTGCTTCATTACCCAAAAACCAGAGGACACATTTCAAATGCAGTGTGTCAGCTGCTAGAGTGCTAGCAATCACTTAAGCATTTATATTTTAGATGTGCATCATCCAATTAAAAATAGTGAATTTCAGCAAATCACCAAGTGTCAGTCTCCAAAGTGTAACTGCTTCCCTCAGTTTGCTCTCCAACGTAATTATTTTTTCCCCTTTGACCAGTAATGAGTGGACTGAGAGTGAAGAAAACTATGATAAAAGAGTTAACTGGCATGTCCCTGTCTATTCTGTTCCCGTGAGACCCCATCTGCAGTACTGTGTCCAGTTCTGGAGCCCCCAACACAGCAAGGAGATTGAACTGTTAGAACGTGTCCAGAGGAGGGCA
>VZRI01005072.1:26903-50014 GCA_013397515.1 Upupa epops | reverse complement strand
AGAGCACTGGAACAGACTCCCCAGGGAGGTCGTGGAGTCTCCTTCTCTGGGGACTTTCAAGGCCCGCCTGGATGCTTTCCTCTGTGATCTGTGTTAGATAGTTTTGTCCTGCTCCGGCAGGGGGGTTGGACTCGATGATCTCTTGGGTCCCTTCCAACCCCTAACATCCTATGATACTATGATCTTTAAACACATCCAAGGATGGCCACTCACCCACTTCCCTGAGAAGCCTATTGCAATGCTTGACCATGCCGTCTGGGAAAAAATTCTTCCTAATATCTAGTCTAAACCTATCCTGTTGTAACTTGAACCTGTTCCCTCTTGTTCTATCACTAACTTCTTGTGAAAAGAGACCAGCACCAACTTCTCCACAACATCCTTTCAGGTAGTTGTAGAGAGTGATGAGGTTTCCTCTCAGCCTCCTCTTCTTCAAACTGAAGAGACCTAGCTCTCTCAGTCTTTCCTCATAAGATTTATTCTCTAGGCCTTTCACCAGCTTAGTTGCCCTCCTCTGCACTCGCTCCAGCACCTCCACATGTGTCTTGTATTGAGGTGCCCAACACCAGATACGAGGTGTGGCCTCACTAGTGCTGAATACAAGCACAGGGGAGTGTGATTAGATGCTAAGTCTTAAAGACACAATTCATGGCAAACACTGAAACTGATGCTTAGTTGTGATACCATTGGCACTCTGCAACGATCTTGAAAGTGTAAGGACCTTTACTGCCCTGTGGTTCTTCATTAACAAACTTGTGTTCTGTGTGAGTGATTTTTGTCTTGCCGTTTGGATACTTGCAGAGGAGCTCCTTGTTTGCTTGTGCTCTGAAGAACTATGTAGTCTCTGCCTTTGCAACAGCAGCTGTTGTTCTAGAACCTGCCCTCCAGTCACGACTAATTTCTGAATTTTTTTGTTCTGGGAAGGGAGTTTCCAAATCCGAACCAGCTACGCTTTTCACTAGTATTGACAGAATACAAGGACAGTATGTGAGCACACTGATTGTTGTTTTGATATCCTTCCTAGACAAAGGCTGTCCGTGTGCTCACACAGCACACAGCACAGTAAAGCCCCAGTTCCGAGAGACATATTTTGGCACTAACATAAGGTGAGCGGTTAATAGTAAATCTGCCACGAAGCATGACTCAGCCTCGGCACTAAGATAAACAGATGGAACAAAATAGGTCTCTTTGCTTTCAGGTTGATATAGATGGCATATTCTAAGCTGAATTCAGGCTTGAGGCATGACATCCAGGCAAGAGCATTTCACTAGTTCAAGTGCTTAGTGAATTGCCAGCAAGCCACATGGACCTGAAGTTACTACGTAGAGAAACCACTTTTAAATCATCAGAGTCCTGTGAAGCTCTGTGGGACAAGGACAGATGTGACTTAGAGATAAGGTAACAGGAGAACAAAAAAAGTTTTTATGACTCCTTGAGTTAGGAAATTTGGATCTGATGAAGGTGCTTCATATGTTTGATGGCAGCCAAGAGCACAGGCAAGCAATACTACATGTAATGATGAGATTTACAGGGAATAAGCATCTGGAAAACGGGATCCCACTGCAGGCACCAGCTGGAAAAACCTGAAGTGCTTTGCAGGACTGTCACCACAAATACCCTTAAAATGAAAAGTGAACCCATTAACTAGTGGCTTTAGAACCTTTCAGAACACTAGAAGAATGGACTATAACCATTTTAGAATTGTGGTTGTGTGAAAGAGGCTTTTTTCTGTGCAGATGTTTGCTCGCTTTCCAAGGCTGTGCAGCAGACAGCAGATGTGTGTAATGGGTAAGTCCCCTCTCTGCAGTGGACTCCACCAAAATTTGACTTGATTCCTCCTCTTTTGTCTTTCCTGTGGCCTAGGGACATGTTCCTGTGCAGTGAGAAATGCTGAGCACAGAGCTCTAAGAGTATACCCATTGTTTTAACATGCAGAATCATCAGGAAGCCTAAACAAGGGGGTGTGCTTTGATCCGTTACACAGCCTTTTCCAAGACTGCATCTACCCAGATGAGCAGTGGTATTAATGTTTCTTAAACTACTTTGTGGTTTGGTTTTGGGGTTGTTATTTGTTTTTAGGGTTTTTTTTTTCATCTGGTGATGATATCAGATGATCCCAAGCTGAACGGTGCAGTTGTCAGGCCAGAGGGATGGGAGGCCATTCAGAGGGACCTGGACTGGCTGGAGAAGTGGGCCCACAGGAACCTCATGAAGTTCCACAAGGTCAAGTGTGGGGTCATGCACCTTTGCTGAGGTAACTGGAGATCTGAGTCCAGACTGGGAGAGGTCACACTTGAGAGCAGCAACATGGAAAAAGACCTGGGGTTACTGATGGACCGAAAACTGTCCATGAGCCACCAGTGTGCAGCTGTAGCCTAGAGGGCCAACTGCATCCTTGGTGGCATCAGAAGTGTGGCCAGCAGATTGAGAGAGGAAATTTTGCCCCTCTACTCTGCCCTGGTGAGATCATACCTGGAGTTCCACATCCAGCTCTGGAGCCCCTAATACAAGAGGGATGAGGACCTGCTGTATGGGTCCAGATGAGGCCATGAAAATGATCTGAGGGCTGGAGTCCTTTTCTAATGAGGATAGATAGATGGAGTTGGGGTTGTTCAGCCTGAGGAAGGGAAGGTTCCAATGGAACCTCATAGCAGTTGTTCCGTACCTGAGGGGTACTACAGAAAAGCTGGGAAGGGACTTTTTACAAGGGCAGGGGGTGAGAGGACAAAGGGGTAATGGTTTTAAACTGAAAGAGGACAGAGTGTGAGATGCTGCAACAGGTTGTCCAGAGAAGCTGTGGCTGCTCCATCCCTGGAAGTGTTAGAGGCCAGGTTGGATGTGGCTCAGAGCAGCCTGATCTATTGGGAAGTGTTCCTGCCCATGGAGGGGGTTTGGAACTGGATGATCTTTAGGGTCCCTTCCAACTCTGACCTTTCTTTGTTTCTATGATTCTATAGTATTTACCCATGGTGTGAGCACTTGTGCTTGAGCAGCTGCGAAGAGAGAGCAGTTCTAGCATGGAGCAGATTTCTCTTCACAGAGGCAGAAGTGCAGAATCTTGCTATTCAAAGGGATTTAAAACTGTTCAATGCAGAAGTAGCAGTGCTAATAATCTTACCTTTACTTTTATTACTCTGAATGCACTTCATTTTGGTGCAGACTACACTGCATTTAAGAACTGCTTGCAGATGCTTTCGAAGGATCTAAACGTGTCTATATTGATGGTGTAATTTTCATTTGTTAGGTAACAGCAGGGGATTTTAATCACGCTGCAGATTTCACATGTGAAGTCACAAAATTCATCATGCATCCTTGGATGATGAAGAGCTAGAAAAATTAGGCTTGACTGGTCTAGTGCAGGAGAATGCACAGGAGGATTTTCATTGAACAAGCAAACAAAGGCATATAAGAATGGGAAAAAATGACTAGGAATGAAATGGGAAGAACACCTTTTTAAGGCAGTCCTTGAGTGAAATCTGCAAGGATTAGGAAGTAAACATTGTGACTTTTCAGTCTCCTTTTTACCAGATTATATCTGAGTTAATGATGAGTTGTTAGGATGATGAAATATCCAAACTTCAAGGCATCAAACTTCAGCTGATGGTTATATTTAGTAGTTGCTAATCTAGGCTCTTCCAGTGGTCTTAATAAAACGAACTATTTTCGTTTAATTCTTTCTGAATGGGTTGACTGTTGATTCAGAGATTTATATGTATATTTCCCAACTTCTCTCCTGCAGTCTGAACCCCACTTCACTACAACCTCCTGAGAACATCCCTCCTGAGTCTCCTCTGCTCCAGGTTGAACAACCCTAGCTCCCTCAGCTTTTCCCTCCAGTTCCTTCTCCAGCTTTGTTGCTCCTGTGGACCTGCTCCAGCTCCTCAGTAATTGGACTGCCTATTTAGTGGCATCCCTGGAGGTGTTTAAGGACAGACTGGATGTGGCACTTAGTGCTCTGGTCTGGCAGATGTGGTGATGTTAGGTCACAGACTGGGCTTGATGCTCTCAGAGGTCTTTTCCAGCCTCAAACATTCTGTGATTCTGTAGTAGTAGTTTTGTTACTAGAGCCCTTGCAATTCTGCACCCATTTGGTCACTTCCTGGGTGAGCTGTGGCTCCTCATTACCAAACCAGCTCATGGTTGGTGGCAGAGTATGGGTGAGCTCTGGTGGAGCTCTCTGAACCAATTTGTGCATTACAGGCCAAATACACTCTACCTGGTCTGGGTATACATTTTGTGACAAATCTCCATGTATCATCTCATGTGCAGACAGCTCTCTCAGGTGCTGGCTAGCCTTCTGTAATGTGGTCCTCTTGCAGAAGAATCTTACTAGCCATTGTGCCTCTCTACTAGTTAGGTGAACCAATTGATCTTCACATCCTAGCATCTAAGCAACAGGAGATGAATGACACTCACTGCTCATGCCCATATAGCTTATGTTCTCAGGGATTTATAATCATGGGATTGAGCAGAAGTATGCTGCTCCAGTCCTCCCTCTGCAGAAGAAAAATGCTTTCCTGGATTCTCCTGAGAATTATTTGGACACTGGTTATCGGTGTCAATCTCTCTGTATTGATCGGTTTTATCTAAAGCTTTGCTATGTGAGGTTGACCTTGTTTGGCTCACTGGAACTACCTGAACAGGTCAGTGGGGGGATCAAAGCTGAGGTGTCTGTGACCTGTGCCAGTGTGGGTAGAGGTGTTTCTGCAGCGCCTGTGGTTGTTAGGGCCACCCACAGAGTTGTGCAGATGTTTTGTGGTCTGCCATGCCTGGAATATATTAAGAAGAACAAGTAGTAACAGCAGTGATGTAACAAGCTTGTAGGCTCTCCTGAGATCCCCCTAAACTTGGCTGTACCCCAGGGTTTCATTACCTGTGAAAAACCTGTAGGTCATGGTAGCAACCGCTGGTGCAGACTGCAATTTGTAGTGGTCAGGCAAAAAAATGCTAATGATAATTTCAGTAGAGAGTTGCTGAGCTGTAGTGAAGAACTATGTGTTTTCAGTATCTGAAGAAAAAGAATGCCATATTCTCACAGGGAATGAACTAGAAAGGCTTTAGCTGATGTCTGTGGATCTGTGCTGATCCATGCTTCAGCAGAGAGTCTGGCCTTCTCCTTATGCCAACTGTTTTGTAAATGGGTAGAAAAGTAACACAGACTTCTGCGTCTGCTCGCTTATCATTGGCCATTGGCTTAGTCCTTTCAGCATAAGCTCCTCTTCTGCAATTACCCAGTGCTCCAAGCAGCAAATGGAACGGGTCGATGAAACCATGAAAGCCTGATGTAATCAGAAGTCTGGCATCTGAGAAGCTGCATTTTTGCAGAATTTTCAGCTGGCTTGTAATAAGATTTCGAGACTGGCACACTAGCAGGTTTAAATGTGCTTTAGTGATCTGTAATTTAAGCACCTCTGGGAACAGAGGGCATTCATGAAATCATCTGTTATGGTGGGAGCTCAGGTCTGTTACGCTAGATGCTGTTTTCCATGAGAATGCTATTGCTTGGCCCAATCTAATCTGAAGAACTCTACCAAATCCAATCAGGCTATAAAATAGGTCTCTGCTATATATTAAAATTCAGCAGAGCACACCCTTGTCTTTTTGGATCACCTGAAAAGGTTTATTAAAGGTGGCTTTATCAGCCATTCTACAGCTGAGAGTTTTTCCCTTTCCCTTGATGCAGTTTTTGCCTCTTTCTACATCATGACCCACCCTACAGACAAATGCTCACGGCTGATTTAGCTTACAAGGAGAAATGCATTGTAAAATGGCTCAGAGGTCTCTCTATTGCTGGATGTGGCAGAAAGGCATCCAAATTAGAGCAAACTTGGTTTTGAAGGGTGACAAAGAAATACTATTCAAGTTCACGTTCTGCATTACTTATTCTCTCACTGTTTGAACTAATACGCTTGGTAGCAACTGTGTGTTTTGGAAACATAAATCTAACCCTGTGATTCTCCCACTTTCAAAATAGCCCTTGAGTTGAATGGTTTTGAATTTGCTAGGAATGTGAGGGCAAACAGTCCTGTAAGACATGTGCTCACTTGGCATGTGTTACAGCTGAGATAAGAAAGCCAGATAAGGTCAGATCTGAGATCTCATATGTGTAAATAATGTGGATGACTGCAGTATTATGGCTTTTTCAGTTCCTCCTTTCTCTAAGAGCTCTACTTCATTTATTTACACTAATTGTCAGCATCTACTGGGTATGCCTGAACTATATTCTTGTTATAATTTCTCTGTCAGTTCACAAGCTGTGTCTACTTGCCAAGAACTGAGCACTGTTCGTTTGTGTCTCTGTGCTCTTGTTTTCCATGCTTGAAGCAGTTTGGTTTGAATAGGAGCCAGCAGTGCGTGCAGGTGTCTTGGACAGCCAATGGCATCCTGGCCTGTATCAGCAATAGTGTGGCTAGCAGGAATAGGAATGTGACTCTTTCCCCTGTACTGGGCACTGGGGAGGCTTCACCTTGAGTACTGAGGGTAGTGATGGGGCCCCTCATTCAAGAAAGACCGGTGCAGGTCCAGAGGAGCAATGAGGCTGGGAAAAGGACTGGAGGAAAAGTCTGATGAGGACAAGCTGAGGGAGCTGGGGTTGTTTAGCCTGGAGAAGAGGAAGCTCAGGGGGGGACTATCTTCCTCTCTACAACTCCCTGAAGGGGTCGTCAGATGGGGCTTGGGCTCTTCTCCCAGGCTACCTGGAATGGACTGCCCAGGGCAGCGATGGAGTCCCCATCCGTGACGGTGTTTGAGGACAGCCTGTCTGTGGCCTTTAGTGCCCTGGTCTGGCCGTTGTTGTGATGTTAGGTCCTGGGCTGGGCTGGATAAACTCAGAGGTCCTTTCCAGCTTCAGTAGTCCTGTGATTCTCTTGACATTACTGTTTAGCTTGCAGACAGTTCCCTAGGCCTCTATAATAACTCAATTTTCAGGGAACCTTTTCTTTGCCTTTTTCTTCTCTGTTTCTCAAAACCAGCTTGGCATTCTGCTTCCTGCCCAGTCACCCAAGTGCTGCACCACCTCTTACAGTCTCTGGGCAGGTGTGACTTCATCTGTCACATTCTGTCACTCATCTCTCTGTCCCCTAGTGCTTAAAAGTTACGGGTTTTATTCCTAGCTGTCCCAATACTCCTTACACTTTCCTTTATTTAAAGAGTAAAATGTACAAAAGACAGCATGTCAAGTTGAAAATCATGAGATGCAATCCCTGTGAAATGATGTGATCTACAAAAACTATGTGTAGCTTTCTGTAGGTGTCAGCAGTTGCAAAAAGTGTTGGGCTCAACTTCTATAAATCCTTTCTTGAGAGAAACATTAATGGTTTGAGCATGAGCCAGAGCTGTGTTATTTTTTTTTGAGTCAAAAAATAAAACTATGGTACCTTATACCATGCTTCAAAGATTATTCTTCTTGACTTGGAAATGTTCAGGCTTCTTTCAGATCATGAAGGGAGAAAATATTTTTATTGAGTGGGAAGGAAAACTAAACCCCACAAGAAACATGATAACCCTGTATATCATCTGTGCAATAAACTGAAAACTAACACAGAATTTCACTGGAAATTTGGCCAGATTCACAGTACCCAGCTTCAGTTAGCTGAAATGAAGCTGAAAACTCTGAGAGTAACATGAAGCCTCTCAGTTCCAAAAGTTTAGCAACGGTAATTACCCTTGCCTACACCACCCTTCCCAAGTGCCCAACTCTGGCACAGGCAGTGCTGGATCCCACTGGACATGAAGTTTATCTCTTTGTTGTCACCCTCTGTTTGGGCATGGTAAAATCAGATCTGCAGTTCCTTGAGGTTAATTTTTAAATCAATTGGGTGCCATGTGCTCAGCAGTACTCTGCAACCTCCAAGCCTAGAACATGGAGGAGAAATCCAGCCTTGGAAACTCCTTGGCACAGTGTTGCAGTCCCTGAAAGAGACAGACTCCGAGATTTGCCTTCTGTCTTGGACCCATCTTCTAACTGCAGACTGCTGCCTGTAAAAACAGGAACGTAGGCTTAGTTCAGTATCCCCTGTACCTTCTCCTTTGCTGTAGGCACAGTAGCATTCTCTGTGCATTTATACTGCTGGACTAGAGAGATGTATAAAAAGAGCAGAAATGGGTGCATAGGATGGGTGTCTAAAGACCACAGACTTCAGAGGGGCCTGTGGGTTCCTCCAGTAGACCAGTCTTCTCAAACTGAAAAAATTTACACTGGTGGTGACATGGGAGGGTTCAGTGCCACCCTGTGAATGACAATTCAAGCAGTTGAACCTGTTCACTTGGAACTAAACTTTAGAAACTATCAAGGGTTTATCCCAACTCCTGCCTGACTTGCCATTAATGTCATCAGTTGGTCAGGTCTGTGACAGGATTAACTAATCAAAATAGTTAATATGCTAATGGGCTGATGCCAAAACCAGAGGAAGGAGGGTTCAAAACTACCTATAAAAGTCAGGCAAATCCAAAAGCTAGCTTGATTTTCAGAGCACAAGATAAACCTGTATATCCATCTAGAGTTTTATGGGAAACTTCTGGAGTCAGTCAAACACTTTCCAAAAGCAATGTAGAGTGGTGATGCAAGGACAAGTTTTATCAACACTGAAACACGTTAGGAAAAATCTTTGGAAAGCAAGTTTTTCCAACCTTTTGGAAATGACAAGCATCACTTGTTATCCTCAAAGGTAGTATTTGAGTGCTTTAGTAATTACAGAAATAGCCTATATACAGAAAATGGCTTCAGCAAGCAATTTTAAATAGGGTTAATCAACTCTGAAGTTACGATCACCCTTTCTGAGAGAAAGGGCTTCCTAACATCCAACTTAAAACTTTCCTGACAGTTTCAGGCCCTGCTCTCTCATCCTGGCACTAGTTGCCTGGGAGAAGAGCCCAACCCCCTCCTGTCTACAACCTCCCTTCAGGAAGTTGGAGAGAGGGAGATCCATGAGTCTCTTCTGCTCCAGGCTCAACACCCTCAGCTCCCTCAGCCTCTCCTCATCAGCCTTTCCCTCCAGTCCCTTCCACAGCCTCATTGATCCCCTGGACCCACTCCAGCCCCTTAATAAGAAGACTGCCCTGGAGGTGTTGAAGGACAGACTGTCTGTAGCACTTAGTGCCTTGGTCTGGCCACTGTGGTGATGTTTGGCCATGGGCTGGACTTGATGATCTCAGGTCTTTTCCAGACTCAGTAATTGTGTGATTATCCACACGGCTACTACGTTGTTGAAGGGTGGAAGAGAAGATGTTAGTAAAATGCCTTACTTGTTCAGGACTGAGAATAGTTAATGAGTTTCTGACTTGGAAGTAATTACTTGGAATTCTTGAAGACTGTTAGCCCTGGTCTGTGCCCGCTGGAGACAGGGGAAATACCACTACTACTCTGTGTAGGAGCAAGGCTGACCCATTATTAAGATGACATAGTATTTTGGGTTTCTTGTGTTTATTTTGAGATGGCAGATGGAAAGTTATGGGTTCATTTCTGTTTTCCTGCCTTTTCTTAAGCTTGTACTGCAATACAAACACAGGCAAAATGTAGTATCCAAGATTTTATTTCTTAGCTCTGAAGGCAGATAACTTAACCTGGGTGCTTTTGGCCAACGTTTAAGGTGAGGAGATGCTGTTCTGTCCATGATTGCTGAATGCTGAAAACTGTTGTGATTTTTAAATGCTTTACTACCATTAGTAGATTAATCAGATGGAAGGTTCTGACATTGTAATGTCAGAAATACCAGTTAGATATCATCTGGAATTTGTTTTCTGACCCCACATATCGGGTTCCTTGGACAACCTTAAAGAAATGTGATCATATTGATATGGAAGGAAGGAACAACAGGACTATAAAGAGAATATGGCTTGGAGAAGAGGAGGCTGATGGGTGACCTCATTAATGCCTATAAATATGTGAGGGGTTGGCGTCAGGAGGATGGAGCCAGGCTCTTCTCAAGGTCATCTGGTGATAGGACAAGGGGCAATGGGTGCAAGCTGGAACAGGAGGTTTCATATAAATATCAGAAGGAACTTCTTCACAGTGAGGATAATGGAGCATTGGAACAGACTGCCCAGGGTGTGGGGTCTCCTTCTCTGGAGACGTTCAAGACCTGTCTGGATGTGTTCCTGTGCAGCTTGGTCTACGTGACCCTGGTGTGGCAGGGGGATTGGACTAGATGAACTTTCGAGGTCCCTTCCAATCCCTAATGATCCTATGATTCTATGAATATGATAGACCTCAGAGTGAATCCTGTTTTCTTGACAAGTGTTTTCTTCTATTAGTGCTTCTCACAGTGATTTTCATGGTAGTTAGCACCCCAAATTGAATTCTCCTGAATAGAGGCCACACCTTGAGTCCACCGTCCAGTGTTGGGCACCTTACTACAAGAGAGACATTGAAGGGCTGGAATGAGGATACAGGTGGTTACCAAGCCAGTAAAGGGTTTGGAACCTTTGTCCTATGAGGAACAGCTGAACAATCTAGGGCTGTTCAGCTTGGAGAAGAGGAGATTAAGGACAAATGTTCTTGCTCTCTACAAGTACTTGAAAGGAGGTTGTAGAGAGGCTGGGGTTGGTCTGTTCTCCTTAGTGGCAAGTGATACAAGGAGGGGAAATGGCCTTAAGCTGTGCCAAGGGAGGGTCAGGTTGGATGTCAGGAGGAATTTCTTTGCATTGTGAGGCATTGGAACAGCCTGCCCAGGGAGGGGGTTGAGTCCCCATCCCTGTTGAAGAGAAGGGTAGATGTTGTGTTGGGGGACAGGGTTTAGTGGTGCTGATAGGGCTAGGAAGAGGTTGAAGTGGATGGTCTTGATCTCTTCCAGCCAAAACTGTTCTGTGATTCTATGATGCTGCAGCTGATAAGCTGATAACTTATGCCAATATAAAGGTATCTCTTGAGGTCCCATCCGGTCCTTCCCAGAGGTTAGAGAACTCACACTAAGAAAAATAATGCACCTTTTCAGAAGAAACAAATTATAAATCAACTCTGCTATTCCACAGAGAACAATCATTCCCTTTATAGTTTTGATAGTTTAAGTAGTGTTACTACAACGATAAGGTAATGGATCTGGTATATTAAAAATATGATGACATAGAACCATATAATCATGGCTGGAAAGGGCCTCCACATAAGCCAATTCAGAGCAGAAGTCTAGCACGAGAGCCCTAATGCAAATTCTGGTGTGTGGCTCAGTACACAGTTGAAAAATATTGATTTCTTGCTAAAACACATACACAGTAGGGAACTATTTTAATGAAGAAATATCAGAATTATTCAGAGAGTTTATAACTCACTAAATGCACAGCTGCAATGGTAGAATTGAATGCTCGAACTACCTGAGATAATGCAGTTGTAGTGTAGAACACAAATGGGATCATTGAAGTGTGTTTGTAATTTTAAAACTACTCCCAGCCAAGGAAGAACAACTTGAACGGACCAAACAGTAATGGGTGATGAGGTCTGAATGGCAGACATGCCTGCTGACATTTTTCTATCTGCCAATATTTTAGAACCTTATAAACAATCATCAGGTGGGGTAAACACCATGATTTCTATTTTCACCACCCACAGAAAAAGTTGCTCTGAGATGTCAGAAGCTCCAAGCTTCTAGAATCCTCACAGCTTGTGGTTACTGATGTTTTCATGGCACTTCTTGTGCGAGTAGGAGTGTTTGCACTAGTGGGCTGGCTGGTGCCAGTGGGAGCCAGAATGTTCTGTTGACCTGGAAAACTCAGTGGTGCTTCAGTTTCATGCAACGTGTTCATGCATCAGAAATGTGTGTGCTGTGTGCAGCTCAATAGATGCAGTGTTCCACCTTCATGGTGGTGGAAGAGGGTCTGATACATTAATTTTGTGAGGTGCTTGATGTGCATCACCTTGATAGAGAGATGTGTAGAAAAATCAGATGTGATTAACTTCAGAGCTGTATCATGCCCACAACATACACAGTCTGCATAGGTCTCTGCATCCCTTTCAGTGTTAAGAAGTCCACTGTGCCTTCAGAAGGATATTCTAATGGGGATGGTTTCTTTAAGAGGATGGAAGAAGAACAATATGATGAAATATTGGCTGCAGCATCACAGCTCCATTCATGTGAATGGCAAAGAGCCTTGTGATTGAAATTATTTAGGGTATTACCTTTAATTGGTTCTGGTTGCACTACTTCTGTTAATGTCCTTCCTTCCACTGTTCCTCTGAAGGAACGTGCTCTAATGAGTAAATGTTCCATCCATTGTATTAAGGAGAGAGTACTAGCCATGAAGACTGTTCCCATAAAAACCACCACAAGAGATGGATTAAATCACAAACATCAGAGCCAAGTGCCTCAGCTGCTGGAGTCATGGGATTATTCATGGGATTATCACAGAATTCAAGCTTCTGTCTTTTGTTTGAGGGGGAAAAAAAACCTCAATAGAACCTTAAAGACACAGCTACCGTGTAACTGAGGAAGCAGGTTTGAAAAACATAAATAGCTCTGTGACGTACAAATTGTATCTTCATACAAAACCAATTCCAGATGCATGGGTTAAATCAATTCAGCAACCCTCTGCTTATCAAAAAGTGCCTTCAAGTGCTCTGCATGCATGCACCCCTCCCCCAAAATAAATCTCATAATGTAGCTGAATTCCTTCAGCTCAGGCTGCCTCTGTGTGTTAGCCTAGAGGTCAGGACCAAAGTCCTCAAACTCTATTCTGTTCTGGCACAGGACATTGCTCATGACCAAGTGTACCTCCTGATAGTACCTTGGGAAGGCAGGAGACACGTGCCTGCTGTCACTCTGTGTCCCAGGCTGCACAAATCCCTTTCTGTGAACTCTCCTCATTCCACACCCGTTTGAGAGCCTTGGCTCAGTGAGGGCTATGAGTGAAAGTAACTGAAAGTAATTGCAGACAGCAGTTTTGCAGCAGCTGAATCCAAGAGGCTCTGAGGTTTGTTTTTTTCTTTTTGGGACTTGTTACTTTAGGATATTCTTTTCTTTAGTTAAAAACTTCTACTTGTAAAATAAAGCCTTTCCAGCAATTCACTGTAAAGAGAGATGAGCAGTCAGTGGTTCCACGGGGTTGTCACTGGTGGCCCATATGGGCTTAAGACAACAAATTACAAAAATCAGCCAAAAGTATGTGCTGCTTCCTGTCAGAACCTTGTTAAACTGCTTAAGGGCTTGACTGTGGGAAGAGCCTGACTCAAGCTCTGGTAGGAAAGGGGCAATGACACTATGAGGGGGAGGGAAAAGAAACAGCCCAGTTGTCATTGTAGGGATGTTGGCCTTAGCCATTCATTAGGAAAGGAGGACCATGGTAGGCTGGGAGGGACAGTGACCTTTGCCAGTGATTGCAGGAGAAGAGAGCAGAGCCGCCTGCTGTGGTTGTTGTAGGACACCTCTTCCAGCCCTGTGCTGTGCACCCTTTATTAGCAGTTCTCTTTTCCTCGGTGCGTGCTTATCATTTTCCCCAATGAAAGGGTTAATCTGTATGTTCCTCAGCGTTGTTTGTGTGTGTGTACAAGTGTGTGTGTTGGTGTTTATAGCATGTCTGACACTTAATCTGTGGAAATTAGAAGTTCAACTCCTATAGGAATTAGGGTACCTGTATTTATCCAGTTTCTGTTAAGTGTCCGTAGTAGATCGCTCTTGGGTGAACATTCAGATTATCATTTCAGCACTTTTCTTCAAGTCGTAGCCACTGCATCTACCTAACAGATTATTGATTATATGCACTCTTGACATCTCTCTGCAGGCTCTCCCTGGTGCACTTTGGGTCATGTCATCCATGATCCTTAACTTCAGCTTAGTGACACATATACCAGTGTCCTGTTGTACACATGAACCACTATGCTTTTAAGTCCCTTACCTACCTTTCCTCATATCTGCATAGTCCTGTATATTCCTTATAGTCCTTTGTGTCTTTTCACCTTCAGAGAGGCTGGTTTAGTCTTTCAAACATTTTGTCAGGAGAACATTGCTTCCTAATACTTTTTCTTGAAAATGGGATGTGTAGATCGATCTATATGTGAAGCTCGGAAATCTTATGTGACACCTGAGTTCCTGGCAACAGTCCCTGCTGTTTTGCTTTGCAAGACTCAAAAATTTGAATCCACTCAGTATCCAGTGAAGCTGCGGTTCTGGTTTAAGTTTTCTGATTTCCCGATGTGCAGAGCAGGAGAGCTCTTACTTTTGAACCTACCCTTGTGATAAATCAGATGAGTTCTGCTTGCCAGCACTATCTGTGGTTAGCGCTCTGTACGTTGGGTCCTGCAGCACTGCAGTGGCTTTTGAGTATGGAATGACTTGGCTTGAGATAATCATGTGAAAATAGTGGTGGTCCTGCCCCACAGAGGTGCCATGTGGGATGCTTTGTTCAGGGATCTGTAAAGAATCTTCCTGCTCAGACTTTCTGTGGTAGAATTTATTGTATAAATCGAGTGAAGTAACAAATGGTCAGAGGCACAGAACAGGACTTTGATATTGATTGGTGTCACTGTTGCATAATATTTAGGAACCCTGTAAGAAGCAGGGTCAAATCAATCTACATGTGTTTCAATACTCAGAAAGAAGGCAGTGGAAAAATTTTGGGAAAAACCAATCAGATCTTACCAGAACATGATGTTTGTTAAGCACTAGGCCAGACCAAACTCATCTTGTCTTCAACAAAGCCAGGATTTCACCAACTGTTTTAATTCTGAAGCAGTGACAAGAGACACTGAGATCAGTGGAAAATCAAGGCACTCTACTCAGTGAAAGATATTTTGACTTTACAGGTGCTTGTTATTCATTCTGGTAAATAAAAACCTACCCACTCGTGACTTCTCATTCTAAAAATATGTGGAATCCCAGCTTTTATATAAATGTGGAAGATTACAAAACCTTAGAAGTAGATAAATTTCTGACATTGTGAATGAATATAACCACAGAGACTGTAACTGCTTTGCTTACATCACCTACAAAATGAATGAGTCAAGAGAGATGGATTCAACCTGTCTTTATTCCCCGACCCAGAGAACTAGGAACAGCCACTGTGGGCAGCAGGCAGAGAGCATGACGTGAGGATCCTACTTCACCATTGTATGAGACTGTTATTGCTGTTCCCTTTGAAAGGTTGTAGCCCCTTTTTTTTCCACCTGTAAATGCTCTGTCTCATCCTGGGAGATAATGTCCTTGATATAGACTTTGCTTCTGAAGTCCATGTTTCTTATAAATTCCCCCTGAGACTGTTCTAGGATGACAGTAGCTAAAACTTAGGAGAGCCCTAGCAATCTGCAAATTAGACACAACTAGTTTGAAAAACTGGGGGTGCAGGGGGAGGTATGCGTGTGGTAGTTTTAAAGATTGGTCAGGATCATGCTGGGTGTAAGACTACAATGTAGGTTCTATTTCTGTGTCCAAATGCAGCTCATTCAATATTGAACTAAATTTGAAAGTAACATTGTGAGCTCAGAGTTGTTCCCCAAATTTTTCATGATTCTTATGTCTGTTTTTCAGGGTTTGTTTAATGAGGATGCTTTTTAATCATATCTATAGACATATGAAACATTACTTTTTCTCAGAGAAGAATGTGTTTCTTAAATAGTTGAAAAGATGCCATTTTTAAGTCAGCTTTCAGTCTGGAAAAAGCTATTTTGTGAGGTTTCCAGAGGTCCCTGCCAAAATGCCATGAGACCAGTATTTCACATTTGCTTCCAGATTAATCTGGAATGGAGAAGTGCAGACAGAACACAGAAGGGCTGGAAGAAACAAGAATTCATCAACCACTTCTGAACTTTCAAAAGGCATTATTTCTGGTTCAGCCTGAGGAAAAAAACCTTTGGGGAGGGGGGAGGTTGACTTTATTGCCTAACACTTCTCTATTCTAAAACAAATCCTCTTCAGATTAAAGATCACTTGGGTTAACTAGAAGAAAGTTGTCTGTTTGCTGACTAATGGATAGTTTCTTCTGTTGATAATAAAAAATAGCTTTTCTGTTAAGGTCTATGCTTAAAACATGTTCTACACTGAATAATTTCCACTGCCTGTATCTATCTCTCACCAATATCAGAAAAAACTTGCTTGATTTCAGTGAAAACACTTCACAAAGGAAATTAGGACACTGGTGTGGGTCCAGAGGAGCAACAAAGCTGAGGAAGGGAGGGAAAGGCTGAGGAGGAGAAGCTGAGGGAGCTGGAAGTATTTAGCCTGTAGGAGACTTGAGGGGACCTTCTCTCTCTCCAACTCCTTGAAGGGAGGTTGTAGTCAGGTGGGGGTCAGGCTCTTCTCCCAGGCAACTAGTGACAGGATGAGAGGGCAAGGACTGAAGCTGCCAGGGGAGGGTTAGGTTGGCTGTTTGGAAGCTCTTCCTCATGGATAGGGTGCTCAGACCCTGGAATGGACTGCCCAGGGCAGTGGTGGAGTCCTCATGTCTGGAGGTGTTGAAGGACAGCCTGTCTCGGCCCTTAGTGCCCTGGTCTAGCCGTTGTGGTCATGTTAAGTCCTGGGCTGGGCTGGATGATCTTGAAGGTCTTTTCCAGTCTCAATAATTCTGGGATTTTGTAGTAACCAGTAGCCCAGCAAGCAGGGCAAACAAGTGGATATATCAGAGTGAGGTTCATGTGTTTCACAGAGAAGTGCAATCAGGCAAGAGTCTTTCTTGTGTTGTCTAAAAGCCCTGCCCAGCACTCAGGTACCTGTTGTGTGTTATTCTCTCTCTGGTTTTGATTGAAGTTTCTATCCTGTGCAGAAACATAGGTTGAAGCTGTTCCATTTTTACTATGAAATTCAGTCTCAAAAAGTAGACATTTTTCACATGAAACACTGCTGCTTTGGGAATTTCATAACAAGATTTACTTGCTTTTAAAGATCTACTTTCAGGATGTAGGGTGGGTTTTTTTTTTCCTTTGGTTCATCCTTCGTTAAAAATAAAAATTAAAGAAGAGTAGTTTTTATTGGGCCAAGGCCTGCACAGAATTAAACCAATTCATACTTCAGTCAGTCGCACTGGAGCTTAGTCTTAACTTGTGGTGTGTAAGCCACATCATCCAATGGAGGCACACAGCTCTAAATGGAGCACAGCACAAATTACAGGTCTGACTGAACTGCAAGGGATAATTTTTGAAGGGAAGTAAAAGATTTTGTAGTGACTATGAAAATTGTGCTGCAATCTGGTAGAGGGACCCTGAAGAAAACCAGTAGTAATTCATCTACTTCAATGCCTCTTCAGTGTGTACGTACATATGTGTGTGTACATATGAATACGTGATACATAGACAGGGTTTTCTGCCAGTAACTCACTCATCATCTCTCAAGTATTG
Organism: Upupa epops; assembly: GCA_013397515.1. NCBI lineage: Eukaryota > Metazoa > Chordata > Aves > Bucerotiformes > Upupidae > Upupa > Upupa epops. Next base: position 32,769 of record VZRI01005072.1, on the reverse strand, counting down.
GCAGCAGATCTTATGTACATTCTGAGAAAAAGGGTCGGTCCTGGCAGGAATGTGTGCATGCAGAGGTTCCAGTCCTATTGGAGCAGGATGATTACAATGCCACACATATTACTTTGGGTATGTGCACATCAAATACCTGCTGACCTGAGGCAGTCACGGTTCAAACCCAGTGTGGCTTCCTGCCTGCTGTGACCTGGCATAGCCTAGTACAGCTTGAGGTTCCTTGATGCGTAGCTGGCGGCTGCTGCTTCTATTGGAGTGGAAACATGCATGCTGTTGCTGAAGGGAAAGAAATGTTTGTATTCAGAGTTAGCTTTCTGAAATAATTACATAGAGACATCTATATCTTCGAGCTAATGTTTGCAGAGAGTGGTCATTCTTCTGTCCCTTCTGTAGGTGAGTGAGGAGCACTTTCCTAAGCTGAGTTTGTCAGTGCTGCTCTAGATGCTGGGCAATTCCTCCCCTACTATGGTGCCAATGTGATGGAGATACTGGCATGCCACAGAAGAGCTGTCTGCTTCTGCCTGTCTCCTTTGGGCCTTCTCTGAACTTTGCTCGGGGAGATGTATTATGAGAAAATTTCTTTGTGTAAGGTGAAGTATCTTTTAGCTTCTGGAAAGGAAGAAGGTGTAGACATAGCTTACTTGGGGATTGTTCCCCCCTTAATGTTTTTTTTTTAGTAAGCACAGCAGTAGATTCAAGGAAATTCAAGCTCATTTTTGGTGCAACAGGCCACAGAAGGTTTGCAAACACCTTGATTAAGTTTTTGGTGTTTCTTAAAGTACTTTGGTGCTCCCGTTTTGCTATAGCTGGAACCAAGAAATGTAAAAGCAATTACAGACATGAAGACTAATGATAACAGTTTGTTGAGTACTGGGGGCAGTTCTGGGCCCCTCACTTCAAGAAAGACATTGAAGGGGCTGAAGCAGGTCCAGAGGAGCATCAACGCTGGGAAAGAACTGGAGGGAAAGTCTGATGAGGAGAGGCTGAGGGAGCTGGTATTTAGCATGGAGAAGAGGAGACTCAGGGGGGAACCTTCTCCCTCTCTACAACTCCCTGAAGGGAGGTTGTAGTCAGGTGGGGGTCTGGCTCTTACAGTCAACCAGAACCAGAACAAGAGGGCAGGGCCTGAAGCTGCCAGGAGAGGGTTAGGTTGGATGTTAGGAAGCCCTTCCTCATGGAAAGGGTTATCAGAGCCTGGAATGGACTGCCCAGGGCAATGGTGGAGTTCCCATCCATGGAGGTGTTGAATGACAACCTGGCTGTGGCCCTTAGTGCCCTGGTCTGGCCGCTGTGGTGATTTAGGCCCTGGGCTAGGCCGGATGAACTCAGAGGGCTTTTCCAGCCTCAGTAATTGTGTGTATTTGTAAAGTAGTCCAGATAATAATAACAACGTGTTGTGGTTGGAGTGAGCATGGTAAAAGGCTCTGTCGCAAGCACAGTGCTTCAAACCAAGTGCTGACAAGGAGATAAAGACATTTATTATGTAAAAGCTTGTGCACTTAATTGCTTATGGAAATGTTAATTCAGTCACCTAAGTAATTTAGCATAAAATAATGGAAGTGTAGCTATTTTAACATAAAAGCTTTAATTACCTAAAACTTAGGCTTGTTTGGGACTGTGGAAAAGAGCAGTGGGTGGTACTTCACACCTTATCCTGTCTCATGCATGCAAGAGACAGTCAGTGATAGGTAAAGAATTTAGACAGGTTATTTTAACTCACATGGTAACTTCCTCTTGACAGGTTAACAACTCCTACTGTGTATATATAGATATTTTACTCTTAAATATAAAATGATCTAAATTTCCTTTAGTAAGCAAACATGATCACTTTTTTCAATTATTAATAGGGAGCTGGGGGCCTGGAAATGGCTCGAATTATTTTCCCTCTTTGGGAAAATAAACACGGGCCTAAATGTTCATGGAGAGGAATAGATGTTTTCACTTTCACTGAGGACCCTTAACATGTGCACTGGGTGTTATAGTCTCTTGGTCCGTACACTAGGGCTGAACATTTGATCAGACACCATGTATGTGAGTGTGCTTGAGTGGTCACTACCCACTCAAGACATATGGTAATCCATCGATAGTATCAAAAATAAATAGAAATTACTAATAGAGAGGGCAATTGCCATGAACTTAGATTAATTAGATGCATAAGCATCTAATTAAGATGATCAGGCTTGGATGCTGTTGTATTAAATCACGGAATTACTGAGGCTGGAAAAGACCTCTGAGCTCATCCGGCCCAGCCCAGGACCTAACATCAGCACAGTGGCCAAACCAGGTCACTAAGGGCCACAGCCAGGTTGTTCTTCAACGCCTCCACCCTTTCCATAAGGAAGAGCTTCCTAACTTACAGCCTAGTCCTCCCTTGACAGCTCCAGGCCTTGCCCTCTCATCCTGACTGGGAGAAGAGCCTGATCCCCCTCTGACTACAGATGAGAGTGAGAAGGGTCCCCCCTGAGTCTCCTCCAGGCTAAACAACCTCTGCTCCCTCCACCTGTCCTCATCCGCCTTTCCCTCCAATCCCTTCCCCATCCTCTTTGCTCCTCTGGACCTGCTCCAGCCCCTCAATCTTTTTCTTGAAGGGAGGGGCCCAGAACTGCCTCCAGTACTCAAGGGGAGTGATCACTAGTGCCCAGCACAGGGGGAGAATTATGTCCCTAGTCCTGCTCGCCACCTTATTGCTGATACAAGCCAGGATGCCATTGACTTCTGTGCCACCTGCACACACTGTTGGCTTACGTTCAACTGTTGTCAACCAGTACTCCCAGGTCCCTCTCTGCCAGGCCACTTCCCAGCCACTCTTCCCTCAGTCTGTAGTGCTACAGGGACTTGTGGCCAAAGTGTCGGACCATTTGGTCACAATGCTGAAGTATATCCAGAGATACATTTTGTTCCTTAGAAATCCTTGCAGGCTCTGAAAGCACAAGTGAGTGTTGACTTTTAAAATCAGTAATAATATCCTTGCGTCCCAAGAAAATCAAACAGCAAATCACATTCTTGCAGTACTTATAAATCAGGAAAGCACAAAGCTGAGCTGGGAGCAGTGCTTACATCCCACGAACCATAAACTATAAAATGCCCAATAAAATTTCACAACATACCTGTGGAACAAGTTTTGCAATGCGCAAATAACACGGATTCCTCCCTACCAGGAAGGAGGTAAAAAAAGCCTTTCACCCTACACAATGTGCATTCTGCAGTGTACATGAGAAACAAGTTCCACCATATGAGTGAGAGTCTGAACAATAAATGGAACATCTTAATATTCATTTAAACCCGAAACGAACCGTCGCCTCCTGCTGAATCAATATTTGGCTTTGTGGTCTTTTGTTGCTTCAGGGTTTCATTTATGGAAGTGAATTGATGTGAGAAGTGGCCTTTTAAATGACTTGTCATATCTGTGACCTGAAATGCTATAAAACCTCTAGAATTTGCCTTTTATTGATGCCATAAATTAGCCCCTGACAGATTCATGAAAGCTGCTTCTGAAAAGCAGAAATGCAAACAGAGCTGAATTATAATCTCCCAAGGCACAGATACACACACTCTGCTGTGTCTGCAGGCAACGTACACCGTGTCAAACCATGGCTGCACTCCATGGCAGCCAGAGGAACAAGCTTCCAACAGGAGAAAAGTCAAAACACTCCTCAATGTTTGTAGGACAAATGATGAAATGAATACCACACGGGGGCTTACCCCACAAATTTCAAGCATCTAAAGGAGACATAGCAGGGCGTTTGTAGCCTTTGCTCCTTGCACAGGAGATGACTACCTGTGTGGGTTGGTGCTCCATCCAGGTGTGTCAGACAGAACAGTTGTGATGCACAGAGGGTAACACTAGAGACCTGGGCAAAGAGGAATTTAATGAGCTTCAACAAGAGCTCATTAGTCCCCTGGGATGGAACTACAGACTGCACCAGTACAGGTGAGGAGGTGATCTGCTAGAGAAAAGCTCTGTGGAGAAGGACCTTGGAGTTCTGGTGGACAACAAGTTCTCTATGGGACAGCAGTGTGCCCCTGTGGCCAAGAAGGCCAGTGGTACCCTGGGGTGCACTAAGAGGAGTGTGTCCAGCAGATCATGGGGGGTTCTTCTCCCTCTCTACTCTGCCTTAGTGACTCCTCACCTGTGTCCAGTTATGGGCTTCCTGGTTCAAGAAGGATGGATACAGCTCTACTGCATAGAGTCCAAGGGAGTGTTACAATGATGGTGAAGGAACTGGATCACCTGCCTTACACGGAAAGGCTGAAAGACCTGGAGCTTTTTAGTTTGGGGAGGAGAAGACTAAGAGGGAATCTTATCAATGTCTATCAGTACATGAGGGTTGGGTGTCAAGAAGGCAGGGACAACCTCTTTTCACAGGTGCCCTGGGATAGGAGGAAGGGCAATAGATTCAAGCTGGAGGACAGGCTGTTCCACCTCAACATGAGGAAGAACTTCTTTACTGTGAGGGTTACAGGGCCCTCTGACAGAGCCAGAGAGGTTGTGAAGTCTCCTTTGCTGGAGGATTTCCAGCCCCTTTCTGGATGCATTTGTGAGTGACTTGCCTTAGTTTTGGTCCTGCTGTGGCAGAGGGGGTTGGAGCCTATGATCTTTGGAGGTCCTTTCCAACCCCTGACATTCTGTGATCCTGTGATTTCCTTCAGGTTTGTTTTCCATCTCTCTAGCTGTTGGGTTTTCACAAAATGCAGGGAGATCTCCTATTTCAGAGAGCTGTAATTGTGTGGTTGGTTTTGGCTATAAGGAGTAAATAGACTACTGATATTAAAGCAAGAAGGAGAACAGTCAGGGAGATAGTAGCATGTTATTGGAAGTTGTTTGTTCTTTCAAGACCAGATAAAAGAGCACTACAGCAATGATCAGGAGACAAAGTTAGGGCCAAACATCCCTAAATGTGGTGACCTAGCTCAAACTGTAAAAAAAACCCCACAACAACAAAAGAATAATTAAAAAAAACATTTAAACACAACCATAGATCATAGAAATATCTGCAATTTTATGATACATTCTGAAAAAAATAGAGAGGATTGGACTAGAGGTCCAATCTTTAGAGGTCCCTTCAAACTCCTTTCATTCTGTGATTCTGTGGATTGACACTGCTGGTACCAGTCTGTAAGCTAACTGCTATTGTCCTTCATTTTGGAAGATGCATCTTAGTTACTTCCTCCTCAATGTCTTAAGCTTTGCAGTTGTGGAGGTTCATGACTATTGCTTTAGCCACAGGAGCCTCTGGCCACAGAGCAGTGTAGTGACACAGCAAAGCGTGCCAGAGCTCAACTTGAAGAAAGATGCATTTCTTTTCTTGTAATTGAAGAAAAAGTAGTAATGGAAAAGAAGAGTGAAAAGAGAAGGAAAGTTTTTGGGCCCCTCACTACAAGAGGGACCCTGTATGGGCTGGAGAAGAAACAGAGGTGGCTATCAAGATAATAAAGGGTTTGGAACCTGTGTCATATGAAGAATGGCTGAGTGATCTGGGGCTGTTTAACCTGGAGAAGAGACCTGGGGAGACCTTCTTGCTCACAACTATTTGAAATGAGATTGTACAGAGGCAGGGATTGCTCTGTTCTCACTAGTTGCCAGTGATAGGCTGAGGAGAAATGGCCTTGAGCTTTGCCAGGGGAGGATCAGGTTGGATGTCAGGAGGAATTTCTTTGCTGAAAGGGCTGTCAGACACTGGAACAGCCTGCCCAGGGATGGGGTTGAGTCCCCATCCCTGGAGGTGTTGAAGAGAAGGGTAGATGTTGTGTAGGGGGACAGGGTTTAATGGTTCTGATAGGGCTAGGAAGAAGTTCGAGTTGATGATCTTGAAGGTCTCTTCCAGCCAAACCTGTTCTATGATTCTCTGAAAGGCTGGACCTG